>JAUBNY010000877.1:3013349-3028616 GCA_032275445.1 Crypturellus soui
CAAATAGATCTCAAACTATGAGTTACATTGTCTAGACAGAATGTGGATAGGAAGTGAAGTCATATGAAACAGTAAATAATATAATTAAGCTGCAAGCAGAAGTAGTCAGCACGGCATATTGTCACTTTTTAAGAATATTTTTTCCCACCTTCCTTCTCCAACCATTGACTTTTTAAATTGAGTGGAAATGTTTTAGTTTTTTGTCAGTGCTACAGGCAAAAACATTCTAACAAGACACAAAGCGTTTTCAGTGGGATTAGAAAAATGCCGGGCATTTAGAGCAGAGCATACAGCAGAGCGTACCCACTCACCCATGCTGAGGGTAACTGCTGAGCAAGCTCAGCGCAAAGAGATACTGCCCAGAGGGGACTGGGCTCTGTCTTGCACTGATACCAGACAGGGTCATAGATTAAGAACTCAAAACTCTTCGTAGCAGGAATGGGCAGGGCATTTTTGTAGTCACTGTGTGGGCTGCCATGGCCATTTTACACTTCTCAAGTTTCTTCCTCATCAGCCTAACAATTTCCCCACGGTCATTAATATCTCTGTGTTTTACAGTCAAGGACTGCCCTTTCCCGTTTCTTGTGGTCTTACCTCCTTGCATTACTGTCATCTTTATCTTCCCTGTTTGTGTCCCTCAAGAAGTGATGAAATAACAACTACAGCATTTACAGATTGTCAGAGATGGTTTTGTTGCTTAATTTTGCGGTCAGCTTACATGACAATCTTTGAAAGTCTTGAATTTCAAAACCCGGTACTTTTTGGAAATTAGATCCCCTTAATATGCCTCTATCTAGGAGCATCCAACACCTTCACTTCACATTTGAATATCCTGGCTTTAATGGGTGCAATAATTCACTGGCCACATTGACACTGTATAGGAAGACACCAGAGTGTCTAGATTGATATTTTTCTCATGATTCAAGTATCGTCACATCTATTGATCATAATCACTGTGTTAAACGTTTTCTATCTCCTATGCAAGAGGCATCCCATAGTGATATAAATCCAGGCTTTTTCCCTTGTAAAGCATTTGAAGGTTGATAATTATATTGATCCCCCTTATAAAGTTTTAAGATTGATTACTCTAACATTATTTGTATTTGACAGTAAGTTCTAATATACTTGTTTGTTTCCCGATCAAGTATTTGACATAGAATATGTTGATCATTGCAAAGATACAGAAATGACTTGATCCTTTTGTATAAAGCCACTTTTGGAGGAGATTCTCCCAGTTCCTCCACTGAAACACATGGACCCAGAGAAAAACCCACTTGTTATCCAATCTAGTTAACTTGTGATTAATTGCAATAAAATCTACAACCCAGATCAAAATCAAAGTAAAATAAAAGGTGTAACACAAACTTCTGCCAGTTAGGTTTACAAAAACATGTGGAGAAAACGCAACAGAGGAAAGGAAGGCCAACGCTTCTTTGATTACGGACGAGGAAGATGAAAGAATTAATCTACAACTTCCTCACTGCAGAGCCCTCATGAAAGAGCTCTGGACACAGCTGGCTCTCACAGCCGTCTGCGCGGCTCCTTCGGCTCGTAGGTCCTCCCAGCGGTGACTGAGTCCTGCCTCTATGTGATCCTGGCAAGGAGCCCGTGCAGAATGCGTTTCCAGCACCGTGATACTGCTTAGGGAGCCACCACCATGTACTTAATCTAAATTAGTGTTGATGGTGTCAGAAGCAGGTGATTTTTTTCTGAGTTATTACTTCCATTTGACCAAATGCAAAGAGCTTTCTGATGGAAGACAGCCCTATAAGAGTATATCATAGACAACGACATCTATAGGCAGTAGTTATGTAGCTCAGAAGGTGTTATTTACTCAGGAAAGGGCACTGGATTATATGGAAATTGTTGTATGTTGTCTAGTTATTTTATAATTCAGAAAATAACATAAAGCAGAAGGAATTTCAGATCAGTATTGCTGTTACTGAAACTAACCCCTATATAATACACTTTTTCCCAATTTTTTAAAACCCTTTGCAATGATTCAGTAGCTTCCAGTCTTCATGTGCTCATTAGCTGAGATATGTTGTCACCAGAGCAAGAGGAGAGAGTGAGTTCAAAATTGTTTACTGTCAGTCTTAGTATTTGCTGAAACCTGAGTTTGACATTGTTTCATTTACGATGCGCATGTGACTTGTGTTTTGTCTTTCAAGACCAACTGTGAATCTTACCAGATGTGGAATAAGAAAGCCCTGGAGTGTTAGGGAAGGTGACGGCTACTACTTCAAGTGTTTCTGCTCTCTCTTGGTTGGAAAAAAAAATCTTTTTTTCTCTTGACCTTTTTTAAGTTGGCATATGTTTTTTAAAATGGTGTTTGTATACATTTTGATAATATTGTTGTAATTCATAATGTCTGTCTTGCCAATTCTGGCAAATTGGCTAAACAAAATTCTGAGGTTTGGAATAGGAAAATATGATTTCTTGTTTTGCCATCACTAAGAAGTTCCAGTCATCTGCACAGGTGAATTAATGGTATAGACTTTACAGCATTTTTTATTTATTTATTCTCATAAAAGAAAATTTTGAGAAAGGTTTTATTTATTATATTTGAGAAAGGTGCTATTAACTACCAAGTCATTTATAGAGAATTTTCGGTTGATTTTTGTGGAACTATTTTTAAGATGTTTTCTGCTTTGGAAGCATTAGTGTCTCTTTTGTCCTTTGACTTCAGAATCAAAGTCTAGTCATATTTTATCTGTGTTTAGTTAACTGCTACTTTCATTTCTATGGCAATTGCTTTACTGTTCTTTTTATGTCTTTGTGCCAGCGATGCCTCTCAACATACCTTAGGTTTTCTTCTTTAGTTAACAGCTGAAAACAGTCAGCAGGGAAGTATACAATTATGTACTGCTTTGGCCTGCAGCAGTAGCTGTCATGCAGCTTTGAGGAACTGCCCTATAAGATATTAAAGCAAAAAAAAAGTTTTAAAGGGATAAAATATTTAGAAGGTTAAAATGATTTAGAACCTGGACATCTCCTGTCATTATAGCAATTGGAAAGAGAGATCAGGTAAAAGGTTATGTTGTAGTTATGATACCCTACCTTTATGATGTGGGTTCTATGTTCTGTTATAGCACTGATTTTCTGTATTACATGGACAAGTCATTTAATTTTATTGTTCTTCCACCTCCTGAAAAAAGAAGGTAAAATGAGAATGGTTACATGGTGTATCTCTCTTGTTTGATGATTATAGCTTTGAAACTATAACAACTAGTCTTGATTTGTGGGCAAATAAATCTTATGTTTAAATAAATAAGAACAGTGCAAAAGTAAGAGAACAAACAGAAGAAGCATCATCAGACCTTCTAGATAAAGATGCACTTAAAAGTCCCCATAAAATAAAAAAAATGAAGCAGTAAAAAAGAAGAGAGAAGAAATATATGGGAAATGTAACCCAAGAAGACCTGGTGACTTGTGAAAGAGAGAAAAGTAATATGTTCTTTCGGATCAGCAGTCTCCCAGCTTGCAGCAAACAAGACAAAGATGTCTTGCAAATTTTCACCAGACATGAAGGGTTCCTGGACATAGCAAAAAAAATGAAAAAGAAAATAGCAAGAACACTTTCAAAAAGTGCCAACTGAGGGAAAAACAGATTTTCTAAAAAAAAAAGGGAAACATTCTGTATAAGACAGTAATATTTCATAATATTTCACACATAATTGAAGTGAAAGATGCCAAAAATACTTAAAATTGGGGAAATACAAGTAAAGAATAACTTATGGGGAACCACTCAAAGATCTCAGTGGCAGTAATCAAATCTCTGTTCTGTGATATAAAGAGATGTTGTAAACACAATGGCAAAGAAAAGCGACCAAAATGACTCTAACATGTGAGTGTGCATGACACTGTGTTCAATGATGGATGAGTCTTCAGCAATAATATCTGAAGCAGAATGAATTGATGCTTCACAGACTGAATTTCAGTGTGAAAGATGATGTTTTCAACCAGGATTTCTCAAGCCACTGTCCTTGGGTTTTTTGGTCCTCAAAAAATTAGACCACAGGATAATTTTAATTTTCCTACCCCAGACAGGAGAGTACACAGGAGAATTCTCCTTTCAATTAAGAAAGCAAGAAGAATAAAGCAGAAAGATAGGAAGAATATTTGAACTTTTTTTTTCCACTGAATTCAATGGAAATCACTGTAACTACAAGAGATTCTCCTCAGATTTTCTTTTCTTCTAAAAGACTGTGAAGTCTTTGCATGAACAAAAGATTAACAAACACTGTAATAGAATATTAAATGGAAAACAAAACAAAACAAAAGACATTCCTCATTTATAGACGAGTTTAGACTTAAAGAGTTTATACAGAGTTAGAGAGAGCATTCAGGCAACACCATCGCAATCCGTTTGGAAATGTCTTGGGGGAAAAAGTTTGCCCCTGCAGCAGTGCACTTCATCGGGGTTTTATATAAAGGTTCAGAAAGCACAACTCAGATTTCAGCAGATACAACCTGTTCTCAATCACCGCCAACTTCGCTGAAAGGAAAGGTGTATGTGGGTACAGAATAGGCATTACTAGAGAGTCTTGGTTGCGCTGGCAGCACCACTCAACTAACCAGCACGTGGAGGCAAGAAGGTTTTTCAGCACTGCAAAGAAAAGAGAGAAGAACCAACCGCAGATTTTTCAAACGTATTCTTCCAGAAAGTAAAAGCAAACAATCAAACAATGCATCTTCCAGGAAGCACAATCTGTATTCACCGTCTTCAACAAGACTTTGTTGCTGAAACAAACCACCTAAGGGATTTCCAACTTAACTACTCTTCTGCCTGCTGCTTAGGGGGAACTTCAGAAAGACATTGAAACGCCCGTCTGCACGGGGCAACAATCTGGAAGGAATATTTCTGAGCCAGGGAGGGTAGGCCGAGTCCCTGCCTGCACGTCTTATGCTCATGCATCTTAGCTCAGGAAATAGCTTCAAACAAACGTGATCCGATCTGGCTCTGCTTAGACCACTTACCTCAGCCAAATTCTCACTATTTCCAGTGCAAAGGTTTGTTTGGACCCACTGCCCTATAGTCAGGCAGACTAAAACCTGCTTTGGTCCCAGTACTTCACGTTTCTTACTGGCTCACTCTAGGCCTTCAGAAGTATGCAGACAGCAGGAAACATTAAACATGGGAACTTCATCTAAATCTGGCCCTCGATGCCTTTAGATGTAAATTCCTTAGGTGATATCATTTATTAAATGATACTAAATTGCAACAACCATCAAGATTGTTCAAAAGTGTCTTATTTTAATGTTATCCAGAAAATAAGATGAAAATCTCTGAGATGTTAAGGAGGAATCCTGAAGCATCAATTCAACTATTCAAATATTAACATCCAGATTCTTTCTAGCGGTCCCAGGAGATTCATCTTGGACTCCAGCCACTGCTCCTGAGCAGCCTGGGATTCCTGCACCCACTCCAGCCCTGTGCAGAAAACTCCCAATACACAGGTCCCAGTGATGAGCCTGTTGAAGGAACACGAGGAAACTTATATCTGAAAGAACTCTTTTACTCGGTAAGTTCAAGGAAGGAATATTTCAGATCATGGAAGGTCTTCAAGGAGTCCTCCCATTTGGATAGACAGGGCTGGCAAAACCTTTTCATTCCTTCACTGGTATGTGGTAACTGAGGAGATGGATTCAGAAAAGGGGATGTTTATCTCACAGAAATATTGCAAAATTTTATGTGTTGGGAGCTTCAGGATCCTTAGGTGGAGGGAGAGACAGAAAGGCAAACACGTACATTTTCCATGAGGTGTAGAACTGAACACCCAACTTTAGATTCATGTATTTGACTTTGGATAGACAGGTGTTTTTCAGTCATCTAGCTTTTCACTTTCATCATGCAACTTTCTTCCTAAGCAGTATGCTTTTCTAGATCCATTTTTAGAAATTTGCCCCCAGGAACATCAGTGTATTTTATTCTGCTTTATCTTGTGGTATTCTGTTCTTTAATTCTGCAGAGAATGCTCATCTCTTTCAACGGCAACATGAAGAAAAACTGGTAATTTTTTTGTTCTCTATAGTCATAAGTTTTACATTCCAAATTGCTATGTAGAGTATGAGAGAGTAAAAATTCCTCAGTGAAACTAACTTTCAAAATGAATTCTTTTATGCTTAATACTTAAAAAAAAAACCTGACAGACTCTGAGCCAAGTTCTGCTCACAACCTCATGAGTCTGGGAAGCAGAATGGTTCAGTGAGTTCTGTTCTGAGTAAATTTCTTGAAAAACATCTGCTATAAGACTGGCAATCATATTTTGGCAATGACAGAGCAAAAAAAATCTGATGTAACACAGAATGATCATGAATCATCAGTATGAAACTGCAATGAAAAGCCTTGTTAGTGTTGCACGCTCAAGAAAAAATAAAACTAAGATATGTATAGAGAATGGTTAAGAGGGCAGTCCTGACTTACAGGAGATAACGACTCCAAAAACAAAGCTGATTTTGCATCTAAAATTAAATCTCTATCAAGGATTGAATACCAGTAAATGATATTTATGTTAAAAAGACAGTATCAGTATTAAAAAAGGAATATAAATTCAGTATGAGTTCGTTTAGGCTGGAAAGTAGAAGAAATTCTCTGAAGTAGAGGAATAAGGTACAGCTACTTTTCTTTAGGAAAAAATAGAACAGCAAAACAAAATTTAAGCAATCTGCATGGTTTTCTAAAGAGATCAAAATTTAATGACCAACCTATTTGTACCTACATGGGACTCCCCCTATTCCCCCTAAAAACCCTTTTAAATCTGTTCAGTTTAAATTCATGTAAGAGAACAGGTTTTACAGGTAATTATAAACCTGCAGGTATCATGAAAATAGAGGCCAGGTAGAATAGAGAGAGCCTATAGGAGAAACTACCACGGGAAAGACTTCGGTGTGAATTCATACCACATTAGCCATCTGCGAACACCAGGACACTTAAATCATAATGCATGTTCACCCATAGGAGAAACATCAATCAGAGCTCATGCTTTCTCAAACATTAAAACCTCCAGCTACGTAGGAACGCTGGTGTCCTTAGTTTCTGTGGTCTCAGCACTGCGTTTGCCATGCTGAAGCCTTATACGTAGTGGGGAGGACTGGACGGTGTGTCTGTCTGTGAGGACTGACCCTGCTGGCTTGGCCAACCGCACTCAGATTCTGGCTCAGTCCCTGAAGTGTTGTGTGAAGATGTGAGTATTATTTCATCTGTATGTGCGCCCCAGTTACAACTTTGGTATGAAATTACCCCTTATATAGTAGAGAGACCAGCTCTGACCATTTTCTGATTTGTATTAATGACCAAGTTACAAATATGTCCCCATCTAGATGCACTGATTATTTCAAACACTTTTTTTTTTTACACAGTATGTACTGTACTCAGAAAGCACACGCAGAGGAGACATCACTGGGTGCTTTTTTCTGTTTTATGATTATGAAACATTTCTGTGGCAACTTCAACAATAGCTTTCACAGTACAGGAAAAGCCAAGTGTTTATTTTTAAGTGTTCACTTGGTATATCCTATCCCCTAGGGTATTGCCTATTTCCTCTCTTAATAAACCTCATCCACCTCCCCAAAGTGATGGACATCCTAACTTTGTTCCTGGCTGAATCCCATCTAAATTACTAGCAGAGGCTAGCTGGTCCCCAAGTTCCTAAATGCACAAGTATGTATTGTATTTGCAAGCACAGAGGGAATTCCTCCCATTCCCAATCTGTTCCCAAATGGAATCGAGGCTGAAAAAGTTGGACCAAGTTGTTTTTCCGTGTCCTGATGATAGATAATCTAGTGCTGGTCCTCTAGTCTCCAGAGATCAACCTTCATCTGACGGGAAGGAGAAACATCTCCGTAACATTATTAATTTACTCCCGCTGTTAACCCTCAAAGAGGTTTAATAACACAGGGCTGTGCCCAGTGGGCTGAGGACAGTCTTCCTGCTGTAATCACGCCTGTGCTAGAAGTGCTGACTGTTCCTCACCCTGTGCTTAGGCTGCAAACCCTCGTGGGCAGAACCGTTTCTCCATGGTGCCCCTTGGCACAGCAGGCTCCCAACTCCTTGCTTAGCTTGCTGAGTACCAGCATGGTGTAAATGCTGGTCAAATACCGCAACAACATCCTGGGTGATGGCAAAGGGAACTTAGCACTCTGCATGTGTCAGGCTGTAGGTACTTGCGTGATCTCTGTTACACAAATTGGGAACAACTTTGCAGATTATCGGAGGTATTTTAGACAACTACATCCCTCATTCTGATGGGAGTTAGGCACTTCAATGCCTCTAAGGACTTCTGCCTCTGGGGCGTATTCTAGATAAGAGAAGCCGATGGGGTCTGTGGGAGATAACCCTGAATTGCCCACATCTGAGGGCTGGGGGAGGGCCAGGAGCAGCCCTGGCCTCCACGCACAGCCCAGGAAGAGCCCTACAAGCTGCGGTGCCTGCGCAGACAGAAGCTGCTGCATCTGGGCCTAGGCATGAGCTGAGGACCACGCAGCGGCATCAGGCACCAGGCACCGGAGCCAGGAGGGAGCTGCTGCCCTGATCCCGTGTCGGTGCAGGGAGACACGGGAGCACAGACCCAGCTGCAGTGTTAGAGGGCCCCCAGCACCGCTCAGCAGCGTCACAGCCAGCTCAGCTCATCACTTCCAAACAGCTGTGAAACTAGGTGACCTGCTTTGCTTTTTTCTTTTTTTTTCTTTTTCTCTTTTTTTTCACACTAAACAACACAAAAATAGGTAAGCTTTAGAATCTCTCAAATGACCCTTGCTCTTGGACATGGGAAATCCCGTCCTATTTTCATACAGACGAGCCTTTACATCAGGCTATCTGCATGTGTAAAGAGGAACATTAAGTTTTCTTTCTGATGGCAAGCAGGCACATTTAAAGAAAATGATTTGCATGTTCTCATGATGAGCTGCTGTCTGGCAGCCAGTCCGTCAGTGTTACTCCATCCTGCAGACAGACAGGCAAAGCAAGGACCGACCCTGCTGCTCTGGGTGGGCACAGACTTCCCTTGCAAATGCGTTTTGTGTCCCATTAAGAAAGGCAGGAACTCGCCTTTAATAAGAGCTAATAAGAAAGTTTATAATAACTATTGTAAGAAAGAGAATTGTTCTTTAAAGGGTTCTTTTAAGGAAAGATTAACTTGTTACAGTATTTAATGAGGCATAGCAGCAGTAGGGAGCAACATCAAGCGAAGCCAAACATCTAAGGCTGCCTCTCTCGAACTGATGAAGGAACCAAGTGCTTCAGCCTCTAATTCTTATTTAAGGCAAAGAAAGCCATCCTGGTTTTAAATCCCCTGACAGGAAAGCATGTCTCCCGAGCGGCCTGAGGAAGCGCCGCGGCTCCTCTTCAGAAGTCACTTATCTCTTCCTGCTAAGAAGGCGCCGGGATTGCAACCGGCCGAGCGCTGCGCATCCTGCTCAGAGGCTGCACGGACCCCTGGGCCCATGAGCCCCTGTGCCGTGTCTGGGGACGCGGGGGGAACCACGCTCCTCCGCGGGACGGAGCCTTGTGTAATTCCCGTGCCTTGCACCGGGTGGGGGACACAAGGCAGGAAGAGGCTCTTGGTGCTGGTGTCTTTGTCCCGGATTGCGCACATGGGAAGCCGCGCTGCAGCCGTGTGGGTGCTTTTTATGGAAAAGGAAAGGCATCTGCAGGCGCTGTGGCGCATCCTGGCCTCCCGGAGCCACCAGGGGACACAGTGAGGGGCACGCGGGCTGCGGCTGGTGCTGCTGGGCCGCGCTCCCCTCTGCCCCCAGCACATCTCACCCTCCTCTCACCGCCCCCCCCCAAAAAAAGATCAAAAGCTTCTCGCTGTTGCAAAAGGACTATTTTCTCAGGCGTTCTTCCCCACCACGGCTTTGTGAAAAGGACAATAGTCTCCTGTGTCCGTGCTGCTGGCACCAGCCTTGCATAATACAGGAAGCAGCATTTCCTTTCGGGGGTGGAAAATTAACTTGGACCGCGCGTTTCTCTTTTTATTGCCGGCCGCACACACCCCGGGAAATTGGGCTCGCTCGCTCTCGGGAAGGGAAGCGGCCGCAGCGACCTCCGCGCATCCTCTGGGCCGGGGAAGACCCAGGCGCGGGCGGCCCCGCGGCTCCCCCGCGCTGCTCCTGCCTGCCGGTCCCAGGCCCAGCGAGCAGGAGGCACCTTCGGCGGGAGCAGAGGGTTCTGCCTCCATCTCCGTGAGGCTGCAGGTACCCCGGGGAATGAGCATCCTCTTCCTCCTCCTCCTCAGCTCGGCTCTGCCTCCAGCTTGTCCCCTCTCCCTCAGCCTGCTCAAGGCAGCAACGCATTGAGAGCCACAGCATCCCCTGCTAGTTGGAGTGCAGCCTGCTTTTCTGCCTTAGAAGAAGAAATATATTTTTTAAAAGCCCATTTTTTGGTTGGTTGGTTTTGTGGTGATTTAGCTTTTTGTTTGGGAGACTCTAACTTTTTAACCTAACCTCTGCTGTTCCACAACCCACACTGCCTGTGAAGTCTGACTTCACAAAGTAACAATTCCTTCCAGCCATCCTAGTTCTTGAACAATGTTTGTTCCAGGGAGGCAGCACATTTTTTAATAAAACATTAAAACACCATTCTAATCCAGCTCTCCCCATGTCGGACTCACAGGGTTACAGCCCCTCCTGTTACTGAGTTTAATGAGACATAGGGAGGCCTGTATGGACACAGACCTAGCTGTGGGACAAGTTTTACTTCAATGAAGATTAGACACGTGTGTATATAAAGTATAATGCACATTCCACAGAGCAGTTGTTCTTAGATGATATATTCTTCATTAATTTTTAATGTCCAGGCAAACAAGAGTTTGAATTTGGTGTCTGAAATTGAGTCCCAGCTTTCACTTCTCTGTTCTTCATCTCTCTGCACCTTATTTGGACTGATAAAGAAGTCACTGCGAATCTAAGGATCTCAGGAGAAAACCTGTCACCAAAATCTTCTGCTCTGCTCTTTTTGTCTTTTCTCTTCTGCTGACAGCTGCCTAAACCTCAGCTTAGATGTGCTGCACACAGACTGTATCAGCAGCTCCCCGGACCTGTGAGATTATCTTGTGCTGCACAGATCATCTGTACTCCTAGACCTGCGCTGGATGCTGCCTGTCGGACCTGGTGACAGGAGAGCTTTCCCAGATGGGCTTTAGAAGAGCAGATGGGCAGCTCTGAGGCTTGCAGCGTCAGCAGACAGTCCTTCTTTCCCCTCAAATTATGCTGAACTGACACTTATGGTTTTCCTGCACTGGAGAAACCAAAGATATTCATTTCACAGCATGGAAATAACACTGTTGCTTCGCTCAGGTAATTCCTCACATGTCACCACAAATATGTCATAGTATTGGAAGTGAAATAGTCTTCTAACTTTTCCTGTCAGTCAGTTTTACTTGTAGATTTTCAAGGAAATGTGCTGTGGAAGTGATAACTGTCTTAAAACTGCTGCCTTAAAAATTTCAGTCATGGCTGCAAGAAGTTCTCTGTCCTGGGACAATCCCGGCGCTTTAGAAAGGAAGTTCTTTAACTTCCCTCAGGACAGGACAGTTCTCGTTAGCCTTCCCCTGTAAAACAACAACCTTGCTTCTCGCAGAGGGACCTGGCATTCAATCTGATGCGGTTCTGGGCAAACCCTGCAGCTTCCCACCTGCCTGGGCGATGCTCGCGTTGCTGCTGGCCTGGCCTCGCTATCACCAGCGCTGGATACGTGCGGCACAGCCATCCGCGCCCTGCCAGCGCCGCAGGACCTTGGCAGAGCTGCACGTATCCCACATCCCAGCGCAGCTCCCAAATGCGCCTGTGAACAGCGTTGCTGTGGTCAGATATGATGTTTGCTTTTGTTCGCATTCTGTGTCCCAAAATAATCAGGCCATAGGCATTCATGTACATCCCTGAGTCACCAGCCCCTCTGCAAACAGCAGCTGGGTGTGCGCTCAGCTCCACGTCCCGGGCTGTATTTTGATGAGGGAAACATGAAGCCTCTAGGGGTTAGTGTTTGGGGTGGTAAGAGGAAAAGAGCTTCTCACTGTAAAGCTAGTTTTCTTTTCATGGCCCAATATTTTCTTGGGTAGTTTTCCCTTTTTGACATGTTTTGGTTTGAGTTTGTGGTTCTTTTGCTGACCTTCTGGTTGCCTTTCCCACTGAAATGCTTGGCCTGGTTTCATGGGGAAGAGATGCAGTTGATCCTTTCATGTGGTCATGCCTCTTTCCACGCACTTATCCTGCTGCATTCATGCAGTGATGGCTCCAGAAACGGCACATATATCCTCCCGTCTAAAAGGAAGAAGAAATCATTGGGGATTGTGTTTCAGAAGCCTGGGAGATACAGCTGAACCAGCTCGGTCACCGCCACACTAACCCAGCTATTCCAAAAGTAGGCCATTCCCATGTTAGCACAGGTGGGTACGTGTGTGAGCAAGGTCTAGTCTGTGTACATGTGTGTGTAGTGGAAATGCTTACTAACAGCTTCTCTTGTGCTTGCGTTTTTCAGGGGCAAAAAAATATATATATTTTTTAATATTGCTGAATAGACTTATAAAATCAATTGTGTAGTATTTTGAAAGAAATTGTGTATTGTAATAGAATTAAAAGGGAGAAGGACTAAACAAGGATAACATCACGGGCGTTCTGCCGCATAGCCCTGACAGGAAGGGGAGTAGGTGGATGAACGGGCAGAGCCAAAACGGAGCTGGACGCGCCGGGGAGCACTGTGGGGCAGCTGCTCCCCTGGGAGCTCCACAACAGGGAGCTGGGATGTGCACAAGTCTGATCAGGACCGGCTCCAGAGATGGCGCGTTCGCTGCTCACCTGGCTAGTCCGCAGTGATGAGGCAGGTCGAGGAAACCTAGACAGGGGGTCCAGCTCAGGCTCGGACGTGCAGAGATGGGAGCCTGGGTGCAGATGTAACCGCTCCACGAGTTAAAAGCAGCTCCCAAGGGAAAGGAAAGGCAGGGCTTTGCCTCCAGCTTTCTCCAGAGCAGCTCGTGGCAGCTGAGTGGCAGATCTCTGACTAAGCCAGCTAAATCCCTAGTGCAGCCAGCAGAATTCCTGGAAGCAGGTGGGCTCCAAGCGCTGCCAAGGGGTTCTGGGGCCTTCACCAAGGTCAGCAGGAGGGTTTCTGCAGCTCTTACTCATGGGCTTCCTCACTTGCCAATAAACTAAGAGGATCTGATTCGCACCAGTTGATTAAGTGCAATAAGAAATAACGAGCGAATGATGTGGTCCCATTGCCTCTACCTTCTTGCTGTGGTTGGACAGCTGCCTGCTTCACCTACTCCAAGGTCAATTAAGTTTTGACAGTGAACAGTCTTTATCCTTCTGTGAATGACGGGCAGGAGTACTGTGAGATTACCCTAAAAGGACTAAATCTTTGTTGCAGTTTTTGGCTTTCTTACCCACATATAGAGCATATATGAGGCAGCATGAGGCAAAGCTTAGCCTTGCTAAGGGAAAGCACAGAGACATCCATGGATGATGTCCTCGTCTGTACTTATCTATGCACGTGCCTAGTGAGCAAGTGCAAGTAGTTGTCCTGCTACACACTGTAGTAAACCCTGCAGCGCAGAGAAGAGGTCTATCAGCTGTCTTGTCTCACAGCGCTGGGAAAAGCTGAGGAATTTTGCTTTGGTTTAAAGGCAGCGCTGAATGTAGGGTTCCTCTCCTGCTCATCAATGATTAATCCAAATAACGAGAGCAACTAAAATTTAGTGATGATGATAAATCAGACTGACCCGATAATGTGCTTCTTGAACTCTGTCCCAACGTTGAAGAGATGGAACCAGAGGAAGTTAAAATAATAATGACTGAGAACACTTAATTGGTGGGGGAAGAGAGGAACAGGAAGGCATTGGGTAGACCCAGTTCCACCTCACCTAGGATGTTGCCCAGGTTTGTAACTTCCCCAGGACCAACACGAGTGTGAGAAGCTCCAATACTCTTCCAGCTATGACAGTTCATTGTGTCTCCTTCTACGTGGTTGTGCTGTAAGCTGCATTAATAAAAAGACCCAAACAAAAAATGGCACTCCATAAAGTGGAGGGAAGTGAAATCCTGGACTATTTTACCAAACTTCTTTACTTTGAGCCCTGGAACCCACTGTGCTTTAGTTTGAGAAGAACGGGAGCACTGCATCCTTTCCTGCCAGCTTTGTCTCTAAAATATATATACTTTTTTTTTGATGATTAACTGAAATACTCCTTGGCTTAAATTTTCAGTTCTACGAGCACCCACTCCTCTGTAAAGTCAATTGGAAGATGCAGATTCTGCAGAAGACCTGCAGAGGGAGATCCAATCTGCTTTGCACTGATATCTTCCCTCTTTTCCAACAGCGGCAGCTTGGGAAGATCTAGGAGGCAATCCAGCCTGCTCCTGTGAGTGAGCACCTCTGTGCTTGGAGCACAAGGGATCCACAGGATTAATTAGGTCTGTCGGCTTTTACTCCAGCCCATGTAATCTTTTATTTCTGCGGACAGGCACCTGCTGGTGCGTGTGCTGTTGCTAATGTTTTGTGAAGTGCCGTGAACATGGGATCCAGTGGCTCAAGGAGCTATTTTGAGGGTAAGTGCAAATAAACAAATTGCTCCCATGACTGGAAAGAGTCAGACCAGGCTGGGAGGGTATCAACTGGTGTGAGTGGGATTTTCCAAGCTCTTTATTTTTGCCACATCCACGGGAACTGTCCAAGCTATTCCTCCCAGGAGACTTGGCTAAAACCTTAGCTCAGGATGTGCCAAGTGTCTTGCTTCCAACAGCGAGTAGAATCCACAACCTCAGGATGTGTCCTAGTGACTTGACTAAGTCATATCCGGTTTGAGAGGTGCCTCCACCCCACCTCACTCTTGAAACTAGACATGCAAGAGTCATAAAAACTGGCAGGGAGCAGACTAGAGGGAATGCCTTGGTTAGACGCTCAGCTCTGGGAAGTCCTATGTTCTCCTCAGAGTGGTGTCTATGTTTATTCATAGCATATTAATCTACCTCACAAGGCAGCCCCAGAAAATGGTCTTGTTCCCTTCCCAGATGAATATTCTATGCATTTGCCTTCTTAGTCCTTTTCCCATTGCTCACTTTCTGTGTTGTTCCGATGAGTCTTGTGGGCCAGGGTGGGGTAAAGGATGAGTACTGGAGAGCTGATGTTTTTACTGTCTGATAACTTATTTACCTAGGGCCCTGTGCATGGGCTGTTCATCCACGAGACTTGCCAAAAGCCAAGTAACATTCAAGAAGGAAGCAAGTTACTGCTGGGCTTTAAGTGAATGCTTAAAACTGCTGCTTCTACAG
>JAUBNY010000877.1:3036201-3054977 GCA_032275445.1 Crypturellus soui
TGTGTTTTATGCTAATGGAGAAGCAAATGACTCACATCCATACTGACAGGATTTTACTATGTTGGTTGTTTTCTCCATCCGTTTTTTGTTACCAAAATCAATCTACATATCGACAATGTTAAGTCACCTTGGCATTACCTCTGTAACAGACAGAGGTACAACCCAGCATGATGACAACACTGATGTGCGTTTGCATGGTTCCAGCATATCTCTAGACGTGAGGCTATTTTTTAAGCATTCATGGATGCATGGTAGTAAGCATTCCTAAAAATGGTGACTTTTAAGTCATTTTCCCTCATCGGGAGTTCCTGTAGCATGTTGACCTGTTCACAACCGTTAATTCTACTTGAAATGAGTTGTTCTTGCCTGTTAGAGCGAGGAAGGATGGGGAAGTGGTTAGAAGGAAGCTGTTTCTAGGATTTTGGTGGGTTTGAGATGCTGCACTAATGTGGTGACATGTCTTCTGCGACATCCCCGGAAGTGGGGGTGGAGTGGACGGGCACCGTGGCCCTTGCAGAGGCCCCGGACCCGTGAGCAGATGTCTCAGCTCCCCAAGGTTCCCTTGGGAAGCCTGTGCTCTGGGAACGGGACCCCCTGCTTAGTGCGTGGGGGAGTGGGGAAGGATGAGTGTGAGGGCGCTCCATGAGAGGAATTTCACAATTTCACATAGTTCGCTTAAGCGTCCTTCCTGTGGGATTCTTTTCTTCCATGGAATGTAGGAATTCACTCCTTTTGTTCTCATTGTCATTTCTCCATGGAAGACTTCTCATCAGGATCACTTTGGGCTAATGGTAACCGAAACATGGGAGCTGCCATCCTGGATCAGACAAGGGCTCTATTTAGCTCAGTGTCTTGTCTCCAGCAGTATCCAACATTTGATCTCCAGGGGAGGTTCAAGAAACCCTACAGGAAGCGGTTGTCTGATAAAATTCTCCAGAGAAGAGAGAGAATCTAAAGTCTATTACTGGTTATTAAGAAATTATGGGATTTAGGATTAAGGAAATTAAAACTAGTGCCTGCTAAAATTTAGGCTTTATGGATATTTATGTCAAATGGATTTGAAGTAATGCAATATAATCCCATTTTATTATATACTATAAAGAGTTTTCTTTTATTGTGCTGGCAAAAGTTTAGGGTGAAAATCTACCTTTCTGTGTTCCATGCAGTGCTAGAGTAAGCATTATTCTTCATGTGTTCATCAGTACTCATGACTCAGTGTAAATACAAAGATTATAGTTTCCCCGTGTAACTTGGTCTTAGTCATACTTCCCAGAAGCTTTCTGCAAGAACACCTACATTGGATTTTACTCCAGATGGCATATAAAAATAAAATGAGAATTAGTCTTTGAGCTGTTAATCAAACTGTATTTTTTGCATGTTAAAAAGCCAAACACCATCTCACCTACTGAGATAGGTCTCAGTTGGTGTTGTCCTCACCTCAGCTGGTTTCGTGTTGTAGAACATCACTGGTTCACACGGCTACCAGAAGCAGAAAGGGTTAGTGGCCTCTGTCAGGCAAGTGCTTAAGGCCACCCCAGACTGTTGGCGAAAGGGAAGATGTTGCAAGGAAGGAGGCAGGAGCCTTCCTTGTTTAAGTTTTCCTTATTAGTGACATTTAATTTGTGGGAAAATATGGACTTAGAAGAAGCAAAGGAATCCCTTGTATGGACCCACCTCTACCCTACTCTCTATTTTAATATTGTGCTGTGTTAGTTATTTTCTCTTGATTTCAACCCAGGACCATTTTTTATAGCTCTGTTTGATGGTTTAAAGGAAAGTGGATGAAGGTAGATTCCCAGTTTTGTCCTTTTTTTTCCTTTGAATGTTACCAGACAGTTCATCTGTAGTAAGGAAGCATTGGTAATAATAGCTAGCAACCTTGAACAACTTGGGCACCCTGGAATTTTGCATTAATTTTTAAATTTTATTTATTTATTATCTTATCATTAATATTTTTATTTATTATTATTTTTATTTCTTTATTTCTGTATGCGCAGCTTAATGAATGTTACAGTCTCAAATACTCAAATACAGGTTGGCCTGTGTTGCTGGCTGAGCTGACAAGTTCCAGCTGGCAGATTACTGGCAGTTAGGCAGTTCATCTGTTGGCTATCTGTATGAAATAGTTTTCCAATTCAATTGCTTAGTTTGTCCTGCAAGAGAAACTATAACAATTCTTGAGGATCAAGTTGGTATTGAAACTGAATTTGCTCAAGAAAAATTCTCTTTTTGGTCTACAAAGGAATTTTCTTTTGTGTGTGTGTAGTTTTAATGGACTTTGTTTATGCAATATTAATAAATTACTACTGCCCTAGCTAATGAAATAAACTTTCCTCAGATAAAAATATCAAACTAATGATTAAAGGTCCATTATCTGTCATGGTGCAATAAATGATGATATATGTCAATAATAGATCTGATTTCTCACCAGATGTAATATGGATAGTGCTGCCTATAACAGGGTAATTGATACAGGGTTACTCTTCCACAGAGGCATAAAACTGTGTTCCTGGGAGAATTGCAGTGGCCAGTTGTGCAGCATCACTTTTTAGATGGGATGATGACCGCATCTCATGCTGCCGTGGACAGGACAGGGTCTGCTGTCCTGCTGTCCCCAAGGCCCTCACACAGGGACTCTCTGGAGGGCCATTGTGCTGGATGGGATGAGTGGGCAACACCAGTCTGTGCCGAATGAGTCTTTGGAAGTACCCTGCAACCTGGCTCTGCTGATACTAATCCTTGCTGAGAACAGTCTCAGCAGAAAAATCTGTCTGTTTTTTTTTTATGTTGTTCATCTCACAGTTGTTCATATCACAACCGTAATATTTCTCTTGCTTTTTTTCAACGTGCAATGTATATGCATGGAATTTTTCCTCTTGTTCTGATTTATCAAAGTGAAGGTCAGGCGAGGGTTCATGATAGAGAAGTTGGACAGTACATCTGAATTCCCATCTTCAATTCCACATACTCAATGGAGGGGAAAAAACAGTTGTATGTGTAGCTAATTTTCCTTTTCTGTAATTCCTTCCTTCTTCTATAACTAATTAAATGAACACCTTTACCACTGTGGACCATGACATTCTTCAAAGAGAATGGATAAAAAAGAAATTCAGATTTTTTTTTTATCAGACATTGTGAAGGTTTAATTTGGGAATTTATTTTTAATTGATATTATGTAAAATGCCTATGCCCATTCACAAAAAGCACTTGGTGACTTTTGCGTGGACAGACTACAAAGTTTGGATGAGCAGGTGAAGGAAGGTCCTTCAAGCAGATAACAACCAGACACAGAATGCACAACTGCATGGCCTTGGTGTCTTTGTGGTTTTTCAGCTTCCTGGTTCTGACATGAAATGGTGATACTTTCAACTCGTAGTAATTGGGGCCAGATTTATTTCAAGTAATCCACTGTGATTTCAGCTTGTTAAATTTCTAGACATCAACAAGAGAAATTTGGTGCTGTTGAATAAAATGACTTTACTACACATTTCTGTAAGAACAGCCTTACTTGGCTAGGGCAAATATGGGCAAAATATTTGACAGTTGAGTGGCAAATATTGGAAAAATAAATAATTGTTCGTATCTACAGCTACTGGCCACATCGGCGTGATTCTGTGTGCTGCTCAGATGTGTTAATGAAGGGCTATCAGAATCACTCTATTTTTAGCTAGCCAATGTTATGCTTTGCCTCTGCAGCATCTAATCTTGTATCTGTGTGTATACTCACATTCACAAAGTAGATGCGTATGCATAGTAAATAAAACCCTTATCACTGGCTCTGAAGCCCAGAGCTGAGAGGGGAAGGACATACTTCCTCAAATAATAGACATATCCATCTTCCTGTGCTTGTGCAGATCTTCCTTGGGCAGTAACTTAGCTACTCTCCTTGCTGACTGCTTTTTAATTGCAAGGCACAGAGTCAGGGTCAAGGCACTTAAGTCTGTGCAGGATTCTTGTAATCTACAGTGATAAACTTATGCTTTTCAGACTCTATTAGGACTCAGGATCATACAGCAGCTCTGCCTTCTCATTCACTAGCTCATACATTTCTGGGCTAACTGATATGACCTTAAGGGAGTTTAAATTCTTAAATTATAGTTGGTGTGAATCAGAGTTAAGCATTTGATACAGAAATCATTGGATGAGCTTTATGGCATGTGTTATTCAGAATAGCAGACTAGATAATCAGGACGTCCCTTCTGGACTTGAAAGGGACGAACCTGTGAATGATGACTTTTTTGTGATAATGTATATTTTGTAGGTACAACTTATTAAGAATTTTCTTGATCTTTCAAGCAAACAAGAACACATTTCAGTCGCAACGGAGGCTGATACCAGGGATAACTCCACTGAGGAGGGAGGTAGCTTGAACCATTTCTTCTACCCTGAGCGTGTTTCTGTTTGTCAGCTCTGTATCAGCACCCACAGAGCCTATCTCCGCACAGGAGCAAACAGGAAATAAGGACAAAGCTACCTTACAGTCCATGCTGGTTAACCCTTGCAGTGCCCCAGTGCCCTCTGCCATGGAAAGAGAAGAGAAGCTTCCCCTATTAGCAAGTCTTCCCAGTCCATCAGCATGCAGACAAGTAGAAAACTCTGTTACCCAGGTTATCCCTTCTCCCATTATCCTGTAGTCTCGTGGCAGGAACAGGTCAGTCTTTTACCCTTTAGTCAGGAAAATCAAAACTTTCCAGTCACCACTTAGAAATTTTGAATCAACTGCTTAAAACCTTTCTTCTCTCATAGATACAAGTATTGGCTGACAGTCTCAGAGCTGATTAAGCTGCAGATGGCTCATCGGTCGATATTGCTCCTTGTGATAAAAGCTTTAACGATTCTTCAGACCTCCCCTCGAGTTCCTTTCTAGAGACTAATGAGGAAATGGGAATCATGGATAAATACTGCAACTATTTTAACTCAAATAAATTATATTTATCTAAAAAGGAACTTGGAAGTTTCTTTAGAAAATATTGCAATATAACAGATTGCCGGGAAGAACTCTGATATAAAACAGAACTACTGATTCCCCAGATTTCCTAACAAAATGCAGTAAAGCAATATACACTATACTAGATTAGCTAAGCTTGTGGACGTGTTAATGTGCTTTCACTGAAGACATTGAAGGTCAACCCCGTGAATAACTAGCAAGCATTTGGGCTATATTCTGCATTTGCTTATTATTTGCACTCATGGGTATTTCCTGTTCTTTTCAATGGAAGAACTCGTAAGGAAGTGCTCATCAGCAAGAGTAAGTCCTAGGGCACATTTGAAAAGAGTGACTCACATTTTAGGGAGCAGAGAGAGGTGAAGACCCTATTAAGAAAACACATGCACTCCACGATTGTCCTATACAAAATATGCTTTTTGCTGAATGTGTTTAAATCGGGAGGAAATGATATTTGATGGTAGAAAACAGAAAAGGTCAGTTATGTTTAACAAGGTTTAAAGCATGTGCAAATCCACCAGTGACTAAAACAATTACTTCGTGATGGATAACTTTATTGCCCACAGACGGCACTTTAAACCCAGAAGGTCAGATTCTTTGTATACACTGGAGTTGCAAAGATAAACTGATCACTCTCCTTAACCTCTCATTGTGCAGGTGAAAAAGATTAGTCAACATGTTCAGGATAACTGGAGTGGTTTGGAGATAATCCCTCACCCTTTAGCTATGACAAAGGAAAAAATGTAATAAATAAAAGTCTGTTAAATCTGTGAATTTCAAAGAAGTCTGTGAACGTCTCTCTCTTTTCTTTTTAATAAGATATAGAGCTAGCCTGTGGATTGACTTTCGTTAATCGAAGGTAAAAGAGATATAAAGTGCATATAAGGAAATGTAGAGAAATAGAAGCTATAAAGAACAGAATGGATATAGTAATACAGAACGTAGTCCCAGCTATGAGTTTAATAGATCAGTCATTCTTGATGAGGTCTAAGTTGTGCTAAAATGGGTGGAAAGTTGATCACCTGTAAATGGTTCCTCAGATGGCTGTAGAACTAGGAGTGCAAATATGCCCTTTAAATCTTGTATCATAATGGGAAGATGATTCATGTTAATTGATTATATATACATATAATTTTAATTACCTGTCATCAGTCTTTAGCTTAACAGGTTATTCAAAATTGTGTTTACTTCACTCAGGGATATCACTGCCCATTTGGAAAGGTAGAAAATAACTGAAGAAAGTTTATTCTTTTATTCCTTTGCAAATAACAGCAGTATCTACTATATGAATTACTTCACAATTCTGTCCTCTACTTTGTTAAAAATGACTTTATCTCTCACTCATTTTGGGCAAACTTGCCAACCTTTGCAGGCTAAATTGATTGCCCATTAATTAAGAAACCCTGTGGATTGACTTTTAGATGTTACTATTAAGCCTTCCAAAACAAATAGAATATGCAAAAAATCACTCCTTTCTCTATGCGAGGAGATTCCTCAGTTTTCAGGATTAATTACTTCTCTTCTTGTCGCATGAAAAGCAGTTTGTACCCCTCAGCGTAGGTCAGTGTGAGGGTAGGTTGCTGATGGTCGCTTAGTGACAGGCATAATGATAAGTGAACATGTCCTGTTGAGCCGTGACCCTGCAGACAAGACATTGTCAAGTTAAATGGCCACAGAAGACACACAGAAGGCATAATCCACTTCTAAATATTGACAGTAGGAATTTCACTGCTATTCTTCTTTTTCTTTTCTGGTAAACATGTCAAACTCTACTGCATTTGTACCCTGCATCAGTTTTCTAGCATTTAGGAACGTAAGAAAGCTAATGACCCATGGAAAGATAAGATATCAAATAAAACTATTTTTCTTCAGACCCAGTGTCTTGCCAGTAAGAGAATGGCCTTACATCTTCACAAAAGCAACAGTAATGTCCAGAAAGACAAGAAATTGTCATTTTTGTAGGTAGAAAACTATATTAACGATGTGCATATAAAACAACAAATCTTCTATGTCCTTCCAAATGCACTGATGTTAGTGGATGTGATTAACTGTTTAGGGTGAAGTGCCTAAGATACTTGAAATCAATGGCGAAACTTTGGCTTGTGTCAACACTGAGCCCTGCCTGAGATCCCACCTGTAATATTTAAAAATACAGCTGTATATTTTAGATATATGCAAAATGGCAAAGCCTGAAGATGTATGCAGATATCTGAGCTTCTTTTTTGTCTACAAGGTGGAGCACAATGATATTTTTTTCCCCTTTTTATTTGATTTTAATAATGCTAAGGCTGTTCTGACAAGCACATTTCTGAGGTATCTTATTTTCCTAGAGATTCACAGATTACATGATCTTAGAATTTGCAGGAGGAAAAACTGACTGCCTTTACAATGCTTTCTTGTCTTCAACACTAGGCAGACTTTAAAGACAGCATCAAGCCCCGTTCCCAGAGTGGTCTCCCGTTCCTGGCCTGGGCCGGGCTCGAGCGCTTGCTGTGTTGCTGCAGTTGCCCTCCGCCTCGCCACGCTCAGTCACGGGCTCACGAGCAGGGCCCGGGAGAGCGTGCAGTGACATGTGGGGACTGCGCCAGGCCGTGTCACTGCGGAGCGCGGCCCCCCGCTGCCGTCCACGGTGGGGAGCTGCTCTGCTGCTCTCCCCCGGCGCTCATCCGTGATTGCGCCACCTCCACCAAATCCATGCCCTCAGAAACCTGCCTCTCTGCCAGCAGCTGCTCATTTTCGATCCCCACAGGTTCCTTTGGCAGATCCTGCGGGTAGTTTTTCCTGTGTGTGGAATTGTCAAGAAACACTGTTGGATGCTTTTAGCTTTCCTAGTGCCTGAGCGGAGAAGGAGCTCAGGACAGCTTGCAGCCACCACGGTTCCTGCCTTCCGTAGGAAGGTCTCTGCCTTCTTCAAGCTGGGTAGAAACACTGTCTTAGGAGAACATCTGAACTTCCAGCAGGAACACGCTGCTTTCGTGAAAGTGTCAGATTGCTCAGTGTGAGGATGCTCTCAAGCCCTCTCAACCCACGTGCCCAGATTCCTCGTCACAGAAGCAGAGCTGTGTTCTTGCACCAGCTTATCTCAAATCCTCAACTGCTTTAGGAATGCTGTTTCTCAGCTGAAAAGCAATAGACTCCTAGTCTTTAAGCATCCATGGCTGACTCTCATAACAGCACCCTTTCACAGCCCCAGCATCTCAGGATTTAGATTCTTAGTCGGTAGGTATAAAATGTGTAACTGTAAGATTCCATTTAAATTATTTATTCAAAGATTTGCTGCTTTTCCCCCCCATCTTAGCAGCTGGACTGAATGAATGTTCATTTCCAGTTAGAAGTGTGATTATCTAGAGAAATCACAGGAGAATTTAGTGTATTTGCATAGTATTACTATTCAAATTCATGATAACATGTGCGGCACAGTTCAGTTCAAAGAACTTCTTTATTTAGAAAGCATGTTTAAAGTTATCTTACTTAAAACCTTTTCAAGTGAGTTATATTTTTATTATATTTGTATGTTTAAGGGTATCCTTTAAATCTTTTATATAGGAGTGAATGTTTGTATATGCAGGAATGCTTCTGGATCCATGGCTTTAATAAGAAAAATACAGAGATAAGTGGAAAAATGAAACTAATTTAGATGCTAAATGTTAGTTAATTAAAATTAACCTCTACACTGTATCTCTCTAGATTGTTAAGGGAAATAAATGGTGCCAAAAAGCACCAATTAGCAGTTTAGGTGACTCATTAGGTATTTATTTCTCCCCATTTACTTTGCTGGATACTCACAGAGGCTGATAACATTATTTTGTAGGGAACTGGTAGGAAATACTCAATGGAAAGTGGAGTGTTACTGACTCTTAAAACAAAACAACAACAACAAAAATGAGCCAAAAAAGAGATGAAGTCTGTGCCCTCCTCTTTTTAACATTTTGTATATTTTTTTTTGTACTTCAGTGCATTTGTTCAAAAGTGGAGGCTTGACTTCTAGGCCTTGCTCAGACTGAGGGAGGTCAGATCCACATCTCAGAACAAACTTTTCATACACAACCTCTAATTTGAAACTGTATGCAATGCTGAGGGAAAACTTTTGAATTTAGAGCAGCTAATGGGCTAATGAGAGTTTAGACTGTCAAAATTTAGCTACCTATCTTAGCCAGAGCTAGTATCCAAAAGCTCCTTCTATAGTCAATGAAAGAGGCCTTTCCAGTGGGTTACTCACAGCACCCAAATAAGGCTCATTTATTCCTACTGTGTTTGATGCATACAGATGTTTGTATTCAGCTGTGGCAGGGAGCACTTAGAATGGCCTAAAATAGCTCAACAGAAATTGTACTTGACCATATTTGAGTGGAAAATACACAGTATAGTTGTTTACGTGACACCACTTCCCTCATACATTGACAATGAAATACTTTCTCCCAGAGTAAAATGATCTGGGGTGCCTGCAGTTCTTCTCTTCTACCACTGAAATATTCACAGATTGCACTCATGTCCAGATTTAGACTTAAACTGTTTTTCAACTTTAACCATTTCAAAATATTTGCTTGTTATGTTAGTAGCTTCTGGAACACTTCGCTGTAAGCATGAGGGCAATAGGATCAAGGACTGTTTCTTCTTCAAGGCATGTGTTTCTATTTGCTCGACACGAGGACTTCTGTGTCTGTAGCCTATTACTGAGCAGAGGAAAATGTGATGCATTTCCAGCACTTGCTGGCTTGATGCAAGGGAAGGGAATGTCCTCTCTTGCTTTCTGACCATGACGCTGTCCCATGGACTTCTGAAAATTGCCTTACTCAGCCTGTAAAAAGTGTGCCTGGATGTTTATAAGTGTCCTTAGTCACTTCTTTTATATGAAGCCTCTGAGCACCAACCTTTCATCCAGTGTACCAGAATGATATTCTGATACCAGGCAGATCTTCAAATCTTCGTGCACTCTTTCCAAAGCTTTGTCCCAGCTTTGAATGGGACTGAGGCTGAATTAAGTGTTTCAAAAGTCAAAAATGGACTGTGCCAAGGGAGGAGTAACTTTCTGCTCTTCCCCTTCCAGGGGCTGTCCTGATGGTGTTTCCTAAGGAAACTCTGTGGGCAGTGCCTGAGGCTCTGGTGGGCCAGGAGAACCACACTCGTGTGCTTGGAGGAGTAGTCATGAAGTCCAGAGCTTCCCTCATGGTGCTGTCAGTGGAACAACTTGAAAGTGAAGTTGCTGACCAAAACCTGCATAGCTTCGTTTCTCCTTTCCTTCCTCAGTGATTCTTATGGAAGAGGATGTGAGCCCTGAGTCAAGATAGGCAGAATTTGTTCACAGAAAGAGTGTGCATGCTAAGGGGAGGGGTGCTCCTTTGCTTTGCTTTTACCTTCAGTGTAACATTATGAATGTGAGTGGACTAAACCCTGGGAACTGATGTACCATTGTTAATGATTTTCTTCTTTGCTTTTCTAGGATCTAGTTCAGGATCAAAATTAAAAGTTCCTGAGCTGAGTATAAATGCCACACAGCACGTCATTCAAGCGGGCCAGACTTTAAATCTCACATGCAGGTAACCACTTGAGCTGGCTTCTGAAAATTTGGCTGGGAGTTTATACACCTGAAACTTTTCTGTTTTTTTGTAACTGTAATTAGAAAAAAAAAAAACCTTATGTTGTGGGGAAAGGTGGGGAGTGAACTTCAATGGCAATTGTTTAATAGTTCTTTGTTGTTTCTGTTGTTGTTTTTGGAAAACAAGATAAAAGAGAACCCCAGAAATAGCCTGATATAATAAAAAAGAAAGCTTGGGAACTAAGCTATATAATTGCAGACCAACATAATTGTTTCTGCTTCCTTATCTGTATTTGCAGGGGGGAAATGGTTCATTCATGGTCTTTGCCTGAAACTCTAAGTAAGGATAGCAAAAGGCTGAAAGTAATTAAATATGCCTGTGGAAGGAATGGGAAGCAGTCTTGTAGTAGTCTGGCCTTGAGCAGAACTCAAGCAAGTGACACTGGAAACTATAGCTGCAAATATCCAACAAGTGCTGTGAAAAAGAAGAAGGAATCTACAGTCTATGTATTTATTAATGGTAAGACTAAATTTTTTTAACACTTCTTGGAACTTTCATTTCAATACAGCAAAATGGATTTAAAAATGCACTTCAGCTATGGTGAAATACAGGGTTTTCAATGCTTTCAGCCTTGTAAAATATCATTAAAATTTACCAATTTATTGTTTTACATTTGCTTTCTTACAGCTTGCAAGTACAAATGCTAAAGTTTTATCTGTTACAAGAAAAAAAAAATGAGGAAAGAAAGAGACCAAATCCAACAAGTCAATCTGAGTAACTAAAATTTCACATGGAAGTAGACTAGAAGTGAATCTGTGAAATTAGTGTTACAGAGATCATATTTTACAGAATCAAATACTGGTTGATGAAAACTGTACGTCTGTCACAATGTCTGCTTTAAACTCTCACTGTATGACTGTAGATTTCTAGACAGCTGAAGGATGCTGATACTTCTTTTCAGATCACAAAATTTTCTTATCCTGTGGCAAGTTTACGTTTACATGTTAGCTTTATTCAAAACTAATTAATTTCATTTTAAAGAGATTGTAAAAATCTCCAGCGAGCGGAATCAAGCTACATACAACCTCGTGTTATTGTGAAATATGTGGGAAATGCTGGAATTAGGTCAGTTAAGCTATAGTAGAGATTGTTTGCTGTTCTTGTTTTCTTCCAGGATATTAATCAGACACTTCTCAGAACAATTTAATTCACTTGAAATAATAATAAAAGAAGTCCTCTAGGTTTTGCATCTAACCTTGTACCTTAGACTTTCTTGATTTTTACAGCAAAAAAAAAAAAAGTTAGTAAATTACTGTAAGGTATCATGATTCACAGATTTTGGAAGCCTGGATTAGATAGAATGTGCAACTGGAATTTTTCCAAATTACATGTCTGCTGCTTCTAACGAGCTCACATCAGAGTGAATGATCCTTTGTTTTCATTTGGTGACATGAAGTGTGGGATTGGTGCTGTGAGAAAGTAGAACAAAGTGGACCTCTCACTACAGTGGTAGAAAATAAGATACTGCTCTCAATTATTTTGTGTTGCCTTGATGAGAATTATTGAATAATTCATGCTGCTCATCCTGCTTTTCACATCTGAAACATAGCACAGAATATTTTCTCACCCAGCTATTTACCTACGTGATTCTTACTATCCTAATTCACTGGCTGTGAATTGGCTTTCACCAATTGCAGAAGCACCATGAAGCAGAAAGTAGGTTATTCATCCAGTGACCAACATTTCCCACTGCCAAGCAAAACTTGTGATTTTCTTGGAAGATTTTTTTTCACGTTTCCCATTTGGTGACCACCTCCTTGAGAATTCTACCTCGGATGTTCTCTCTACTTGAGATCTACCCAAAATCCTCTCCACTTACAACATGAGAACGGCAAAGATAGCTGCAACCTCGCCTGAGCACCGCTGTGCTAAAACAACTGTCTGTGTCACTGTCTATGAGGTCCCTTCACGTTTTCCTGGTCTCTTTCCATCTTGAGGGATAAATTCTTCTGGATCCTGAATTATGACAAATGGAAAACACGATCTTTCTAACTTGTTCACTGCTTCCTGAATTGTGTGCAACTTCCTTACATATGAAAGACAACATAAATCGGTTCTATGAGATACAGTAATCTGCCTAAAGGATTCCCATGGTGGAAGAGAAACCTGTCATTGGAAAAACAGTGGTGTCTTTGGTCAATTTCCCTTCCCACACCAGAAAAAAATAAAACAGATAAAACAGAGTTCTGAATGTTCTAGTTATGTCCATTTTCCAAGAACATTCAGGTACTAAATGTTGATATCCCTTTTGAATGTAGAAATTAGATTGAGCTTCACTCCTTTACTTGACGGAAAAAAATGTGTTTATAGGACAATCTGGGGTCATATTTAGGCATCTTTGTAATCTTAATTTTGAGAATTTGACAATCCTTTTGGTTGAAAGTCAAATTTGTAACACTTATCACTAGGATTATGTCCTAGTAAGCACATAAATGACTTTGGCAACCTGCTGATAATGGGGGAGGTTCATGCAATGCCTGTTGAAAGTATCACTCCACTTATCCAGAGCACAAAAAGAGGGATGCTGCTTACTTTGATCAGTATAGCACTGGCATTTGCAACCCCTCAAACCAAAACACTTGAATCTCTTAATATAAGTCATCGGTTACTTGTTAACTGAAGACTGTTAACTGAAGTCATTCAAATGTCTGGCTCAAGTGCAATGAGATGGGGATAAAAGAACCTTCTAGGACCATGCTTCTTGAATTTTAATTGTATTTTAAATGGATTTCTGGGTGCTTTGGAAATAAACATTTGTAAAATTTGGGTCACTCCTAGTTTTGAATTGTTTCCTGTGGCAGGACGTTGTGTCAGTCCATTTCCCATATTAGATCCATGTGGATGACCAAGGTGCCTGTTTCCCATGTCTCAACATGCAGCAGATGAACAAATAGTTGCTATTTACAAACACAGAACCTGAATCAGGAAAGTTGATATTGTTTGTACAGGAAGTCATCACTTACTGTTTTTAAAATGTTATTCATTTCCGTAATTGAAGTGATACTGAATATGAAGTGGATAAAAAACAATAAACTCATTAAGTTCTTTGGTTCAGTAATAAGAGTAAACTGTGGCAGAAGACAAGCTTATAAGAGGGGCACTGTGAATCCATGTGCTCCTGTGTTACTTAAAGCATTTATGGAGTCCTGCGTGGGAGTGATCAAGAACAGGAGGCTGGTGGCATCCCTCTCAGGAGCGAGTCAAGACAGCACACGGCTTCTGGCTGGAGAGGTCACCACTGCGCTGCACAGGGCAGCGAGCGCATCACAGGAACCCTTGGCCACACACAGCTCCGCAACGGAGGCATCGAGCAAGGGAAATGAATGCTCTTCAGAGCCTTGGACTTTGCTCTAGGAAAACTCGTGTCCTGACTTCCACCACGAGCCGTGGGAAAAGTCTGAAATGCAGCAAAGCCTCTTTGCCAGTTTCTTCATTTGCTCTGATGGAAAACGGCTCTGATCTCTGTCTTGTTACACAATTGCAGCCTGGTAGTTAAATGGAAAGATTTGTAATGAATAATCTCTGTGTACGTTGGACTATGATGTGGAGAATTTTCTGCTTGGAAAGCGATCATTATGGAACAAAGACATTTAAGAAACAACAAATTATCAGTAGACTATTTTGAAGCCTACACAGATTTCCCTAGGGACAGTGCGAAGGCTCGTCTTTTTATCTGCCATTATTCTAGTAGCTCCAAGACACTCTTTTTCCTATTGCTGGAGCTCATTTATTTTCTTTCTTCCTTGAAAATTTGCAATTCCCTTTATGCTTTATTCTCATGGATTCTTTCTTCTTAATGTCTTATCACCTGTTGCCATGGTAGAACAGAGAAAAGCCAATAAATTAAATTACATTTATATATCAAGGCTATATCTTTGCAGAAATTTACACAAACTTGAATCAAAGTTCAAATGTTGTTGCCTCTTGTGATAGTGATAACATTAGGCTATACAAGAGTATATTTTATTTCTATTACAATAGACATTCTTTCTCCACATGAAATCGTATTTAGCTTTAGGGTACTAGCTCATTCCTGAGTCGAATATGTCCTTCTTCTTGTGTCTCCTTGTATTCCTCGTGCACATGTGCTGACCATCTGGGTGCTCTGCCTTGCAAAGTGACCCATTTGCTGGCACTCTGGTCAAGAACTATTTAAACTATTCTGTCTTAAAATCAGAACTCTAGGATAAGCCAGTTAACTATATTCTTTCAAGACTTACTGAAGAGAAAAATGTGCCTTCAAGTACATACTTCTCACCACTGGCTTTAGAGAACAAGCGTAGATTAGGTGTCTTGCTTCAGAGATGATTAGTTTTGGGTAAGAGAAATCAGAGTGGGGTAAGTAAGAGGGGGTTTTCATGATACTACAAGTCCTGAGAATTATGCTTATAGTTCACCAGTCCCTACAATTTCAAATATGTCTATTAATTGTGGGTATTTGAGATGTGTCTCAGATTGGGCAGTCCAAATTGAAATGTTTTATCATTAGTGAGTGCTTCAAAATACAGGTCTCTGACATGACAAATAACTTGGTGCTTTCTGGTGTTTTTTTTTTTTTTTTTTTAGTGCATTTTCAAACTTTGGAATTGCTTTCTGCAAATGCTGAGCATGTGGATTCTCCTTGGGAGAGCCAGTTGTTGTCAGATGGCTGGATCCAGCCCCATAACTGACACAGATTTAACCATTTAACCTTTAACTTGAATGGGTTGGCCCCCATATAACCCTAAGGATACTCTGTCACAGAGCAGAGAGGGCATCAAAAGAGTTCCCTGGAAGCGTTTGTCTTTAAGATCAGAAACTTCCAAGTCAAAATAATTCACTGAGCACTAGTAGAAAGAGACTTTCTCATTCTTCTCCCATCTTCTTATCCGGAAATAAACTAGTAAGGAAGCAATGGAAGAACCTGATGAGGCCAAAAAAACTTTTCCTCAGTCGTGCTTTTCATTTTTGCTTTGCTTTTGGCATAGCGCTAACATGAGTCGTACATTTTTGGCTAACACCATCAGAGTCAACAATATGATAGCACTTCTGTTATGAAAAGGAAACCAGTGGAAGCTAAACTATGCTACAGCTGTATCAAGTTTGTGGACTTTGTTCGTGGACACGCTTTTAGTGTCTGATGAAGTTCCTGTTACCAAACAGGATTCATGGACATAAATCACCTGCAGTTGCTGTGCTCACCAGTAATGTCACCACTGAGCTCACCAAGGTCCTGCTGCCTTGCCATGCTCATGACTCGCAATGAAACAGAAATACTTTTCCAAGACGAACCATGGTAGTATCCGAAAAATGTTTTAAATGCCCATTAGCCTTTTCAGAAATAATTTGCTCATCATAGTTATGACTCTGATGTGAATTTCTTGGCTAATATGGGTAAGAATATTTTTCCTTGGGAAGTGTAAGCATGTTTTAAGTGTGTTATGGATTCATATAGTTGATAGCATAGTATAACTACCCTCAAAGAAAAATAAGCAAACCCTGCCTGGAAATTGCTGTATAGTTGTGCCTACAATGCCTTATGTTAATGGGCTCCAGACAAAACATATTGTCCTCTTTTTACTTCTCCTAGACTTCTGTGCTTGTTAACTTAAATCTTGAATCCTCCTTCAAGATTTGGACAGTGTTTGAACTAAGAGAGTATTACTCTCTAGGCTAAGAAGAGACTGGGGTAGAAATGTCCTTCTTGCAGAAAACATTTTGTATTGTACTTCCAGACATGCAGAAAGGGATTTCTTTCCTTGCAAACCCAGACATCTGCATGTGAGCAGGTCCAATAAGTATCTTTTCTAGGGCATGATTCTTTTCATCCTGAAGCAGATGTCTAAAATAGGTCATCTGAATCCCAAACCAAAATTCTCTTTTTTTTTTTTTTCAGTGACTACATTAGCAGGTTGGACACTAGGCTCAGAGAGAGACGTCAATATCATAGAAATGGAGATGAGATAAAGTCCATTCTCAGAGAGCAAGGCTCTCCTTGAATTAATTTTGAACTACCTTAATGATATAGCCAGGGTGAAGTTAGAAAGGGTCAATCTATCTAATCTAAGCAAGGAAAGGAATTTGGCAATTGGCCTGTTAACTTCTGTGAAGTTTACAGGTATGAATAATAGCAAATTTGGTCCTGTTTGTATGCTTGGGGAAAAAGTTTTACGTGAGTATGATGAAACTAGGTTTTTTTGCCTGACAAAATCTTAATGGCAGGCTGCATATAAGTGGCTATATTGGAGGACTCTTAGATGACAAATTTATTGAGGTCCTTCAGTCTCTAATGATGGACCTCAACCTTCCTGCAGAGACTTTTCTTCTCTGTTTATGTGAGTGTTATAGCTGGGGTTATGAAAAATAAAAAAAAAAAAAAAACACAGTATCCAAGAATGCAGAAATAAAGAACCTCATGATCTTTTCTGAAACTAGTATTTTGTTGCTGGCTAATTTAGCTGTTTGTATGAGTTCAGAAATACCCTGGACTGGTTATTGATACCAGACATGATGTCGCTTGTATTCATTCTCTTATCAAGTTTGTACCTGGATGCCAACCAGCTTAATAAAAAGCTACCACTTAAGTTCTTTAATAATAATAGCAAGTGATCTTCATGGATTTTGTGATTCCATGAATGCGGTTTGTGGTTTTTAGTTGATTGTAAATGAGAGCTATTGTAAGTAACGCGGTCAGACTGGCATAGAGTCATTATCTCCAGGCACAGAAAAAAAAGGAGACTTTAAAAGCAACTTTTAGCATATGCAAATCTTCTAGGGTATCCATCCTTTATTTCTTACTGTTGCCAGCAGCTCTGAAGGAGAAAAAAAATCAAAAAACAAAGTCAACTCAGTTGGATTTTCCATTCTAAATACTGTTGGAACCCTCTTGGTTTTCAAGATTGGTCAGATGCTCTCAGAGCAGTCGGTTGGAAGTCAGAATCCACCTGTCTCTTTTCTTACCATCCTCTTTTAAAGGTCTGGATCGCCATGACATTTCTGTTATGCCTAGAGCTTTCTGAGCATGAAACTGTGTGTGGTAAAGAAGGCCCAAAGAACTGAGAAATTCCATTCCTGAAGCTGACTCAGAAGACTGCCGGCGGGAGATGAGGAACACAGCCTGGACGTGCTCCTGGCCAGGAAGGCTTTACCTCCCCCCAGGAAGGAATTAGGGGAAATGTATCCGTAGCCACTGACAGCAGATAGAAGTGTGATGGGAGAAAAAGAGGAAGAACAGTGTGAGCTTTGCTATTGCTTGCGGCACAGAAAGACTCAGTGTCTTACAGTGGCCTCAGCTCTGCCTGCTCTAAGCTGGGAGAACCAGCCCCAGATTCTGGTCTCGAAGCAACAAGAGTATCCCCTTATGGCCATTAAGAAGCAAGAAGAACAAAATCAAAGCGAATCAGGAAAAGCCTCCACACTCATTATGAAAACAAAACTGTGCAAGGAAACATGATGCGTATTCCTTTTAATCAAAAGCAGGAAGACATTTGGAGCACTTGGGGCCATCGATTGCCCTCCGGCCCATGGCGGAAGTCCCCGGTGATGTCAATGGGAATTCTGCACGCGAGCCGCGGGGGGACTGCGACGGCTCGCCGTGTCCCGGCGCCTCGGCGCGCGGAAGGCACCGCCGACGCCTGGGGCCGGGGCCCTTCAGCTGACTTTCATGCAGCACTTCATTGACTTCTCCAGGCGTGAACATACATTTCCAGCAAGGGGAAAAAAAAAAAAAAAAAAAGCAAGTGTGGCTTTTTGTGCTCGTTTCCTGTCCTTGCCTTGGGATGGGCAGGAATCCTGAGAGGTCGGGGCTGCTCAGCCCCCGCCGTCTCTGTATTGGCATCGGGCAGTGGTGACACTGTGTCTGCAGACAGCGCCGGTAATCTCCAGAGCAGCTCTTCCTCACACTTGTAGCGATCTGCAGATTATGATACAGGAAACTACTTTGCAAAGCTTGCTGGTTTTGGGCAGGAGCTCTTAATTTTGTGACAAAGACGAACGAGTCTTTAGAGAACAGTAAATCCGCTTGTCTGGGGATGTTAAAGGGCAGGTGACCTCTTCCATGGCTGCAGCCCCTGGAAAACAAAAACAGTTCTTTCTGCCATGCTCAAACAGGTTCATTCTTGGTCTTTCTTTGAATCACATGGTAAAGGAAATCTTGGACTAACAAGTCCTTAGGGTATTTTTTATCACATAGGCATCCTCTATTACTCATAAGTTCAGTACAAGCTGGGGATCGACCTGCTGGAGAGCAGCTCTGC
>JAUBNY010000877.1:3061446-3081424 GCA_032275445.1 Crypturellus soui
TCTCCTCTCCTCTCCTCTCCTCTCCTCTCCTCTCCTCTCCTCTCCTCTCCTTCCTATAAATATATATATATTGTTTTTATCAGACTGGTTCTTCAGACCACATGAAAAAGAGAAGCATCAAATTGAATCTGGGCAGAAATTATTAAAGGCACAAAATAATGTCAAATTAAGTCCATTTGTCACCTCCATTGAAAAATGTGTATTTGTTTCTCAGGATATTTAATTGCAAAGGTTTTCTGAGACAAGCATTTTAGCTGCCAACTGGAAGCCAAGAGAATAGCAGCCTGAGCACTGAGACTAATGATAGTGTCAATCTATTGTGTCATAAATTACATCCTGTTATAAATAATGAAATCTTGGAAACAAATAAAACATTCACATTCTTCACTCAAATTTTTCTTCTGTTTTGTGATAAAAACGTGACTTGAAAAATCTGCATAATTAAATGTCATCCTTTCTACTTTGACTGGATTTTTTTTGATTCTTTCTCATTCCTTTTTTAGGCTGTTTTGATTAGAGAGTGGCATGAAGATAAGTTATTTTTATTTCATTTGTTTGCCACTTTCAGATTCCACGAGAAACTCTAATTCCTGATGGCAAGACAATAATCTGGGACAACATGAAAGGTTTCAGGATACCTAAGGCAACATACAAATTCATAGGGCTCCTGAGCTGTGAGACAACTCTTGGGGGACACAAGTATAGTACGAAGTATCTAACACACCGAGAAAGTGAGTAGCATTCTCCAGTCCCTGACAATCGGAAAGGACCCTGCTAGGGTGAAGATACTCATTTTTCTTTCTCTTCATGACATCCAGCCAACACAATTTTTGATGTCCAGTTAAGCACCCCACGACTAGTCAAGTTGCTCAAGGGAGACAGCCTGGCGATTAATTGCACTGTTACTGCAGCCTGGAACACGAGGGTACAGATGACATGGACTTATCCTGGAGAGGTGAGTCCTGGGTTTGAAATGAAGAAATCCTGGGGGGTTTCCTGTCCATTGTGGTCTTGAGCATCCCAGGAGGAATTTTTCCTCAAAATGTTTGGCATGGTTTGCATTCCACAGTTGTGACCCTTGTGACATGTTGTTTTATGTCTTCTTTTCTTTTTTTGTGTGCTTAATTGAACAAGTAAACACGTTTACACAATGTACTCTGGTATACTGCATAATTGCAAGTGAACCCTAGGCTTGATTCATCCTTGGGAGTTTCTTTGCCACTCAGTGAAACAATAGGAAATTTATCACCCAGGTCCAGGCAGGAGCTCTCTCTTGTGACAAAAAAAAACACTTTTCAGTGAAGCTGTCTTTCTCAACACATTCATCTGAAAGACTGGCAGACAGTCAGGCACCCAACTCAAGCATGTTTAGAAAAGATATTTTGATTTAGCTAGCCAAAATCTCATTTGTTAAGTGTCACATGAACAGTCCTCTTGTTTTGACAACTACAGGAATGATCTTGAATGTGCTTCTCCTCCCTTCACATTGGGAGCATCCTCATAAATATTTGTCACTTACAGAATAACTGCCAGGGAGCCCATGTAAAGCTGATAAGAAATTTGACATCAGTTTAGGGTTTACAACTCCCATTCCTTTCATGTCGGCTTGATTTATGCTGGTAATTCAAGTCAAGATCGTTAATTATGTCACTCATTGTGCCTAATCACAAGCTAAAATTATGATTACATTATATAGGAAAGATTAATGCAATCACTTCTTTCATACTGTAACCATTTTCCCTGGCATGTTTCTCACGTCAGAAATAAACAACTTAGCAACAAGAAATGCTCTAAATATATTTGTCATTATTGCCTTACCAAGCCCACACTTGTGAAACTCTGCTTTGTTTTTATTTGGATGGCAACTGAAGGGTGCTCAGTGTTTATAACGTGACAACAATGTCCTGGGTTAAATAAACTTTGAGGCCAAAGGCTGAGGGGGAGTTGCAGGAAATAACTCCTCAGGCTCACATTATCTTCAGTTCCACCCTGCTACGCTCCTGCCAAATCTAGTCACTTTTCCATCTATAGCGTTTCCAGAGCTCTCTCCTTCTTGTGTTAATGCACTCATCTTCCATATGTCTGCTGTCTACGGACACTGAATCCAAGCACCAAACTGTCTATTTCTCTGGACACGGTGGCTCTGGGGTTTCCTGAGGGACACTGAAGCTGGAGGAATGAGGCAGCTGAGCTTGCTGGTATGATAGGCCATTTGGAAGGGATGGTCTTCATCTGGGAAGAACTAGTTGGATACCATTGCAACTTGAATTAAAGTAAGAATGAATTGCCCTATACAACATTAGTTTTTATTGTTGACCCTTTGGATATGTTAGGTTTCTTTTGCATGTTTGCACTGTACAGCAAGTTTTAAATTTTTTAAGGGTTGGAAGCAATAGAGGAAAAGAAAAGTCTTATGGTTGATTTGACTGAACTCTTTCTTGTTTGTTTTTTTTTTTTTTATAGGCAAGGAGGAGAGGCTCTATAACCCAGCGTATTGACCAGAAGAATACAGAAGCCAATAGTTTCTACAGTATTCTCATTGTGGAAAGGGTGCGTGATATTGATAGAGGCCAGTATACCTGCCATGTGAAGAGTGGGCCATCAATCAAATCTGTTAACACAACAGTCCTTGTTTATGGTGAGAAATACTTTGTATTTGTAGACTATTGAATGGTCACATGCAAAATCCAGGCAGACAATATATTTATACCTTGACACAAAGTGGAAGCGGATTTATAGCATGTTAGTCTTGGGTAGAAGAAGAGAGAGACCACAGAGAATATGCGCCTTTTGTTTCATGATTGCTTTTTCTTGTTGGCACTAGACTTGTTAATGAACAGTTGAATCGCTTTTGTCTGCCAAGTACTGTGATAACCCGGTACTCAGTTCTGGCAGAAGCAATAAGTTAAACAACATTTCCCAAATAAATATACACAAGATTAATTTAACTAGAAGAATCCCAACTTTTCTTCTGAAGGGTTTATCCCCTATCTTGAATGAACACATTTTTTGAAGGGGGAATGCATGAACATTCCTCTTTGTTCTTCGCTTATTGTCCCATATGAAACATGAAGAGATGGATGCATGACTCTACATGGAGTTCCTATCTCCTACGCTTTTCAAAAATGGAAACAACCACAAGATCTTATAACTCACTAAGGTGATTTTACCACAGGAGGCTTAAACTAGTTCCCTGCAGTCTGCTTGGGCTGCTTGGACTTCTGTATCTGGAAATCCACAAGATCTAGAGATTTCTGGTATTATTTCAAGCTTATTACATTGGTTGGGTATGAGAAACTATGTCCTCTGTGGCATCCTGCTGCAATTAGGATGATTCAGGATCATCGGAGCTTCACTTGTGTTAATGACAAAAAGGAGTTTGTAGGTGACAGATGACTCACAGTCAGAATCTTGATTTTTTTCCAGGTGTTTGGTAAAGTTTACCTTCTTTCTCTCATCTGAAAGTGTGGACTAAGCACCAGCCCGTCGTATTTCCTAGGAGACTTTCAGTTCATTTGCTCTATTCTAGTCTTGGTCTAAGTCACTCAGAGTGCAGGATGAATCATGATATCCACTTCTTATAATCTCAAATAAATAAGCCTGAAGCCATGAGAACCAGACTTTAAAATTAAATTTACAGTCTAAGATACCCACAAAATCTTATTCACGTGATCACAACAATCTATGAGATATCCATAGTAGTAAGAGAGACTCTTATGTGAATAAGGGTTTTCATCATCAGGGTTGTATACTTAAGGTGTAAAAGATCTGTGGAATTAAACTAATGAGCTGTCTTGTGCATGTTATTTTCAATATACGCCAAAAATGCATGTAAATATTACACTTACTTAATGGATATCAAAAATCCATATGTGGTCCATAATACAATTAAATACTGCGCTCTAGGTACTATAAAAGGACATTCAAACAAATTTTCGTCTTTTGAGTGGTTTTACATTCTGTAAGTGCTTTCCAGAAAAAAAAGAAGAGATTTTCCAATGTATTGTACAAATATTCTGTTGTATTGCTTCTAATGAAACCAGACAAATTGCCAGTGAGTTTGAAATATGCGGCAGTACAACTGGAAAAAGAACAAATTCCTGCAGGTTGAGATTGTTCCAATGAAGTGATGAAGATTTGTTTGTTTGAAACAACTGTACACCACTGATATGGAAAAATTCTCTTTTTCTTTCACTATTTCTATGAAGATAACTCAAATCCTCTCGGGTAGAATATTTTCTTTTGAAATGTTCATTGATTCTTGGCTTTTAAAGGGATAGGGGTTCTCTCACACACTACATACCAGCTTAACTCAAGTATATGCATTTGCATTGAAATCCGTGTTTTTTTCTTTTAATCCAAACAAGCTTTGTATTAGGATAGAATGTATATTCTGTAGACAGGTCCATGGCCGGAGAGCTCTATCATCTTGTCTATTTGTGGTGAACTTTTGCAATTGATAGATCTCTAGGAATTTCGGTTATATTCTTGCTGTTGTGTGACTACTGAGATTAATAAGGATATTTAATTAACATTACATTTTTACTTACATTCCTGTTCTTCTTAGTATAGCAATTCTTTTCACAGGCTGGAAATCAGTAATATAGGTACACTCTTTTTCTTTTATTTCTTTAAGATAAAATGTTCATTAATTTGAAACGTCGAAGAAAAACTGCGCTGGAAGCTGTAGCTGGAAGAAAATCCTATCGTTTGTCAGTGAAAGTGAAGGCATTTCCCTCACCAGAGGTTTTATGGTATGATAACAGTTACTTCCACATTTACTTTCACACAGGATCTCTTCTTAAAAGAAAGATAATACATTGGTAAACTATTCACTCAATAAGTTTCCTCAGCTGACAACAGTTGGAGCTAATGTTGTGCAGTTTTATTGGACCTTTAAGGGTCTTCCTCAATTTTAACAACTTATGAAAATATTATCTCCATTTTGCAAATGGGAAGAGGAATCTCAGATTCTTTAAAGCTCAGATATCCGCCTCCTATTGCCATCAGTGAACACTGAATAGACAAATCTCCCAGCTGATCTGAAGTGATGCAAACGCCACTCAGACTCAGATATGAGACCTGAGCTTGTCTTTCACACACTGAGTGATAAGAGGGCTTTTCTTAGAGCAACCAAGTAGAGTCATACAGCTGTGTACTTTTAGCAAAGCAATGGAAGCTGGCTTTATTTTATGGCAATCCACAGGTTTTAGGGACTACACCTTTCACTTTGGCTCAGATAGACTACTTAAGGAATCTTTTAAACAGTTTTGTTTGGTATTAACCCCAGCACCTTTTTATAAAACAATGTTATCTATTCATGATCTCAGGGGTGTTTTGTTGTTGTTGTTTAAATAATTTTAAATAGCAATAGCTCTTGCTCAATTCATTGAACTTTAACAAAGGGTGTGTGACAAGACTGATTAAGAAAACAAACCATACATGAACAGTGAGAGTTCACATTACTCTCAGCCAGAATTTATTTTTGCTCCAAACACTATGTTTTGTTTTACTATCATCTCCTTTGTATTTACAGCTCCACATGGAAAATTAGATGGAGAAAGTGGAGCTGATGTTCACCATTGATATAGCATTTTCTGTTCCTTTAATATCTAGGCTTTTTGACTGCACATAGAGATCCAAAACTTCTGAAATAGAAAAAAATCCATTTAAATATGTTTTGTGGGTTTTTTTTTGGATATATATATTTTCTTTTTCTGTGAGGATCATCAAACACTGGAAACAAACACCCCCTTGCTATAGAGGTTAAGGAGTCTCCATTCTACAAGATATTCAAAGCCTGACTCAACACAGCCCTAAGCAACCCGCTTTGGGGGATCCTGCCTTGAGCAGGGGTTGCCCTAGACAATGTCCAGAGGTGCCTTCCAACCCCAGTCACTCTGTGATTCTTGAAATCCAGATACAGTGTAACATTCCCACAGTCCTTAGACCAAATTTTTAGTGTTCCTGTAAAGACTGTAAGACTTTCCTGTAAATATTTACTAAAATATGGAACCCATTGAATTAAGTGCATTTTAATAACGAAGAACTCTGTTGCACTCTTCTACTAATATCACTCCAATCTTCACACAGCAACCTACTGACATGTGCTTTGAGAAAGGACTTTGAAAAAAAAATCTGCTTATTCAGGAATCTGTATGTGAGCAACACCTAGTACTTTCTGTGTTGATTTCTGTTATCTTTAAAAACATCCACTTGATAGCAGGATATCTGATTCTTAAATGCTTATCTAATCTACTTACTCTTCCTCTTCCTAAAATCACAGCTGTGCTAGGGCTACTGTAATACTTTGTCCTGGGGTGTATGCTGAAGTCGTAAAGAAATAGTCAGTACTAAATGATGCGAATTTTATTTGCACAAATTACTTTTACACAGAATGGTTGTTTTGTAGACTAAAAGGAGACATGAGCATAGAAAACTGGGATCTTCAGAGACTAAACTGAAATGTTGATAAACTCTCAAGTACTATGGAGTCCTGTCAGATTACTATCAATTTTAACATGAAAAATAATATCCTTGGAAGTACTTTATAAATATTAGCAATCTGTGTAAGTGAAGGATAATCTTCTGGTAAACAGAATCTCAAACCATAATCTTGATCCTTTACCAAAGATTGAGAAATTTTATGAGATGGATTAACACAGACTGTTTAAGCAGCATTGTTTTTCAAAATTTTGCTTTTAAACAGGTTAAAAGATGGTCTACCTGCTGCTGAAAAATGTGCCCGGTACATGATAAAAGACTATTCATTAATCATCAAGGATGTTGCTGAGGAAGATGCTGGGAACTACACTATAATATTGAGCATACAGCAGCGCAACTTGTCCAAGAATCTTACTGTCACTCTTAGAGTAAATGGTAAGTTTACAGAATGCTCCCTAAATATGGCAATTTATAGTATTTTCCCTCCCAAGTATGTAAATGCTGGATTTTCACTGAATGGTTGATCTTGCACAGTTCAAGTAATTATGAATTTTCTCACTGATTTTTATGGACCCAAAACCAGATTCTGTGTTGGAAATGATAAATCCATCTTGGAGTCAGTGGATGGGCACTGGTTCTCATTAGAAGAGTTGCTGTCTTGCATGATCATGTACTTGTTCCTGATGATTTGAATATGTTAGTAACTGTTCATCTGACTCATCTTAGTCCTGCTGTTTTCCTCTGTTCTCCTGGGGATTTTTCTTATTTCTCACCCTGCAGGAATGTAGTATTTTCAGAATCATGCATTACATTAGAAATGAACTGCTTTTAATTTCTTTCCAATTTCAATTTTTTACAGTGAAACCCCAGATATATGAAAATGCTGTGTCATCATTCCCTGATCCCAGTCCATATTTATTGGGCAGCAATCAAGTGCTGACATGCACCGTTTATGGTATTCCTCAGCCTAAAATCACATGGATGTGGTATCCCTGTAAACAAAACCATTCTAAAACAAGGTAGGACGTTTTCATTATTTGCATTTAGTAAGTTTTCCATCACTACTGCACTTAAGGATTTATATTTTACTGAAATAAATCTTGGAACAGCTATTGTTTAATTAGTAAAGTTTGTATATTCTTAATCAGTGTATTTTTTTAAGCAAAATATTTTGGCAATATATGTATTTTTCTGCACCGATGTCTGAAAATGGAGGACAGAGCCACTGTTTTTTACTGTTACTTCAGTTTACTTCTATTCATCCATGCAAGTCCAGAGGTAATAATTGCACTTTGTTTTTTATTGGAGAAGATATGTAGAAATGCCTTATCATGCACACATATTTTCTGGTGTTGTCATCGTCAGGAGAATACCCTGTGCATGATTTTCTTTTCTTGGGAACTTCAACAGAAATAGTTTAAACCTTTTTTTTCTCCCTGTTACGAAGGTCAGGTCTCTCTGGTGATATGTTGTTGATTCATAGACTAAGTTGGCCAAACCAGCTGTGCCCAGTTCTCTCTGGAGGATATTTCAAAAGGGTAAAATATAAATGACATCATACAAACTTGCTTGATGTTGATGTGGTGCTTAACTCTTCCATATTGAAGGCTTCCTTGGAACTTTGTTTCTTACGATGGCAAATGTAGGAATGTGTGTGTTGACTCATCAAAAGCATTTCCTAAATCATGAGTTCTGACATAATCTTAACAATTAATGCTTGATGCCAACAAGAGAATTAATGTTAAACTGCTAGTGGACGGTTCACATATCAATCTGTTTGGAACACCACACTACAAAAATATTTAAGAATCTAATGAAAATTTAGAAACCAAAGTTCTTTTAGTTTCAATTTAAATTAATCACTTTGCATAGGATTTAGCTTCTTTGACACCATTATTGAACTAGGTTTCAGTGCCAGTTCAGACGAACATTTAAGCACATACTTAACTGCAAAAATATGAGAACTCCAATGAATTTAATAGGGTAAACAGGTTTCTTCAAATTAAGGATGTTCATAAGCGCTTTTTGGATCAGTAGAAGAGTGGTCAGCACTTCTTAGAAGCCCCCATTATTTTTCCCATTATGTCTTTTTGGGGGTTATGCAAATGGCAATGGATTTCTCTGTCCTTCTCACCAAGAGGTGGCACTATCAATCTCTCCTTTTGCTATCATAGGTATAACCTGAAATTCTCTATTTCAAGGGCAGGTGAGGTGAATATTTTCTCTATCTATCTGTTACATTTCAGAAGCACAAATTGAAAATTCCTAAGTAATAATTTAGTTTTGGTTCTAGGTAAAGTATAAGATGAAAGAAACCACAATGTCTTTTAAGTAAAGACGCCCTGTGAAAAGTATAGAAGAAAATTTTGGACCTTTTAGGGTTTTTTCTGAGTATTTATGCATTTATGCACACTCTGGATTGAAATCTCAGTGTAGTGCTGATAAACCTATTGTTTCTTTTTCTTTGGGAATTGGAGCTGTGCTCCTTCATTGTCATATATTTCTCTCTGTTAGCAAGCACAGATCTGCACTGCACACAGAAGATCATGTCATCAGAAAAAAGATTAATACACTCAAGCAGGTGCTTAATAATTTGCTACACTGTAAATTCAATTAAATGGCAATTCAAAGTGTATTTTAATAGGTGATCAAAAGAGAAATGTAACAATTTAAACATGAGCTATTGGTTCCGTTACAAGCTTGTCTCCAGATATGCTTCTAAATTTCCTTCATACTTGTTCTGTCACGATTCTTTTTAATGTCTTCCCTTTCCCTCTCCTTTAAATGCTCATTGAAGTAGTATCTGGAGAACATAGTTCATTAAACTTTGCATAGGATGAATGCATTTTTAAAGGGAAAAGAATTAGCTATCACATAAAGCCAGATATGCTTGAACAATTGCTCCTTGCCTCCTGCTCCAGGAAACTGGCAGAGTGGATTAGCCTGGCAGCTGGCATGGCTTGCTCATCCTGACATCTGTGCAAGTTTAGGTATTCTCACTGGAGAACCTGTTAATCCCTGTACTTTCCTCCACACAAAAGGACTGAGGAGAGATATATGAGGACGTTCGCTTAAATAACAGATGCACCTTGTGCAGCAGACCCAAAGGAGAGTATTTTTACATTGGAGACCTTTCTTTAGATTTACCTGCCCAGAATTAGGTTTCCAAAGCTAAAATATTGCTGTATGTATGCTGAGCACTGCCCAAAGCCTGTTCCAATGCACAGATGGAAACATTTTCACCTAAGTCAATAGACCTACACAGGTTACAGTCACTCTATTACAGTAACAACAAAGTATTAAGGTCCCAGTGGACACTGCACACATTCAGAATAAAAGGATGCTCTTGCAGCTAACATCTTTCAGTGCATGCTTCTGTTCACTCGAAAATTTATACATGCTCTTAACTTTGTAGCACTTGAGTATTTACCACTGAAAGCAAGGGGATGACTCACAAAGCAAAAATCATATGTTTTCATTTTTGAAGGAACATAGACTATGGGTTGCTTAATGGAAACCATGGAGTACTCTGGCTGTTTCTTTCAATTTCTGTTCCAGACAGTATTTCTGTTACAGGAATCTAAAAATATCTCGGTTGATTCTATTGCTTTTAAAGAAAATGTAGGCATATTTTAATACTTTCATATTAATATAATCAATTTACATAACTCTCCTCTGCACATTGCTTAGGCTGATAATAGGAGGTCAGCCAAATAGTTTCCTTGTTTTTTTCATAGCAAATATTTAATAAATGACATAAAATTGCACAACAAATTTGTCTTTTTGAAACGGAGATAATAATTAAATAATTAAAATTCTCTGTTCTTTATCTTTTTATTAAAATTGCCCTGCTCACTTTATTGTTTCTTAATAACCTTTTGTTTGATACTTGCTAGGTAGCTAGACAAGAAGGATCAATTGATGATGCTCATCCTAGAAAACACATAAACCATGTAAACACACAAAAGCCAGTAAAACTGGGGGGAAAAGCAATGTTCTGTTTTTTTTTTTTTTTTTTAAAAAAGAACTTATTAAGAACCAGAAAATTCAGAGACAGAAGGCAAAAGGCAGTGGAAGTCAAATGAGAATACCGATAAAGTACAATCAAAATAAAAATATTAAAGATTAGTCTTTCTTAAAAGATGAACATTTTTCTCTAAGGAACTCTTATCCAGTGTCAGCTTACTCCAGCAAAAGCAGCAGATATGTCCACGTTCCACGTCCCATGTTCATGTCCATCAAGTGCAGAGAGAGGCAGTTGCAACAAGGTTTGCAACAAGGCAAAAAGACCTTCAGTCTCCTGTCTAAAACCTCATGAGCTTCAAGTGTCTCCATGCCTGGTACTTGCTTGACATTAATGTTTCTTGACTCAGATTTCCATCAAAAAGAATCTCCGTCAGGCTCTGACCAAAGTTTAGCTCATTAGCCAATAGATGCAACACTGACATTTTATCCCGAGTGTTTCAACTCTCCCAACTCTACTGCCTCTCTCTCTCCTTGACCTATCAGTTGCATTTTGCCTCAAACTGAGTATGAAATTAATAACTTACAACCTTGCCATCAAATCAGTCTCGAGAGTTTTGGCTCTTATTTTTTTCTGTGTGCATGTGCATGTGAGAGAGAGCTAGAGAAACACATGAGCATTGCAGATATCTACACAAATAGTCATTGGAAAACCTGCTACTTCACTCTGCTCCCCAGGCTATACCTTCAGGATATGAATCCTTCTTGTAATAAAGACACCTGGAATTATTTCTGCCTCCACTTGCAACTTCATTTTTACTTGTTCCCACATCCTTCACTGTGCCAGACCTTGGGTATCTGTTACACGGACCGAGTTGGGAATGAAGGGGTTGAGGACAGAACCTGAAGATGAAAATGGGTAGCAGGGACCAGGGTGTCGCTGCCAGAGACCTCCTCTCAGGAAACCACAGAGTTTGTTACGCTCTGGTGTGGATCCATTGTCTTCAGCAAAATTGCTACTGACTTGACATGGAGTGATAAGAAAGGAATATTACTTCCTCCTGGGCTAGTCTACAATGCAAAGGTAGGGTCATGCCAAGTATTTCCTGTAGAAATGGCTCTCCAGCACCACAGAGAGAGGAAGAGAGTGTCATGGACCACAGTGAAGCAAAAACTAGATGTTTGCCTTGAAATGCCAGCAAAGCTATACAAAGTCTGACGCTACTATCATGAAAGTTCATAGACAGCCTTGCATCAGCTTCAGTGAAAGAGGAAACAGGCCATGTGTGCATAGCAGTCTAATTGCATTTCTGTATTGTTTATGTCTGTGTATGAATAAAGCATTGAAAGGCAGGATCATTAGGATGTGCTTGGATAGATTATCAGGGGGAACTAGGTTTGGAACATCAGCGAGGTATGTAAAATTAACAAGTAAAGAACAAATGTTAATTGTACTTAATTAGAAATGTACTGAACCACCCAAATTTAATTGTGGATGTCTGCAAACATTAATGCCCATTAGTTTGTCCACAGCGACTGTTTTTGTTCCCCATGCCACCTTCTATTTTCGGGAAGGGGAAGTCTGAGTCTTCAGAGCTAGTAAAAGTAGGTCAGATGCCATTAATAAACAGGTAGTTCAGAAATGCCTTTGTTTAATTTGACATGTGGCCAGATCCTCAGCCCTACATGCACACTGGCTGAAGACATTGGCTGGTGGCCTTTGTGCCTTCCATTCTCTACTACAAGAAAATCCTTTTGCAGGCATCTGGTAACATAAAGGTGCTTAGCATGGGTATATATATGCATTAAGAAAAAAAAGTTATTCCCTTACTGCGTTGGGGATGTGAAAATAAATAAATGTAAGAATTAAGCCCAGTACTTCTCACATGTCTTTCTAACAGTGTGGAGGTTGTGCTTTGTGGCAGTGTGGACTACAGCCTTTGTTTCGGCTTCAAATTGGAAAACTGAAATAATTGCTGAATTACCTTAGACTGAATAAGCAATCTGATGAAGCTTTTCATCCTACACTGCAATCCTCCACTGTGAGCCAAAAGCCAATGCTTGTTCATGTACACCTTTGACGACCTGAAAACAGATAAAACTCAAGAAAGAGGACAGTACCCTTGTCCTCAATCAGTATGTTGCAAAATGCCATTTTTAATATTTTACTTACATATGGATCAGGCCTGACATATTTGCCGAGCTTGTTTGCTTGTATATTGTACCGAGTACAGTTTGCTCTCAGGATAATATAGTAAATGCACCATGGAATGTGCTGTGCTTATTGCAAAGTTTTCAAAAGTTTTGTTAGGCTCTTAGATGAAAAAAAAGCTTAAGCATTCAGATTTCAGTATTGCTAGTTTTCAGATCACTGTAAATCAAAAATTTTCAAGTCTAGTAGAAAAAGTTTTAGCAGAAAATGCATTATGTTTTCCAAGTAAGTTTTCAAATTAGTCATTGTCAAATCCAAAAAATAAGGAATAGATAGGGTAACATCCGGAAGACAGGGTTGTTCTGCTTAATATCAGATTTTTAACCTTCACTTTCCTATCTATCTGTTTTGTTTGTTTTTTGTCCCTCATAATCATTTTTTCTCCTAGTTTCTTTTTCTTCAGTTCTCTTTGCAGGCTGGTCTCTTGGCTTCATTCTGGCACCCATTCTTTAGGAAGAACATACAGGGACACCCAAATCACTGAATGTGATCGCTTGGGCTTTTACTCACTTTATTCCAACACACAAAACATTGAGCGCATGATGTGAGGACAGTTCATCAGCACTGGCCGGGGTTGTGAGCCAGTCCCTGCATGCTGGAAGAGAACAACGGAGCCAGTGGGACGTCCTGGCGTGCGGCCAGAAAGCTGCTCCTGCGCTAGCTGTGCTGGGCACGGACAGCCCTGGTTTTGGCCGAGAAAGGCAAAGGATCAAACTGTGTGTGTGTGATTATGAATGGAGGGCTATTACTGGACTGAGTACTCCTTTTACAAAAATATACAAACTTTAGTTAGCATCCTTTTTCCTTTTACGTCTATTCCTTTGCAGAAGGCTTTGAACAGATATGAGGTAAGATCTTACTCAGAAAAAAAATATTCAATTAAAAAATAGGAAACAGGTTAGGAGGGAACAGACAGTTCTTGCAGTATAGTGAGGTCACAGTAAAGTTTCAGTAGTTGGGGCTGGGACCTGCCCTTGTCGACATGTACAGAAATAACCTGAAAAACATGTTAAGAAGTGACAGTGTTTAATAAGGATACTAAAGTATTCAGATTTGTTAGGTTGAGGCTCATTGAGAAGAAATGCAGAACTGTACTAATCTGAGTATCTGGGTGATAAAGTGACAGATGAAATTCACTGAAAATATTACATAGGAAAAAACAATCCGGATTTCACATGTAAAATGATAGGCAGGGGCCTGAGCACTACTGATACAGAGGGAAAATCTGAGAGTTGACATACACAGTTCAGTGAAAGTGATCACCATCAGGAGCAGCTCAAAAAGCAAATCGAGCGCTAGGAATTATCGGGAAAGAAATAAAGAGCAAAACTGAGAACATCGTAATAACTCCACATAGTCTGTAAACTGGGCACATCTTTTGTACTGCAAGAATTTCTGATCCTTTTATGTCAAAGAATGCAGCAGAACAGGGATGCAGCACATACACAGTTTGATCCTTTACCTTCCTTGGCCAAAACAGACTCTGATAAAGGCAGCAAGAAGGATCAAAGGAATTTCTGGAAATGGGAGGAATGTATGAGGAATGAGAAGGAGGAAGGTCAGGACTCTAAACCTGAAAAAATGGTGATTTGGGGGATAGGCAATAGGGATGTGCAGATTCGTGAGGGGCATAGATGTCTGAGGAGAAGTTGTAATAGTCTCTTCTAGTTCCAGAAGCGCAGCGGCCGTTAAATGAAGCCAGGAGGAGTCTGATTCAGAATGAAATGAGGAGATGGCTCTCCAGACAGAGAGCAGCAGGTCTGTAAGATTCCTTGCCAACAGATTTTGTGGATTCAGAAAGTCTTCACAGCTTCAAAGGGAGATAGACAAATGCAGGAGAAATCCAATGGGAGTTACGGCCTCTGTTGCAGGAAAGTCTTTGGCTGATAATAACTGGCGACTGGGGGAGTGCTAGGAGGAAGTAGCAGAAGTTAGTCCTGTTCTTACTCATCACTAACCATCTGCTTATGGCCATTGTTGAGACAGGATACCGGCTAGATGGATCCTTGGTCTTATGTCTATGTCTGTCAGTATTTTCCCTTTACTTCCTGTTTTCCCTCCCGTCAACTCCCCTCTCTCCTTAAAAATGCTTCCCTCCATTCTTTGTCATCCCTTCCTTGTTTTCTGCCTGCCCTTTCGGTCCATGCCCTCAGTAAACCCAGAGGTGCTCTCAGACCCTTATTACTTATTATTGTTGAAAACGGACTTAAAGAAACAAGCTCAGTGCAGCAAAAGCTCTTTCATCTCTCTCACTGATCAATGGAAAATGAAATGGATGTTAATTGTGCTTCCGTCTTGGAGAGAAACTGTTGCTTTACAGCACCCAAGGGATCCAGTCAGGACTGCAAAGCAGAGGCAGGGAATTTCAGCATTAGGAGAATGAAGGTTTTGTGGAGAACCAGTACTTGGAAGATGATAGATGTGAGGTGTGAAATGCCTTGAAATACAGTGAGCTGTTTGGACTGAGGTGTAAAGAAAAGAGCTTGCACCTGTACAGTCTTGGACTTTATATACAGGGATAATACTTGGAAAAAAAAAAAGACAGTAAGAATGGCCATTCTATGCAGAGATTTCCTGGTCTTTCTCTAAGCTTTTGACTGATCTATCAAATCAGAACACATTTTCTTTTTTTTCTGTACTGCATAGAGTATTAAAACCAACCAATTCTTTCCCAGCAAGAATTTCCAGGTGCCTGGGGCAACTTCATGCTTTGAGCCATAATTCAGTAGTTCCCAGCAATATTCAACCTTGTTGTGGAGAAAGACAAAGTTGGTGCTCTCAGAGAGAAAGTGAAGGCTGAGTCACACTGGCTGTACAAGAGATTAGTGATTACAATCTAGCAAGGCAGGGAATGGAGGTGGGCAAGAAGGAAGGAAGGAAGGAAGGATTGGCGGAAATGTGTTTGGGTGCTCCATCTACGAAGAGTGCTGTACAGTGTGCAGCTGAAAATGGAAGGTCAAAAAGCAGAATGTAATTATCTGATAACAAATTTAAGGTGAGAAAAAAATGGCTACCTCAATATGTGCAGAAAAAAATGAAAAGTTACTTTCAAATGTTACCATGTTCCCTAATGGTCCATCAGTCTCAGCAACTGGTCAAGCAATTGGAAGCACAATGCTTGCTTTGGACCCATGTCAGCTTTATATTCTGTTGTGGATAGTTGGTATTATACTTTCCTGTGGAAATGCTAGCATGTGATGATGAAGTGGTAAAAGGTCTGGTAGGTAAGAGTGCTCCTGAACTGTCTGCTTTTTTTCTTTTCTTTTTTTTTTTTTTGAGATAATTCAGGTCAATCAACCTTCTGTGGTAGCATACTGAGGTAGTTCAGGACAGGCCACCGTGTTTGGAAAGGATGACTGTGATCATGCTATGATTTGGTTGCACACAATTAATGGTAGGAAAGGCAGCTGGAAAACTCTTTGCTTTTCCTTAACACCATGGCTATATATGACAAAGCCATTAATGTCATATATTGTACTACTTTTAATGATGTAATACCAAATACACTCAACAAGAGGAAGAGCTTCAAGGACAGCTGGAATTTTCCGTGGAGAATGTACTTGCTCTCTAAGCATCCATCTCAATTGAGACATGGATCATCCCAAAAAACAGAAAACAGCTCAACATTCCTTTTGGCATCTGTACATGCACTAGTAGTCCCATTGAGCCTAATATGCACAGATGTCACTGAGAAATCTCCCTGCAGCTCATCAATGAATAATTTCTGAGCATGGCTAATAACGTTGTTGGCCACAAGTCTGCTCCTGCTCTGGGATTTTAGAGTGGCAGAGATGTCCAAGCTGGACGTGCATCGGTGATGTCTGTTCTTGGTGGCAGGACTTGACACTATGTAATGACCAGTGACAGTGGCGGTGAAGGGGTGAAAGACTTGAGCCTTTCCCATCAGGACTTGTCTGGCCCTCATGGTTAACCTCCAAACTAAGTATAAATAAACTATGACATATGATACATATGATCCAGCTCCTACCTTTTGTAGAAAAATCCTTCCAAGTCCATCAAGCTGCATAATTCATATATATGTGCACATTTGGGAAGATACCTGGGACAAATTCCCAGTTAAGATGGAACTAACTGGAGTTTTGCTACTGAAGTTTGCAGTGGGACCAGGATGTCAACCTCTAACTGATTATTTTTTGATCTACAATAGGAATGCTTGAACTACAGCTCGCTAAGAGACAAGCACACTGTAATCTTACAGCCAAAGGCAGTCAAACATTCTGGCCAGGTTCCAACATAAGTTCCACCCTCCCCCATAAAGCACATTTTGCAGCCTGTACATTATCGTTGTTATTATTTGGCCTCCTCGTTTCCGGCCACAATGTGATTCAATATTTCTTAGGACATGTGGCTACTCCAGCCCTGAGCTACCAATCACATAGCAGGGAGCACCAGCGTGCAGAGAAGTCAAGACTCATGTCATTCAGATTTCTGATAACCTCCAAGCAGAAAACTGTTCCTACATATTCTTTACTATTCCAGGAATTTTCAGAGTTCCTGTCTTAAAATTAGTGCCATCGTTACTTTGTCATTATGTTGAAAGACGTGAGCAAACCCACCTTCAATTCCTGATACTATTGCCTGAATGTTGCTAGAAATTCTCTTATCTTAAAATGTGTACTGAGAACTCAGTCACAGACGGTCACCCTCAGTGGCAGGATGGCTTTTGCTTCCTCTTAGTGCTCATACAATCTCCAAATTTTATCCCAACTAACTAGAGTGTGACCAAGACTGCTAGTGGCTTTGCCAAGAGTCATAACAGAGAATTGAATGAGATTTTTCATGAGAGAAAGACTGTAGAAGCCCTAAAGTCTCTGACTTCACATTAGAGATCTGGGAGAGAGGAACTGAAGAGATGAGAAGGCAGAAGATGGTGAAAGTTTCTCCAAGTGATACGGGGATCTAATCTATTACACTGATATTTAGCACCACAGACCACATTACTTTTAAACTGAAAATTGAGGAACTGTCTCCAGGATGGGAAAGGAAGGTGTGTCTGGAAATAAACTAGGTCTAGGGCTTTTATCTAGGACGTACAGAAACTACGAATAACTCAACAAATCCTTTACTCCAGCCTTTGCATTCCAGTATAAGCCACTGGGGCAATAACAGAGTAATTTTTATCTTAAGATCAGTAGTTTCACAGGCAGGACTCTAGCTTGGAGCTGGTTTGCAGTTTGACTCCAGTTAAATATATCAAGATGACATGGAGTACACTCTTACCCTGGAAACTTTTCCCCATCGATAGTTATAAATATACCACACTATTGTGCTTGGCATGCTGTATGCTAATAGAGGTGAGGGCTCTGAAACTCATTAGGAAAGGGAGCGGGCTGCGGAGTGGAGTGAGGACAGCGTGAAGCTAGGGGTGATAACCATGGCCTTGTCCAGAATAGGCCATGGGATTTTTCTTATCTCACTTTGGCAGGAGGTGCTGTTAGCTTCCTGTGCGAAATCAGGAGCATATGCTGCTTTCCTCTTGTTGTTTGGCTTCCTCCGCTACACAAGACGGTTCCCAGCACTGTGATTATCTTTGCATCTTCAAACATGGCACACTCTGCTTCCTCAAGAGCTGCATGTATTCTTAAGAATCGGGCTGGCTCCCCTCCCCCAGACAACTTCTCAAGGGCTGACGCGTGTGCCAGCACCACAAAGCAGAGTCTGTTTTTAAAATCTGGACTTCTACTTATATAAAAGCCCGGCCCTTTCAAAGAAGTGTAAATTCTTAAAGTGAGGAACGGTGAGTAGGTCTACCCGTGGCCCGGAGTCAGTCCTTGAGGGAGCACGGGGCTTCTGCTGCCCTGCATGCAGGCGCACAGCATGTGCTCCGCACTTCCTGCGGCTCCGGAGTGTCAGCCGCTGACCCCTCCTTCCCCCTTCTCCCAGGTCCTTTTGAAATCCACAGGAGATTTAATGGCTTCTGTTTTTTTAAGCGAATAGCCTATTCCTCAAGCTCCTGACACAAAAGACCCAAACGTGCCCCGGGATGTGTGCGTGCCCCTGCGCGTGTGCGTGCGCGCGCATGCACACAGACAGACGCACGCGCAAGCACGCACACAAGCACATGGGAAAAACTACTTAGGGGATGAAAACCTGAATTTAAGGAGAACTCTTTGCAGGGAAAGGTAGAGGTGAAGAGCTTGCCTGGGGACTCAGGTTCCCAGACCTGCCATACTCTTCATGTGGCAGACAGTTGGCAAATTATTTCAGAAAAGTTCCTGAATTGATCCACAGTTGATCCCTATGTCTTTAAAATAATGACAGAGACTTTCCTTATTTCTTTTTTTTAAGGCTATGCTTTCTTTGGGGAAGGAAGAGCTTCCATGTGTATGTGTACAGCCCATGACAGTGGCACGTTTCTCATTCTTACAATCAGAGAGGGAAGGATCGTGAATCATTAAATCATGATTACTCTGATTCTCCTAGCACTAGAATTAGTCATTATTAGTTATGTTTCTTACATTCATCTGAGATTGCATAATATGTATGTATATATATACATACCTATTATGTATGTACATATACTCACTCACACAGAGTATTTATTATATAGGATCTCTACACATGCCTTTCCAGGACCACAGCATGAGAGTATGGAAAGGTATTCAGGAAAACAGGTATAAGGACTGCTTGGAAATGTCCTGGCAGAACCTTAGCTTGTTTATCAGCCTGAGTGCACACTGTGTGCTTTTTCACTAACCTGGCAGTAGCCCTGCTGTTCATGTTCCTGAATATGCAGATCACTGAGGCTCATCCCAACAACAACATATTTGAGGAATTTATGAACTCCAAAGGTTCAGATACTCAAAATTCAGTGGGATTTCCCTTCAAGTACAAACGCAAGCAGTGCTTGTTACACATAGGATACCCTTGGTATTTTACTGAGCAGATAATTCAAAGGAACTTGTAAATTCTTTAGAAGCCATAAAAATATGTAGCTGATATTATCCGAGGACGCATACAGTGAAACTTCAACTGAACTAATTAGGGGATGACTGTATTTTAGTCCCATCCAGAGTAAATTTTTATGCTTCTTTTCCACTTCTTTCCAAGCATCTGTCCTTAACATAAACATTTGGTTTTATAACTGCATCTAAGTTCAGCAGAATCTTCTTTTTCTGTTACAAAATGCCTGTTGTTAAGAGCTGAAGTCAAGAACATGATTTTTAATTACTCCCATTTGTCCCTTGTCTATCTCTAACCAAGGCATCTGACTTAAGCAATGGTTTATCACAAAATCCCAGACTGGTTGAGGTTGGAAGGAGCCTCTAGAGATCATCTAGTCCAACCCCCTGCTCCAGCAGGGACACCCAGAGCACGGGGCACAGGGTGGCATCCAGG
>JAUBNY010000877.1:3086597-3107874 GCA_032275445.1 Crypturellus soui
TTTCTTTCTTTCTTTCTTTCTTTCTTTCTTTCTTTCTTTCTTTCTTTCTTTCTTTTTCTTTCTTTCTTTCTTTCTTTTTCTTTCTTTCTTTTTCTTTCTTTCTCTCTCTCTCTCTCTCTCTTTCTTTCTTTCTTTTTCTTTGTGGCAATGCTTTTAGGAAGAAAAGTGGGTTTCAGTTGGAGCCTTTTGATTTCCTTCTGTTTTACATGCTTTCCGTGTTGAAAATGTTCTGGTTACCTGTAGCTATCAAGCTCTTAGCCCAGTGCAAATTCTTTTGGTTTGAGAATTGTGTTCTTACGGTTCCTTCTGTTCCGCTGCTCTTCTGTTCTGCTGCTCTTTCCTAGCTCTTTAAGCACAGCTGGATTGCTAGCATAATTAGAAAATGCTCTCTAAGCGTGAGTTTCTGGCCAAACTGTGAGTTGCATGATTTGTGTGCTCACAGCTGCTTTATAGTTTCCAGGATTTTTTTTTTCCCCATGGAAGTCTATAGCTTTTCACTCCTTGCCATCCAATAGTCTTTTTGGTCTCCCAGAGCAAACTCAAAGGGACCCAGTTCAGACAAACTTCTTCCCCATTGGCTGAGACACTGTGAGAAGGTCAATAGCACCGAGCTCCCTGAATGCAGCGTGTCATCACAACTGTCTGGCTCTGATGAACTGCTACTGTGAGCAGTTCTGCTGCTACAAGCAGCTATAAACAGCTCTCCCAGGCACTTTCCTATCAATGGAGTCCTGCTCTCAGAACAGAGCCTCTACCCCATTTCCACAGCCATGCATAGCAGACATGGTAAAGAAGAGCCTTAAAGCTCTGTGGAAACAGCAAAATAGTAGACAAAGCAGTAGGAAATGGGTGAAGATACACAGAGAGTTCCACATTTTGGTTAGAATAAAAGGGGTAATGGACGTGACCAGAGGAAGAAGCTATTGTAACCAAGAGAGGCAATGAACAAGGAATAATCAAAAGATTTCCATTAGCAACATCCAAGCTTTGGCCTTTTGCTTTAGTAATTTGGTTGGTTAGTTGTCTGCTACTATAGAAGTAGACACAAGTACATTTTTAAAATTACAGAAACTTCAGACCCTGTGTCTCTATGGTTAAAGTATTGCAGGAAGCCTGCGCTGCATTATTCTAGGGACAGAGAGAAACCATGACAACAACAGTGTATTAGTAACATTTCCGTTGAAACCTCTCTAAACGGACATTGAGAAACCTGAATGGAAGAAGTTTGTGACATGAGACATAACACTTAATCATAAGATAACCCTTCAAGTGATTTGATTCCCACACCCAAAGTTTCATTCTAATTTTGTTGGAGATTTTCAGTGACTTCCTACAAAGTTGCGCTATGCTTAGGCCATCAGTTCACAGTTTTTCCAGATAAAATCAACTGCTATATATAATTCATGGCCACTACTGATTATTGTTATTAGAGTGATAAGAGTGATTAAAATGTCAGTCTGTGAAAGACCTGCAATAACAAGATATAAAGAGGTGGTATATTCATTGGTATCACTGCAGTATACACATGATATCCCTCTTGTGTGCATAGGACAATTTTCATTTATTGGGAGCTACAAAAGGAGTTAGTACTCCTTGTGCAGAGATTCCAGGGACAAATCAGGGCCTGGACAGAGACCCTGGGGAGAATGGCCATGGAAGATGGCCAAGAAGGTGAGAGAGACTAGAAGGTGCCACCTGAGAATAGTTATGGTAAAGTCAGGAGAAAGATGATGACAGGAGGGTTGATACAGGGAAAGGTTGGAGGGAGTGGCTCAGAAAATCTAGGTTTGAGGGAATAACACACTGGTCACATTCTGCATAACCTCAGGTAGAACAGCTGGCCTCTGAGCACGCCACTCTTCTGCTGCCTGAAGATATTGGTATCCCACTGATGGTAGCAGGTAGTGCAAAAGTAAAGACTCTGTCATGGGAAGTGCAACCAGGAAAACTATATAAAGAAAATTAACGATGAAGCGGTGCTTTATCTTAAAAGCTTTGTTCACACATTTATTCACCCTTATATGTAAGACTATCTATATGTATGGGTATACATATACATTTGACTCTGTTCTCCTGTATGTATGCGCATGTATATATAAGTATATGTATACATCTTTCTATAGATAGATAGATGGCCTTATTTACACTATAAAAGCCAAACAAAATGGCCTTATTGACACAACTTTTTAATGACCCCATCCCTTGTGAGTGACAAAGCCACTTGACTTCAGAAAAAGTGGAAAGTAATATCCCCGTTAGAAGATTCTGCAAAACCCAAGCCCAGGTTTGCTCTTACACATCTCTGGTTTGGCTCACAATGATAAGTCATCCTGGCATGTGCTGACTATGGGTGCTATTAAAAACAGCGACTGTCCAATGTAAATGTGAAGTGCAGGGTACTCAGGAAAGTCAGTCCAATGTGCCATCATGGAGAACAGGGTGAATCCATTTTTCCTGTGCCTTGTATGTCAAACCCCGAACCTCCAGCTCTTTTTGATGTCCCATCATTACTAAATGGATAAAGGGAACATCTGTTGTGTCTGTTCTCAGTGTCTATGCATGCCAGTATGTCCACTGGTCCCATGACATCCAAACCAGAAGAGCTAGCTCTCCTGCAGCAGCATGCATTTTGTTTTTACTCCCCTATCCAACAGCTGGTTTCCTTGCAACACATAAGATCTTACCAGCTTTGAGAAGTCTGTCAGCTTTGGCTGAAATCAAACCTCCGGTTCAGAAATTGCTGCGAGTGGAGGGAAGGAGCGGACACTCGCAGACAGATGGCAGACAGGCAGTGTGATCACATACTTTTCTTAGAAAGGCAGTCTAAAGATAGCACCAGCAGTTTAGCTTGCCTCTCTTTCAGCACATTGTAACTTCTTCTGGGGCCCTCCTGAGTGCTACTAAAATTGCTGTCAGCACTTCTTAAACAGATCACTCCAGAGGTGCCAGCTGAGCCTGGTGCTTGGCAAGATTAAAACCAGCAGAATTTGGCACCTGCCTCTGCTGAGCTGTAAGGCCTTCCTGCTTTAAAAAACAGTGACCTCCCTCAGAATCAAACACTGCTTTATTTTGTGTATGTAGAGCACTGAGAAAGTGCAGGGAGTGCATGTGTTGGTATTTGCTGGCTGTGTCACGACCGCCTCATGAGTCAGCTGGATGCACTTGGTCTCACAGCCTGTTCAAGCAGGACAGCATGTGGTGCAATGGCAAAAACACAGCTCTGATGATAGCTGAAGAAACTGCCTGAACTGGGGGCAAGAACACACTTTGCTTTCTGTCCTCACGTGTCCATGAGGATTTCTTCTCTGGACATGGTGGCAGTTCTGAGGATGAAGCATGTTGTCCAGATGTTTGGCACTGATGCTCCTTGCCAAGATGTGAGGCATGCTGAGTGGATAATGTTTTTTGCACAGTCAGAGTAATCCAATGGTGCGTCACCAATATTTCAGCATGGGTCTTCCTAACCAATCTCTCCTCCGCTTTAGCCTTACACAAATCCAGTCTTCGTGGCTGCTTGCAAGGCAGTGGGAAGAATATTTTCATTTGCTTCATAGTTCTTTGACAATTTTTTCTTAAAAGCATACCTAGGAGGGCATCAACAACATTTGGCAGACTTGCACCAACCTGATCAATGCTGAAAGGGCAATATTTTGTCTTTTAAATGTATGGGCTGTTCAGAGAAGATAGCACAACAGTCTTTGAATGGAGCTTGTTTATGCACGTGTCCATAGAGCCCTTCTAAGGCTAAGGAAGGGGTCTTGGTAACAACTATTTTGTGAAACCTTCACATGTTTGGCTGCTGTCACCAGCACCAAGCAGTTAGAGACCTTTTACCAATCTATTATGAGAAGAGGTAGTTTCAAGGAGACAATCCAGAGAAAGATCAATCCATCCTGCTTCCTGGCCACAAAGCTTCCTCCTAAGTTTCCATTATGGACAATTCTGCAATTTCCTCTTCCATCTCACAGTCTCTGTTTTACAGTTTTTATTTTATTTATTTATTTTTTCCTTGCAGTAGCAACAGCAATAGGTGATTCACTTCCCTCTGGCTCTGAAATGAGCCCATAGCACAGGGCTTCAGATGATCTGAGTACGGAAAGGAAGAAGAAAGGATCAGAACTTTGGTCATAAATGGAGTTTCTAGATAGTTGAACATTTGAACATGTTCAAGATGTCAAGGGAAGCCTGGAAGAGCATGCTGTGTTCTGTCTGGTTATGGCAACTCGATTCAGATTTTCTGTGCATACTGTGGACCTAAGAGAGGACCTGAAACTCTTCATGATCCATTGCCAAAGAGGTTGATACAAGCCTATGGGAAATGTTTTTTCTCATTCTCTTTTTGCAGCAATAGCTGTATGGAGTAACCATAGAGCACAAGTTGGTCTTGAATAATCGTAATTGCCCAAATCAAAAACATGCCAAGATTAGCTTTCTACGCACCACTTCTCTGGTGGGTTTTGGCTGGCATCCACAATGCAGAGCCCAGTCTGCACCACTGGAGGGCTCACAGACTATTTAAAGAGATGTTATCTTATCCTTACGGCTAATTTATAAGCTAAAAGATGTGCACAGAGACATTGTGTTGCTCAAAGATTCAGTTCTGTTGCAAAGCTAGTCTTGCTTTTTCCTAGACAGTGTGGATGTCTCTGTGTTAGTCAATGACAGCTCTGTGACACGAAGACTAGCATGTGTGGAATGGCCAGTGTTCATAGCATTAATTTCTCTTGTCCTTCAAAAGAGGGTGATTGCTTGAAGGTTGCTTTTTGGGAGTGTTGGTTGGTCTGGCCTAGAACTGTATTTGGAACAATGCAAGTTAGTCTAAACCAAAGCAGTACTAGGGGCATGTCAACAATTTAACAGTATAAATCATAGAGTTTCGGTGCCCAGGAATGTTTCCTAGAGTCATGTAGTACGTGAGGACAGAGATAACGTATAAACACTCAGATCAGTACATATATCACACTGCTTAAGTGCAAATATGTATACAGACTTCAGTTTAATAAAGGTAATTATCATGCCATAGTGGGTGGGAGCAGTAAAACTCAGACATTGTGGAAATTTTTCCATTAAAAGCTAGTACCTGACAGTGTCAGAACAATTCTACCCCAAAAAAGTCCTAGTTATCATAGTGGAAGGAATTTTTACAGTGTACTCTTCAGGCTCAGGAATACTCTGGATCTTAGTATAGTAGGATAAAGATCAGGTACCCTGCAGTTAGAATGAGTGAGTCTCATATTCCTTCACTGCGCGTTTTATGTCACTGTTTCTACCTTTGCAAACTTGTTATGAGGTGATATGAAGGGATACAAGAAAGGCTTGTTTTGTGATGGAGAGTCTGGAACAGCAGAAACAGTTTTTAACCGCCCACGTTAGGCAGCCAGCAGATGTTACAGGACCCTCTTATATTCCAACTTAATGTTGGCAAAAAGGGCTTCAGGAATCGTACTCTGAGCCCTATGTCCACACTTCAAGAAATGATGTTTAAAAAATGGATGGAATTCAAAAAGAATGACAAAATATTGACAGGGATGGACCCATGCTTATAATTAGGAATTTATAGAGGTCAGTTTGCTAAATTTAGTAAAACAGGGTGATTTTTTTCAAGGGCTGTAATTATCTACCTGGTATTACTGAGCCTTTTTCATCTCAGAGAACAAATAAAAAAAGGTAAGTAAAAAGGTAATTGAAAATGAGATGTAACTAGTTAGCAGATGGATAAATTACTATTGAGACAACTTAGGGGTACCATTAGTTTCACTTTTAGTCCTGAGTTTGCCACAAGGCATTTTCTAAAACAAATAATCTAGCCAAAACCAAAAGAGTCCAAATGAGGCCAAAACCAAGCTCAGTCCACTATGCTTGCTTGAGTAGCTGGAAAAATAATAGTCTCTCTATTAAAGAATGTTCTGGGATACCAGAAGGTCTATTATATGTAGAGCTTAACAAGGAGTTTGGAGTTGGCCACAAAGTCTCTGAAAAGGTGACAGAGAAGCACTATGAAAGTTGAACCAGTGTTTCTAAAGAAATTCAGGTAACTGGTCTTTATCCAGCATTGAGTTGCCCTCTTGATCTTGTCTCTGGATTTGAGCAATCAGGCAGACTTAAAGGAAGAATGTGTTAATTGCACAAAAACATTTTGAAAATATTTAGGAAAAAAAAAACCTTAAATAATTCAAAAAAGCAAAATTTAATGGCCCCACAATTTCCTTCATCACTGTCACAATTCTGCTTGTAATTCCCACTGGAGCATGCTTTACAGAAGAACGAAGGCAGAGACACAAAGATGGAAGAACAAGACACTGCGTCATCCAAGAGTACATCCCACTGCTGATGCACGTCCCATGTCTCAGCTCCGTCTTAATGTGGTACTAGAGTGCAAAGTAAAAGAATCCCAAAGGAAGATGGTTTAATGGTAGAAATAATAAACGAAGAAGAGGGTTAACTTCTGGTTTGCTCCTGCCCTTTTCCACCTAGTACTTAAAAGAGAATGAAAGTGAAATCAGATGCATTTAGTGTCCAATGGAGTTACTCTTTTCCCAGCGTTGTCCAAGCGCCCAAGTTGATCTTCAGCTGGTTCCTTTGCTGACTGGCTGCCGGGAGGCTGCTTGTCCCCTGGCGTGAACCACGTTGCGTCACACTTCATGTTCCCTAACTTATCGTTACATCAGCAAGAGATAAGTCAACCTGAAAGACACATTCAAAGGATTTTCATTGTGACGGCTCTGATAATATAATGGTCTCCTGGGGAGCTTGTTTCCTGTTATTTTTCCAGTCTTTCCAAAACTTTATATGGTGACATCTCCTTTAAATAGCCTCTGAGGTGCCTGTCTCTGGATGAATGGCGAGACTGAATCTTAGGAGTGTTAACAGTGACTTAGTAAAAAGAGAAGGGAAGCTTTTAAACAATCTGATGATCCACTGAGAGCTAAATTTCTTCTTTCTTTCACAGACTGCTAGCACGCTGGTTGTAGCTGATGCCAAATCTTCTGGAATCTACAGCTGTGTGGCAGCCAATAAAGTGGGGAAAGCTGAAAGAAATGTGAGCTTTATTGTGACAGGTAAGATGCAGTCCCTGCTAGACCTAGAATTGCTCCCCGATCCTGGAAATGTTTTGTTGTCATGGCTTTTACACATCCCAGACCAGGAGAAGTCTTGTAATATGTACACTTGTAAACTTATACCATGTTTTTCAGTGTTCCAGTAGGGTTTTTCACAGCAGATGGTCTGGATTTCTAAGAGGGCAACCAAATCTGATGAATGACATCCCTCCATCAAGCATCCCAGCATGTCCCAAAATGCTCGTAAATAGAGCAACCCACAATATGACCATTTATATTGCACGACCTCTGCAGCCATTCTGTACCAGAAGGACTACTGTATTCTGACCAGTACCTCAGTGTCCTGTGTGCTGCTCTTGGTGTCCACATGTCTCTCAGACCAGCAGGTCTCACAAAGGTGCCCTCAGAGCAGTGCACACTGTCTGTAGGTAACTTGGAGCAAGAAAAGGGGTTGTGGCACTTAGCGGCCTCTCCTAGAGGCAACAGCAACTTACAAGCAGAACAGTGGCAGGTGAAAAATACTGAATTATATTCCCTCTCCAGAGAAGGACCTTGGATGCAGCTTGGGCCATGACACTGAAAAGACTCATATGTGTTAGCTATGCATATTAATATGTTTCTGGCAGCTGGTGTGTATAAGTGTTTGCACATTCAGAAGAAAAAAAATAGATCATTTGATTTCAGGAATTACTGAAAAAAAAATGGATTTTTCTAAGCATGACTGCTGCATGATATAGCAGCATAATTTCTATACATGATAATTCAAAGGATCTATTTTATGGTGGAAAACTTCCTTTTCATTGTGTTTACAAAGTGATAGTTCATGAAGCACTTGGGCTAATGACACCTTTTAGGATAGGTCATTAATGTAATTCATTCCTAAATATGAGAGAGGACAAAAGGTTACAACATTCTGATATTGTAATGCCAAAATAATAATCTAAAAACTGAAAGGGAAAAATATAATATTTCCTTTTTCTTTTTTTTTTTGTTTTTTTTTTTGTTTTTTTTTTTGTTTTGTTTTTTGTGATGACTAGTTTTGATGAAACTCATTATGTTACTGAGAATATCAAGAAAGTCCAAGGACACAGTCACTAGAAGTGGTTAAAAAGGCTAAGAAGAAAAACTCCTTGTAAACTAGGTTCCTCTCTTCATTTATGGACCAAGATTTATGAGTGTTCTCATGCATTCACATCTAGAAAGTGATAATTGTTTATAAATTTGGAAATCTAGCAGTAAGCATGAGAGATACTTATTGAAAAATAAACTGTAGGAGAAACATAAGCAGGCTGGTTGTTAAAACATGAAAACAAGAATAGTATCTTCATGGTCTATTAGAGGATGTGACGGCAACATTTACCAGCTTGAAGATGATTATTGCCCTGGTTCTAGAATCACAGTTTTGCTTGGTCCATACCCCTAAATTGCATCTGTTTGGGCAGAAAACTAAGTAGCTGCACATAGCTTTCCATAAGTTAATGTGTTAACTGAGCTATATTCTCATCTTTTTGTGAGGACTTCATATGCAACTTTGAGCAGTACGGCAAGTCACTCACAGAGGTGACTGATTTTTTAATATGCAATATGCAGAATTTGACATTCTCTAGCCCTTACTCCTCAGTTTTCATATAAGACCCTGAGGCTAAATGAAGCCAAATTTTGAAGGGCCCCACTTGCAGTACTCAAATCTCCCTTTCAACGTTTTGGGTGGCAGTTTCAGATAATTTAGTGCTATTGTATGAAGGTGTTAGTTTCCTTTTTAGACCTCACATTCTCAGCTCTTAACTGGTGTAGAAGGAAATCCTTCCCCTTGATACCAAATCCTGCATGTAAACATGCAGAATATTATGACTTTTCTTTGAAGACTCTTGCATTGGCTGCTGTTCAGAAAGAGGAGTGGCTGCTTTATTTTGGTTTGGAAATCCTTAATGTCTTGACTGGTGGCAACCCTTCTATGCAGGGTGGTGATGTTGCAATGCGTTTGTCCTTCGAGTTCCTGGAGCTGAGCACTTCAATTGTGTGACATGGAAAGTCCTATTCATCTGTTGACGCTCAGTTGTGCTGATTGAACGCAGCTTGTTTAAACAAAACTGCTGTTCTTATAAAAATCAAGTTGGGCTCATCCTCGTGTTTTGTGCAGAGAGTGCAATGGCTGAGCTTTCATGATATAATTTTCCTCTGGTCAGCTGTGACCAAACTGCCGTGGTTGGGTAACTCTCTGTGTTTCACGTCAGCTGAGAAACAAATGCGTCACTTCTCCAGCCTTTGCTGAAACACATACTGGGGAAATAAAAAATGACAGCCAAAATATTAATTGATGTGAACTAGCAGGCACTGCAGGGAGTTTCTTTTTAATGAGTCCAAACCCAGTACTCCAGGTCTCTGGACTTTGTTCATTTTGTGTTGATGGGGCTGCTGGAGCCACATGAGACCAGCCTGAACCCCCCAAAACTGAGTGTAAGAGAAAAAAGTGTCTAAGCAGGAGGCGATCCCTTGCAAGAAGAGAATCAGGCAGGAGGAAAGCCTCGGGAATCCTGTTCTCATTCAATCTCATTGAGACCTTGTCCTGAGGATGAAGAAGGCATGTGAAGCTGCTCTGCTGGTGTGAGAAGTCTCTTCTAAGTCTTGGTTCTTTCCAGCCACAGCAGAAACCTCTGAGAAGCTGGTGGGAAGGCAGTGCTCGCCTCAGCCACATCTTCTTGCAGTGGCATGTTCTCTGCTACAGGGAAAGATAGCAGTAAGGAAATGGGTGCAAGGAAAGATATCAGAGAGGTCCCAGCAAGAACAAGCCCTTACATAAATTATTCCAGATCTTGTTATTTCTGGGCTTGAATTGTAATCTGCATGTGTGTTTCTGGGAGGCTTGAGGGTGGTGTAACTTCATAGCCTCTGCTTGAGGCTGGTGGACATGAAGTCCTTGGGCCCAGGAACATCTTTCCTCTCCTGCTGCCTCTGCCAGGTGAAGGGCAGTTCTGGGGTCACAGTTGTCACACTGGCCTCATTCTAAAAGCACATCCCTGTTTGCAGCACAAATGTAACCATGCTCCTTATACCAAAGAAACACACAAAGGTGATTTCTGAAAGCTCTCCTGCTCACTCATAGTTTAGCAGCCTCTGTAGCGATACCTTTATGCCACAATTAATTGTGGTAGCCCCCTTTCCTCCAGCCTGCCCCTTTCCCTACTTTTGGGGCTGTTTTGCTGGCACACAGCAGGCCCATGGGTGTGTTTGCAATTACAGAGGGTGAAACAGGAACAGCTCTGCCTTATCTCCCTGGTTTCCCAATGTCACTAGGCGCATTTTATTTTGAGATTCCTGATGGTGCTTGGCAAAGATAAACAAAATCTTCCATCAGGAAACCTGGGAGCTATTTCCACAGGAAGCTCCAAATCACTAAAGTAAATAAAACCCTTTTACATTATTCCCAGCCACGTTATTTAGCTAGTCTGAGTCTGTAACAATTGATGAGAGGTGTCATATATTAGAGACTTGTAGCCTTTAAACAAATGATTTGCTTGAAATCCTGTGGATTTTGCTTTTGTCCTTAGATTTATTCATAAAACAGTCTATCTTTGCAGAAGACGCATCCAGGAAAAGCTCCAGACCTGACAACACGGAGTTGTTGCAGCTACATTATTCTGTTGGCATGCTATCCTCCTAGGTTAAAAATAGCTCAGTTGCTCTCAGGCCCAGGGGATCTTTAGTTTCATCTTAAAAGTTTTGCTTGGCTCTTCTGGGCCTTTACTGGCATTTTCAAAAGTCAAAATCAGCGCTATTTCAAGCCAGTACCCCGGCTTTCCCAATACATATCAGAACCATTTCAGATCTGGTGTGGGGAAGACAGAGCAATTTCTTGGATAGTTCCAAGTAATTATCCACAAGCAAAAATCTCGGCTCTCATTGTTCTCACCGGGCTTAAGTACTGGGCTCTAGTAGTTTTTAACAAAATCGAGCACAATATTCACTCTAACTTAACCTAAAGTCAGTTATCTAAAGCTAAGCTGGTCATGTAGGACCACTTCAGAATTAAGTGTGAGGGATCAGGATCTGTGGAATTTGACTTGTCCTAAGGCACATGGTTTGCATTGGCCCCTGAAGGTGCCTGCATCACTCCAATGGCTGCAAACTCTTGCCCATACAGAAAGGAATTATATTCCAATGGACGTCTGCACTTTGATAGCTACAGCTAAATATGCTGTTTCCCTCTCTGGGGAAAGGTTTGATCTTACCTCTTTTGCTAGACACTTATTTAATTAAGACCGGAATCTATTGCCATGCTCTGAGCGCATCAGAGATGTTGATGATAGTCATGTACAAATAAGTTCATTAAATTTATTTATTTTTCTTATAACTTTGTTTGTTGGAGAGAGAAAAAAAGATACCAATGAAATGTGAGAGGAACACAGTAAACCCACAAGCTTTAAAATCCAGTCTAGTATCTTGAACTCACAGCTTCCACTTTTTTAATCTTTGGCATATTTGGATGCCAACGAGCAACAGGCACGCACATTGTCCATGCTGCAAGGACAAGATGGGTTTGTTCCACAGCAGTCAGGTGTTTCCTTGGAAAGTGCCTACAGTTAGAGAGAAATTCAATTTGGCTCAGAGGAGCTCAATTGCAGTATTTAACACTCAGTACTTAGCCTGGAAAAGAGGATACTCGGGGGAGCAGCTGATGACAGACTTTCCATATGCAGCATACGGCTTCAAGGGCATTAGTGAGTCCATCCTGCTCTTGGGTACCCAGGGGAGGCAAGGCAGCTCAGTTGGCATGTTGGAAATGTAGGGAGTAAAGAAAAGCTTTCTGCTAGGTTGGTCAGTCAGGAAAAGAGGTTACAGAAAGGGTGTGGGGGGATAATCCACTGGAGCCTGGGCAGGGGGATGCAGGGCTGATCCACAGGCCCTCCAAGGCGCCTCAGTGCAGGATGGTCTGCTCGGCAGGATGCTCTGCCAGTGCTCCCTGCACTTCTTCGCTGCTGCGGTGCTAGCCCTCAGCTGACGTGGACAGGCCGGGAGCTGAACGGCAGGCTGTGTCAAGCGGCACTTGCTCCAGGAGATAAGAAAAGAAGGCATAATTTTCACTTACAAACTTTACGGATCCTGAGTCAAGTCCACAGCCAAGTGCCCTAGCAATTAGGAGGTAAAGAACAATTGAAAATGGCCAAAGTCGAATCCATTTAAACAAGTAGAAGGAAATGGCTTTATCAGCATATGGCTGCAAATAGCCCAAGTTGCAGACGAGGCAGGAGACTTGGAACAGTTTTCTGCCTGGAACTTGCTTCTACTTTCACTTGAGTCAGTGGTGTAGCTCTCTTACCTGAGGGCTGAGGCTCACGTGGAGATGGTGGTGACCTGGCCAGCTCTGCCTCTAGGATCTGCCCTCCCGTGGAGGAGAGTGCACTGATGCTGTAAAGACCTGCAAGTCGGAGTTTTTACATTGTTGCCTAAATTTGTTCCTGCCTAAACTGTCTTCTAGAGATCATCTTTGTTAAAACTTGTCGTACTGACTCTTAGCAAACAGTTGGCGTAACAACCCATGATTTTTCCCAAGTGGGAATATTACTCACCTATACTTAATGCCAAGTCTGAAGAGGAGTCTTGAAAAGAGCAATATTCATCTTAGGCCTTGCCGGCAGCCAGCTGGTCACCCTCGTCAGTCGCTGGTGTTCCTCTGGCATGGCTGACATTAAATGTATGAAGAGTAAATATCTCTCTTCCAGGGAGACCGCTGGCATTTAATCATATATTCAGTAATTTCTCAGGATTTAAAAGTGCTTTAAGGACTAGACATCATATGCCTGAACACTCGTGAATAACATGAACACAGTATGACCAAGTATGATGACCTAGAATATCTTTCTTTTGTCCTCTGAGATTCATTTTCTTTCAAGCAGTTCATGAGCTAAAGCTGGTATCATGATTTCTTTCCTTTTTCATAATCTCAATGCATTTTATTTAAATAATTCTGCTTTTGATGCCTTGCCCCAGTCTGTCTCAGCTTGGTGGGCATAACGTTTTTACAAGCCTCCTACTTAAGAGAGCAATCTCAACTTACACCAAGTGTCTTGTAAGTCTGTGGCAAACTTTAGGACTACCTGGAGCCTAGCGTGCAAAATGAAAGATTAGAAAGATCATCAGCAGGAAGATGGCACACATCACAACCACACTGGTTATTTGAAAGATGTCCCAATAAAGGGAGAAAAAATATGGGTTAATTTTGGCTCATTTTTTTCATATAAACTAAAAAGTGTTCTTGATTTTTGACAGATGTACCAAATGGATTCCATATTAATTTGGAAAAAATGCCTATTGAAGGAGAGAATTTGATATTGTCCTGTTCAGCCAACAAATTCCTGTACAAAGACATTGCTTGGATTTTACCGAGGACAGTAAATAACCAAACAAAAGTAAAGAAGTCTCTCAAGAAGGAGCACTCCATCACGCTCACGCTAACCATCAAGAACGTTTCCCTGGCGCATTCGGGCACCTATGCGTGCAGAGCGAGGAACATAAACACGGGCAAAGAGGTGCTTCAAAAGAAAGACGTTACAATCAGAGGTGAGCACTGCACCAAAAAGGCTGTTTACTCTCGGATCCTCAAATATAAAAGCACAAGGAATGATTGTACAACACAAATCAATGTAAAACATTAAAGGACTCATTAAACAGTCACAGGTGTCTCATATCATCTTGATTTTCTATCGCTGTTGCTACCTTTCAGGCCCTGAGGTGGTGAACATTCCCCCCTGGGTTGGACCTAGGAGGAATAGCAAACAAAACCGTAACGCATGATCTTCCAGTTGAGTTCAGATGAGTGGTTTCTGCTTTGACAAAGCACGTGGAAGCTGGGGTTTGGAAGATCCCCTGTGCTACATTTTTGCATGTTTTTTTTTTGTCTTGCTGTCTCCTACTGAGTGATAAGGAAAACTTTGGATCAATCTTTCCTTCCACTTTGATATCGGCCTCGTCAAAAGTGTCAAAGCTGAACAAACTGATTAACTTTAAAAACTACTGTTTTCAGTCAACAATGGACATTTAATAAGTTAACTTTAATGTGCAGAATGAGCACAATTCATTTTGAGATTGACTGGACTATATATTTTTTATTTTAATCTGATCTTGATGGACTTATAAATATTACCTGCTGAGCAAGTTCTAATGCTTATTTATTTGAAATTATTTTCTACACTAAAGTACATTAATCTTAAAAAAGTATCTTCTAAAGGAAGTATGCAGGGAAGAAATAAAAATGTTGATATAATGCACAGACCTATCATATCATTTGTAGTAATGACCACTTTAGAACTGACAGATGCGAACCATGTTTCTCCAAATAAATCCAGGTAGTCTTCCAGTTGCTGTGTTGGTCACTTTTTAAAGTCAGTTCTGCACTAATGTAAAAAAAAGTTTTGAGAAAAGTGTGAATATTGTTCCTGACTTGAAGATACAGGAAATTGTAATGTTGTAATTATTTTATTAAAAGAGACGTATTACACTAACACAACTGACAAGATTGCAACCAGCACAGTGAAATGTTTAATACATTCTTTAAAATATATGTTCAAAATTAAAGCCATTAAAATGATCCCTTTCTTTTTGTATGCAAATGAGAATTGGATTTCTTATGGGGATTAAGAATCAGCCAAACTGCTGAAGGAGAATTAAGGGCAATCTAAAACTTCCTTGTAAGTGTTTCCCCTTTCTTCTCCTTCTTCACGGTTTTACTACGAGATGTTTCTGTGTATTATAAATTCTGTATAAGGAAGAAGTTACTATTTTTAATAGATCTGATAACTTTATTTTTTTACAATGCATAGCTTTTATTATTTTGGTTACATTTATGATTGATCATTTATATAGCATTTACATAAGCCATAACAAAACAGTCCTTAGTGACCAAAATAGCTACAGCAAAAGAACAAAGTGGCTGTGCTTTAAAATAGAGGGTGACAACATGACAGTTTCTGGTGCTTGGGAACTCACCAGACAATTTCCTCCTTTAGGTATCAGGACTGTGTCCCACGGCTAAACTTGCATTTCACGTGGGAATTGCTTTTGTCGAGTGTGAAAGGGTAAACAATAGCATTTCCCCATAGTGCCAGTTTCACGGAGCCTAAAATGCTTCAAAAACAATTGATAACCTGGAAGTTGTCAGAGTAAAGAAAAGAATAATCATTTATATCTCGAAATGTCACCTATAGCCTGCTTGTATACAGTTGCTCTTTTGTTCATTATGAGCATGATGGCTTCCAGAAACAATGTGTTCTTGCAAAGGAACTTGGGTCTCTTAAAAAAAAAAATGCCTAAAAAGCAAGTGAAATAATTGGCAATTGCTTTAAAATAGGACAAGCGTGCTCTGGAGTATTTTCAAGCTTGCAGGAGAATTACAATGCAGAACCCCCACTTTTTGACAAGGCTATTTTGTGAGCAGACATTTGAGGGCAAGGTGGGCGGTGGTGACAGGACGTTATGAATTGCCAATGGCCTTGAGGGCCACGGCACAGTGCCCTGCGGCTGGCAGTCGCCTGGAGAGTAGGCTGTTCCTCTGCACCGTGGTCCTGCGAGGACGTATATGGCATTTCTGCCAGGCTGGGCTTGACGGATGCTCCGAGGGCCACGCTGCACGGTGCTGTGTTAACCCCTCGTGTCGGGAGGCACCGAGAGGCTCCCTGGAAATGCTCGAGGAAAGCAGTTCTTGGTGGCCAGATAAAAACTACTGTCGCTTTTGGTGTCACATAGACAACTGGAGAATCTTGCTGATTTTTGGAGTTTCTCTACTTGCTGTTGTGTAATATATTATTTAGGGAGAAAGGTGTGAAATATATATATATATAAATGTTAAAATTGAAGCATGTATTTATATTTTTGTACTGGTTAATAAAAACAAATGAACAAACAACCAAAAGCATAGCAAAGGGCAAAAATATCCCCAAATTAGCAAATTTGAATGCTTTCCCTCATGCTTGCTTTTGAAAAAGGAAAGTTTTCCTCTTCGCTGCCCCTGTTTCCCCGGATGCTCTGAAGCGGGGATGCTCCTCAGGGACCTCCTGCAGCTCCCCCAGGCCAACCTCTGCCTACGATGAAGTTCCCCGTGTAACTGAGAGCAGAGTTTGGTCTGGACAGGCAGCGCCCGTGGCTCTGAGCAGGGGCTCCGAGCGCGGCGCTGGCGTTCAGCGCGGGCAGCAGCATCTCTGCTCTGCCTGCGCTGAAGGCAGGGGACGGCAAGTCCTTCAGCTTCAGGGTGAGCAGAGCTGGGCTTCACTTGGAAAACATCCCCTTTGGTTTTACTGCAAAAACAAACCAGAGAAATAGGTGGTTTGCGAGACCAATCTTTAGATTAATTGGCAAAGTAATAAAATCTGTGAAAAATCAGCTGATTGCAGCAGAGAAACTGTTGAGAGTATGTGAATGGTGACAGTATCTAAGTTTTAAGCAAGGAAATTCTTCTTAATACGGAAACCCGTCTCTAGTGTATGGCTATAAACAAATTAAAATTAATCACAAATAACCCACAGAATGTGTGATTTGCCTTTGTTGTGTCTTCTCGTCCTCCTTCTTTTTGAAAGCCTGGGTTGGGGTGTCCAGCGGGGACCACCGATAAATGTGAAATGCGGTTTATGCATGTGAATGTCTGTCAATCCAATGCCTGGTCATAGACAGGTTGTTTTGTGAAGACTGAGAACCGTGCAGAAATCAAGGAGAGATATAAATGACAAGAGGCCAGCCTGCCCGGCGGCAGGGAAAATATTGTTAATGGTGTTGTGTAGGTATTTGCTAAAACATTTATTCATGGCTTCTCTCATGAGCGTTACTGTTTATGAAAGGAGAACAGACAGTCTACTGCACTGTAAACAAATAGCAGGATTGCCCTTGGAAATGCCAGACTTGCAGCATATAAGAGACCAAATTGGTCATTGAGGGTTCGTGACTATGTTGGAATTAAGAGCATAGCAAAGACGGCCAATTTTAGAAGTGCTGAAAAGCTTCTAGTACTACAGGGTCCACACACACTGAATGACCTGATGGCACATTGGTGCCTAGCTGTTTCAGAGTTTTTATTCACAGATGATAATAAAATGCTTACGATGATGCAAGTGTCTGACAGATAACAGAGTTATTTTTTCTGAAAGAGTAGAGTATAATCATGTAAGCATAGAATATCATAAATTCAGTTGATAATGAACTTGGTGTACTAATGTCTAAAAGAAAATATTTTGATTTATTTTATTTTATTTCTTGTTATCTTTTGCGTGTTTAATGTGTGTCTTACCACAGTAATAAACACAGGCAGTGTTTTGAAAGGGAAGATTGAAAGTAATTGGTTCTTGCAATAACAGAAAATACGAAGGAGAATCTGCAGTGCATCTGCGAGTTTGTTCAGGGATGCAATGGGTTCTCCATCTCTACTTTTAAGGGACAAATATATCAAAAAGGATCATGCAAGAAGTTGCTGATGTGACAGAAAGATGTTGTTACGTAATGAACAGAAGTGTTTCAGATATCTTGATTTTTATCAGAAGAGTCTTCCACTGGGTAAGAAAGAAAGTGGGGCACAAGTGAGAAATGGCTGAAATGAAGATGAGGAAGATTTCTGGCTTTGCTTCTCCCAGGGATGACTTTAACATGATGTTTGCAGAGTGTTTTGGGGATGCTCTTCTGTTCATTCGGGAGCTTTTGAGCAGAAGCAGAACTTCTGATATTTGCTGTCACTGAATGTTATGGAAATGTATTTTATTAAATCTCACTGTATGAATTTAAGCAGAAAAAAAGGTGAAACAGGAATGGTGGTGTGCTGTGTGCAATGCTAGGATTCACTTCTGCTGCTGCCACCAGGTTCTCCAGCATTCCTAGGCTGCCCGAGGAGCCTAGGAATGGCCCTAGACATTCCTAGGCCATTCCTAGGCCCTCGCCCAGGGCTTTTCGCTAGGGCACCTTTCTCACCAACACAGTTTTCTCAGTTTTGGAGTGGTTTGGACAGGCCTCGTTGACTGCAGCAAAACACGTAAAACAGAAGAGTGGAAGAATTTTACGAAGTCTTTGGGAGATGTAACATAGTACCTTTATACTCATGGTTTCTGGTTTTGGATTATGTGATTTTGCTGAATAATATTCGTAACTGTACTCTTTGAAGTAAATAAATGATAAAAGTCACATTCATGGGTATAGTGGTGTATAGGACTATGTAATGCTGTCACTGATGCAGAGAAATGCTTGCCTAAGGTCGCGCTGGTGACTGCCAAAAGCTTCCATGTCAGCGTTTCTCCTGCTTCTGCACAATCCTGAGCTCTCATAGAAGCTCGTTGCCCTTGGTAAACAAATGTGGTTGATAATGGAATTGAGGAAGTCTTCTAAACAATATCAGCATCGGGTGTTGAACCGCTGGTCATCATAACCTGCTGCTGCTGAGTAAAGGGAATACTCTGTACACACCAAATGCTCTTAAACAAACTGGAACAGTAAATAACATCTGTGAACAATGATCTTGACAGAACACCTGCACCAATATCTAACATCAGTAAAATGCTGGAAGATAATCTAAAATCCACAGTTATGGGAATGTAAAATGGAGATATTGTTTTGTCTTGTAGCTCAAGAGGCACCAGCCCTGCTGCGGCACCTCACGGATCAGACGGTGAACACCAGTAACTCAGCAAGGTTGGAGTGCCAGGTTAAAGGCATCCCAGAGCCACAGATATCCTGGTTCAAAAACCATGAAGAAATACACGAAGAATCAGGTGAGAGCTCCGTATGCTTCTCCACCTTTTATAACTTTTCCATTGCACTCCACGTGTCTCAGGTAACCATTCCCACAGTCACTGGCATTTGCATCCCACAGTAGGGAGCAGAACTATCCATCTTTTACAGGTGGGTAGAGAGCAGCACAACATGGTGTTCACACCATCTGACTTGAGGACCTCTCCCAAGCTAGAGGTGCCATGCAGTCAGAGAACAGTGTGTTTCTCAAATTGCATCTTAGAAGAGCCATCTCTTTATTTAGGGAGCCTAAGAATTAGGTATCTTGGTCACATAGCTGTGCAACATAAATCAAAGCCTAAGTGACACGTGCGTAAGTACCAGGGGAAGTTCGTGGCCAGGCGTGTAAAGCCTGCTCTAGATTCATGGGCTGACCACCCAACTAATTCTAATTCTGGGATCCCCAAGCGAAACTGAAATGCATCCAGCTGTACCAGGGGAATCTAGGTTTCATGCAGCAGAAAGTAATAGCTTCTCAGGTGTCACACTGCAGTTACACAAAAAAAGAGGTGTTCAGCGGCACGTTCAAACTGTGTCTTCAAAGATCAGTCAAGGCTACAGGTCTGGATATGATGAAACCACCATTATGGAAGCATTCCTTGAAGACTTCAGGAAGAAAAGGCAAAAAATTTTGATGAGGGAAAAAGGCAAAATTTTTATTATGATTCATCCACATCTCAGTCAGAACCATGCAATGAGATAGTCTTAAAGACTCAGTAAAAATGTTGAAGTAGGTTTGGCCTGAAGGAACTTGTAAGCTAAGACTTTAATAGCAATATTTTGCATGTAAGATTCTATCCTGTGTTATTTGAAACTACTATAAAATAAATAAAGGTAACTGGGAAATCTCTGGGTGTTTGTTAAAAAGTGAGTTATAAATATGTGTAGACTTGCAACGTAGACACTAAACAAAATCTAGAGCTAGATTCTGTGAGTTTTATGGTTATGCTGCAAGTTATTCACACTGTCTTCTAGAAGCTGTGTTTTTAACTTGGGTGTAAGTGCAGCACACACAGGGTTAGGAGCCAGGAAGATGTTGTTGTAGGGCAAGTCAGAGCACTTGAGCTAAGTGCCTGAAATAGATGGTGGGAATACACTTCAATGGGATGATAGTTCTGTTTTGGCGCCAAATGCGTAAATGTGTACTTAACCACACGTTTCCTGGCTATGCTGTGTCTTCAAGGAAGGCCTGAGGCCAAATCTGCTACCTGCCTCTGTTCCTTGCTTGCTGGAGGTGCTGAGAAGTTTGACTAACCCCTAGGTTTTCAGGTACACCTAAGAGGACATTTTTCACACTAGCTGGAGGCCTTCCTAGAAAGGGCTTAGTATCCCCTGTCACGTGAGCAAATAAGATTTGTAGCAAGTCTGAATTTGTTGCCTGTAAGGCCAATGTGGATGTTTGGAGCTAGGTCCTGGAAGCGCTCCAAGACTCAGACTGCTTCTGAGACAGACCTGCCTTGGTAAGAGTACCCAGACCACCCATGTGTTTAAAAACTGGAGACACGCTGCACAACGTGCTTGCATGGAAGGCTAAGCGTGGTGCTGCTCGCTAGGCTTAATACCAAGTGCTCCCTGGATCACTCTCTTAGGCTGAGCTTTTTCACTCACACAAGTGCTTTATAAACACTGATTTCCAAAAGTTTCCCAAAACATCCAAGTATATTTGGCTTTCCTGCAGATAACATTGTGCTATGCAGTCTGTGGCTCAGATTTCTTTTGAGAAGAACTTGAAGCAGATATTATTACACAAGTGGTTGTTTTTGTTTATATCCTGGCTCCCACTCATTGCAAAATCTTTCATTTCACAGGAATAATTTTAGGGCCCGGAAGTCGTATGCTGTTTATTGAAAGAGTAAAAGAGGAGGATGAAGGTCTTTACCAGTGCATAGCCACCAACTTAAAAGGCTCTGTGGAGAGTGCAGCGTATGTCACAGTACAAGGTAAAAAGTGATATAAATGATAGTAGCAAGTTTGCCAGAGTGGTATTCTTACTCAAGCTGGAAAGGGGGGTGTATGACTTGTGGATCATGTGGTGATTCCTGAATGCAGCAATCTGAAGGAAGTCTTAACAAGGGAAATGTACCAGGTTGGAAAGGAAGCCTAACAGGAAATGCTAACTCAGAGTGTGTTTATACTGACCTAAAAAGAAGAATCGCTTCAACCCAACCAAGATCGGGTCAGGGTAGGAGACAAATGTAAATATAGTATCATCAAAACAAACAAAAAACAAAATAAAGAACATACTCCTACCCACTCATTTTCCGATTTCAGGTTAATTCCATCAAAAGCAGAGGCTTCAGATATTTTCTTTTTTTTTTCTTTTAGGATCAGAAGATTTTACCCTAGCAATAAATATAGATGCATTTTTTTAAGGTACTTAATGTAAGAAGTAGGTATGATTGTGTTATCAGAGCTACCATTACTTGAGTTATTTTGCTCTTTCTGCTTATGAATAATATTAAGGT
>JAUBNY010000877.1:3107974-3129128 GCA_032275445.1 Crypturellus soui
AGTAGGTATGATTGTGTTATCAGAGCTACCATTACTTGAGTTATTTTGCTCTTTCTGCTTATGAATAATATTAAGGTTTTAATAACTATTGTAATTGCTAGAAGAATAACTTGTCCATAAGTTCTTGCTGTCATATTTATCCTAATGGGTGATTATTCTAGACAATGTAACTCACTATTGTATTAGATTTTTGGCATCATTGCATCTTGGATATTTATTACAATCACCAGCATTCCATAGGATGGCTTCTAGGAAGTCATATCTCCTTGTGCATGATCCAGAAAAGAGGATATACAGCAACGGGGAAAGCTTCTTCTCCAACTGTATGTCCGCCAGAGGACACACGCTCTGTTCTTGCATGATTCCTCTGGGAGCCCTAAGATAAGCAGAAGATGCAGTCCAGTATGTACTAGAAAATTATAGCTTTGAGATTAAATGGGGAAAATAGTTTTTTTTTTTTTTTTTTTACCTAGTATGATGGGGAAAAAATGCTTCTTCTTTCCTCTGTCTTCACGAAGCATGACAGACTCTGCTGGAAGGGATTTTCACTCATTCCTATGCAGCCTTCACAGAACTTGCATATCTGCTCCTCTTCAAGCAAACTGTAACCTCTCAGTCCATTTTTGGCCCTGGAGATATAGAATCAAGGTTTTAACATTAGGCTTGCCTGAGGCTTTACCGCTTCCTCAGCTTTCTTAGAAAGACCATATAACTGCAACTGCAAATAACAAAGCATTTCTCTGCACCAACGTTCTCAGAGTGCAGTGCAGCAGATCAAAGAGAACAGAGCAATGCCTCGTGTCTATGGCTGTGTTTAACAGATTGGAAGAGTAGTTTGTGAATGAGTCAGGAAGGAAACTGTCTGCTCTTTTTATTTGCTCTGAAAAAACATTCTTATACTTACAGATAAAACAATGTGTTATTTTTGTATCAGAGATGGATGAATGGATGGTGGAATCCAAGGGCCAACTTTAAATAATCACAGCCCTTGTTTAGTTTGGAAGCTCTGCTTGCAGGGCTTTCTGAGGAGGAGAGAAGCAACATTTTTAGGAATGTCAGAGCAAGCTGTCCATTTGCTCTTGGCTGAGGAACTGAGAAGGCAACAATTCTCAAAGGAAGGGACAGGAACAACAAATGGCTGCCATAGCACCCAACAAAGAAGAGGAAAGGGTTCTTAAATACATACTGATGCAAACTTTTGGATGCAGGGAGTTCGGTCTATCTTGTGCAGCTCATCTTCAGGGCCATGCCTGGCCACTAGCTGTATACACTGATCTCTGAACAGTTAACTTCTTTTCACCTGAAAACTTCCCATTGCTTCTCAGCTTGAGGTCTCTTGCACACTCCCTCAGGAAAGTGTCCTTCACACATCTAATTACAAAGGTGGAGCACCATCTGAGGGGTATGTGGATGAAGAGCATATTTTACAGCTTAAACTCACTCATGTGACTTAAAGTTGATGCTTAACAGCTTTATGTGGTCCTTGCTGATGAGAAAGAAAAGCATCATATTCATTAAGCATTTATTCAACTATTCTAGCATTATGAAAAGGGTATTTGTTTTCTATATAGCTACCTGATTGTCTATCTATTTACCTGCTCATCTCAAAACGTTCGTATCTTATGGGCCTCTCTGAAGTTACTCGGAATGTTTCAGTTAATTTTAACAAGAATTTCCTCAGTTACTAAATAAGATTCAACCAACATTATATGGATGAGTGTAAGAGAAAACATCCCTATTACTGTACATCAGGACCTGCTTAGACTGCTGCAGCACAGGCTGGAAGTGAACCCAGGGCAACCCCCAGCGCAAACCAGGTCTATTGTTGATCCTAGAATAGGTCAGCAGTGACTTTGTCTAGTAAAGTCGGGGAAACCTTCACAAATGAAAAGTCCACAGCCTCTCTGGACCCCTGTCCCAGTGCTGCACAGGTCACACAGATACAGCCAGGACAGACCACATTGATATAGCAGGTGGTGGACACTGAAGCCCTTCGGGTGGGCAGAGAGTGGTGACGGCACCTCAGATGTTATTTTTTTCTGGTGTGCACCTGAAAAAGAGCCGCACCTGCACCTTTAGAGTCTGAAGTCCTAGTTATGCTAGTCCAAAAAGGAGACCACGGCAATCCAAGGCCTAAGCAGAGGAGTGACCTGCCAAAACGGCACCCCAAGCAGATGACACTGGTGACCCCGAAGGGATCCGCTGGTTCATATGGGATATCTCCCCTCGACACTGCTCAGCAGGACCCGCACAGTCCCGGGTTGTTGCTCAGAGAGGAGGTGAAGTAGTGGCGTCTGCTGCTTCCTTTCTTGTCTGTCCCGGCCTGACTGCCTCATCGCCCTCTCCCTGCGCCTCCGGGGAGCTCTGAGCACACGGCAGCGAGGGAGGGCTCAGGGGGAGGACAGGGCTGCTGCTAGGCGGGAGGGAGGCAGGTGAGGCAAAGCTGCGCCAAGGGACAAGGCTGTGTGCGACTGGGGTGGCCGGGGTGGCTGTGGCAGGAGGCAGCGATCCTGGGCTACAGTGCAGGGAGCCTCACAGAGGTATTCAGAGGCACTCCTAACTTCTGTCATGCTCAGACCTCCTCACTCTCTTTCCCTACCTGTTTTACCTCTAATCAGATTTTTCTGCTACTCATCTGAGAGGTTTTCAGACAGATCTGTCAGCAAAGTTTTTCACAAGACTGGGATCCTCAAGTTTGATAATCTACCCCAATTCCAGTTGGGAGAAATGCATTCTTGCTGCCTAAAACCCCACTGAACTTTTCAAAGACAGACCCTTCACATCATTACCTCCCATGTGGCAACAAGGAGACGCTGGAAAGTTGCTGCCTTCCTCCTTGGTGCAGGCTGTATTGTACCTCACAGGTTTTGTGAGTCCTGTCATATGGAGCAGTGGCAACAAATGAACCTTCAGTCCCTCCAGGTTTTGCTGAATAAATGTCAGAAACTATTACTTGCCATCTGCATGGATACTGCTCAGAAGCAAGAGAAGAGTATACACATGCAAATGGAAAGCCTGACGCCAGAAGACAAGCAAGCTGTATCAGGCTGTATCATTTTTGCCATCATTATGTCCTGTATCTAAACTAAGCCTTTAAAAAACACTCACTTTTGAAAATTTAACAGCTTGTATGCTGGGGAAATAGATATTGTGTAACCTGCACTTGTTAGTTGCAGTAATATTTTTGCTTCAACAAGCTTTATTATCAAAGATTCAGGTTGGACATGCCTGAAGAATCTTAAATATAGGGCATGAACACAAATCTGATTATCACTTTTAAGGAGGGAAGATATTATGCTTGTTAAGCCACAGCTACAGGAAGCAATTCAAGCTGGGAACAAAGCCCTGTAGCCTTGCTTAAAATCAGGCAACACATCCCTCCGATTACGAGGGTGCCCACCAGTGAGACATCAGTCATCCCTTTCGCATTTGTCAGGAGCTATATGGGGTTTGAAAACACTGCAAGTGCAGTTGACAAAACCACTGTGAAATCATGCTCAGAATTGCTCCCTGTCCCCTCCCCTGTCCCAGGAGGGGGTATCGGAATAAGAGCAGAGCGCGAGTGTTTTGCACCAGCCAACACTCAGATGGAGGGAATACTGTGGGAAACGAGGCATTTTGACACAATCTGCAAAGCTGCTCTGAAACCATTTTACAAGTCCCTAAGTAGCAATCTGAGGAGAATTTTATTTTGGATTTTTTTGAAGATCTTTCAATGGACTCTAATATTCTCCAGATTTCTAATGTCCGTGTTCTCTTGCTGCTCCGTTTTTTTTTTGTTGTTGTTGTTGCTGTTGTTATTCTTCCCCTTCTGTGTTTAATTTGCTCCCTGCTCGAGAGAGCTTTTCCAGCCTCACAGCAGCCTGACTCTACCAGCTGCTGCTGCAGACAGGGGAGGTGGTGCCCCACGGGGCAGGGGAGGTGGGTGCCCCACGGGGAACCCGGGCTGCATCCCAGGAGCGCAGCCTGGGGCTGTCCATGCTGCTGATGGACACGGCACTTAGGACACCTGTGCTCTATTGAGCTCAGCGGCTCCATGCCAGACCTGACCCATCCAGACCACAGGAATGAGAGCTTGGATTCATTACCACCTGGTTTACTTCATCTCCTGCCTCTCAAGGAAGACCTGAGTTTTCACCAAAAGCACCAAGAGGATGCTACAAATGCAGCCTCTTTTTTCCATGCTCGGTGCAATGGTTTTGTTGAGGAGACCTTTCTTCCCAGGCTCTGTGAGCCAGTCCAAACAGAGATTAATACCCCACTGAAGAGAAGCTAGTCCTTCCTGGTATTTCATTTTAATGGCAATCAAACATAAATGGTCCCTGTTTTTCAGGCCATGATCTAACATGCTTGCTACTTGGTTTTCCCAGGCACGTCGGAGAGGTCAAACCTGGAGCTGATAACGCTGACCTGTACCTGCGTGGCTGCGACACTCTTCTGGCTGCTGCTGACTCTCTTCATACGGAAGCTAAAGAGGGTAAGACCAGGCTCAGAGCTCTGGCCTCCATCTGCCTCCCTTTGTATTGGGAAGTTCTCCCCCGACCGATGGGATCACTGAGATTACAAAAAAAAAAAAAACACAGATCCGCTTGTCACTCACCGTAGCTCACTGTGCAGTTAGCCAGATGATGGCTGGCCTGGAAGATCGTGACTCAGGGAGCTAAGCAATGAGTGAGCAAAGAGGCAAGGGCTGGGTGGGGGAAGCCCTGGGGCTCGGGAGCGCTGGGTGCCTGATTCTCACCAAAGGCATTCCCATCCTCCTTGGACCCGCAGGAGTTTGGCATCATGATGCCTTTGAAGAACTGAGTGAGCAGAAATGACAAATCCTCCCAGAGCCCAGTGAGGTCTGGTTTGTCTGTTGTAATTATATCACTTGCAAAGTGATGTTTTACTGAAGTCTGTTTGGTGGTGCAGTCCCTGCTACAGATGTGCCTGTATCAGCAGGAAAGTGCTAAGTGCCTGTGTGGCTGACCCTGCCTCTTGTTCAGGACTGACTGTGATGGTTTAAATTCCCTTTGTACTGACAGCACTTTAGGTGCATGAGCTACACTGAGAAGTTAAACCGCAGCAGCTCTCATGTGGAAGATACAAATCTTCACCAGTGTAGACTGGTGACTAAGTCACTCTGAGAGTGACTTAGAGGGATGTTGAAGCAGCAGCAGGACATGGGGCAAGGAATGGCTGCACAGATGCCCCCTCTCCAACCCCAAACCTCAGTGCTACTGGACCCCCTGTTCCCTCAGCTTCTAGCACCCTCTGCTCAGACGGAGAGGGAACCACGGGCTCTGTGGCCCAGCCGTCACGGCATGTTCCAGCTGGCCGAGCTCAGCGATGGTTATAAAAGTTAACCGCAGCCTGCAGGACCATTTTATCTGAAGCTGGATTAAGGCCTGACTATATTTTAAGTTTTGCACTGAGAACTTCTATTGCCTGACGGGAATGCAGGACCAGACCCCTGCAGCAGGGCTGCACGGCAGCAATCGCTCTACCTTCCTACTGCCGCAGACTTTCCTGAGAGACACACGGGAGTTTGGGGGTAGAGAAGAAAACAGAGGTGAGCTGAAGCTGCAGGGAAACTTTGCAGCTATAGAGACACTACAAAGCAAGTGGGACCAATTCTGGCCAACTCACCATTAAAGACAGAGCGGTTCATAACAGGACTGCAAAACTATGAGCTCAATACTTGGAAAAAACATAATGTTTTATAATGTGTTGCTTTTTTTGCTTTTTTTTTTGAAAACATAGCATTTGCGTGTTAGATTAGATAATAGAAATAATCATTCTTTCTACAGAGCAAGGAATTTTAAATACATTACATAGTGACAAGTCTTTCCAGTTAGTGCTCTATGTTTAGGTCTTCCTCTGTGTTTCTGTTAGAAACCCTTACTCTTAAGGATTTATGTCTGGAATTAGCTCAAATTAAATTTCATATACAAATGACGTTGCCACAATGAAAACAAACCAAAAGAAAAAAAGTTTGTGCTCTCTGAGAAACAGCATTTTCTTTAAGCCTCTCTGACACACATATGGAGACAACCGATATCCTTAACACTTCTTTATCTTCCAGAATGTTGCTTCAAAACCCAAACTGTGCCAAGATTTGGCAAAGAAATGTAGGAACCTCTCAGCATCTTCCTGCTCCTCTATTGCTCTTCCAGGGGTCTATCAGCTCCAAGGTCTTCTCTAGAGCAAACCCTAGATGTCTTATATAAAAATTTCATCATTTCCTGTGTCAAGAAAAAGTCTAGTGGATTAGAATAGCAATCTAGATACTCTTGGAAGGAAAATGGAAAAAGTTTCAAGATGGAAAAGGATGGGCTGTGGAAAACTGAGATGAGATTCATCCTTCCGTAATTTCCTCATATGAAATGGATAATCCATTTGTTCAGCAGAAACTGATTTTCTTGAAAATTCATTTTTAAATTATCTGTTTTAATCTGGGTATTTATTAATCACACCAGACTCCAATAATTTCAGAAATGATACATAAGAAATCAAAAATTCTAAAAACGTATAAACCATTTCCAAAATGTATAATGTCTAGTCTCCTGGCGGCTATTCTTGCACAATTCTAACCACATCTGACCTATCTTTGCTGGATATAAGGAAGAAATAAACACTGGCAGTTGTGCTCCATCTGTTGCTTATGGCCACTTCTGGCTTTGCACAATCATGAGGGAAAGTTATTTTTAAGAACAGTGTTTGGTCATTTTCTGAAAATATTTCTCTTAACTATGCAGAGGGCCTGTATCAAAGCGAGTGAGTTCTTCACTGAAGAAACTGCTATGTCACATATGAGGAAAGGTAAAGGAAGAGATTTATTTTACATAAAAAAGGGTTGCGATACCGAAATAAATGAAAAGGAGCTTAAGCAGATATTCAACTGTGAAATGTACAGTCATGTGGATAGAAATAACTTGGTGCCCTTGATTCAAGGAAAAAGATGCTGACTAGTATAATCTCTTTTTAATTTAGCAATAATCTTTTTTTTATAGCCTTATTCTTCTGAAATTAAGACCAATTACTTGTCAATCATAATGGATCCTGATGAAGTCCCCTTGGATGAACAATGTGAACGTCTGCCTTATGATGCCAGCAAATGGGAGATTGCCAGGGAAAGGCTAAAACTAGGTAATATTAGCATAAATCATGTTGAGTTTGGACCTATTGAATTAAATGCACTTTTCTTTGTATGCAAAGGAGAAGTGGAGGTAATTTAGGCCTGCAGCACAATGTTCTGCTGGGTTAGGTGTGAACTCTCCATGGAAAGTATTATTTTTCCATGACTGAATTACAGCATCTAGGACTGACTGGCTAACTGCACCTATCTCACCTTCCATATGTGTATTCAGACTCCAGACAGGAAAACTACAATGCAGCCAGTAATCACTGCTCTGCACTTTTTTTGCAAACTGAGTTCCTTAAAGCAGAGAATCAAAACAGGGCAACTGCAGAGGTTCCTATCAGCCCCTTGACCTGGCTGCCTCTCTCTGCGGAGCCAGGAGCCTGGCCTTTGGCACTGACTGCAAGTTTCTTCCCATGTAACCTAATTAAGTACTCATTTGGAAAAAGGCCTGTGCAGAAATGCGTCCCTGCAGATCTTCCTGTAGCCCTTGGTATTTCTTCCTTTCCTCCTCTCTCCGAGCCCCTCTCTGTTTTCCCTCTGAGCTGCAGACTTACAGCCACCCTTGCTGGTGCGGCACAAACAGCAAGAATGTTCCACAAAAGTCCAAGCATAAACAAAGATGGAAACTTTCAGCCTGCAGGTAGCTTGCCTACAGAGTAAAGGGCATGGGTTTGGAAGCCTTTTTCACTCACTTACCCTACTGTGGTGCGAACTGGAAGGCCAGGAGAGTGCGGACTGGCTTGGGAGTTGCGGCTTCTCTCCAGAAACCCACACAGATTTTAACAAGAGGTCAACATCAACATATCAGCGATAGACTGTTGCAATAGTGCTGTTTGTCCTTTCAGGCATGTGGTTGTACAGCTGGAGACAGAAAATCCCTGCTTTCTGATGGGGACTGTAACAGATTCCTCCTGTCATCCAGAGATCAGGGACAGAAGGTGATCGAAACATGCATACAGTCGGGATCACACTTAATTTGCTCAGTAGAGGTCACAAGGTGATCAGATGTGGAGAAGGAGAGCTGAAATATATTGCTGCTAATTATAGTCATCCCACACAATTCTGGGAATGCTGAAACATAACTTTCTTTCAAGCGTCTTCTTGAAATAGCTTTCTCCAGCAATGGACCAAGAGCTCAACATGCAGACAGTGTGACCTCTGCTTTATGCGCACTTTATTTGGGTATAAATCCCACAGGAAAAAAAAAAAAAAGAGCAGAAACAGAACGTAGACACTAAGAAAATCCTGCATCTTGCAAGGTTACTGTTTAGAGCTTGGAGGTGAGGAACGATGACCTGAGGACGAGTTAAAAGTGGAAGAACTGGCGTAAACAAACAAAGAATGCTGACAATGAATGAAAACCAGATTCTGAGAAGCTGGGTATGTGCACTATGCTAGATTAGCTCAGTGCAAGTCCTGCTTACATGGCAGTTGGCTCAGTCTTTGCATAACCTTGGCAGGCTCCTAGGATTAGTGTCTCACAAACACAAAATGTGGTTCTATGTATTTTTTTTAGCATATTTTTATTTAGAAATGCAAATCCTTCCAGCATCTGATAGGCCTGTTTTTCTTTTTCCATTATTTATCCTCAAGGATACATATTTACTTTTGTAACCTTTGTAATGCAGCTCTCTAGCCTTTTAGCCTCTGCCTTCTATATTCCTCATGCACACATGCACACAGCCCGTTGGTGTGATGCAATGCTTATATAACATGATTTCCCCTTCAGCCATAAGAGCTACAGACTCACAGAAAATTTCATATGGGCACCGCTGAATCCAGGATAATTATCATTCAGTTTAGATTAATATAAGCAAGATCAAAATGTCATCTTTTCATAAGACAGAAACATTCTGATGCTATAAATCACATGTATGTGGTTGGATATAAGCCTGTAGTCCAACAAAAGTGTTTATCTACATGTATTTCTCACCTTACACTTCGGTTTGACCCTCATAATTTATGAGAGCTCATAGCCTGCTGAAGCTGGGTATCAGAGAGCACGGGAGCTCTCGGGGTTATTGCTGCATGGCTCCAGGAAGATAACAAACCCTGAATGGATAAACAGCATCCTGAGCTCTGCTGCCTTCTGACCCCCTGCAATCCAGTATGTGACACAAATCAGCATGTTTTCCTTTGCTCTTGAAGCAGAGAGCTTTCATATTTAACAAAATGGAAAATATGAAGTTTCCAGTACGGGGAAACCCACATGACTCAAACTACATCACAGAACCACAGCAACAAATACACCTTCCCACATACAAGGAGAGAGATACCTGCTGGTCCTTTTTTCTGATGTCCCAATCCAGAAACTCACGTGCTTAAATACAGGCCTGTATTTAAGAATCCTGAAATGAAAACCTCCCGATTCAAAACTCCCTAGCTGAGTAGCCTGTTCACTGGGTTTGAATTGTCCCAAGAAATTGAAATTAAGTGCAGGAGGTTTAAATGGAGCTCTGCTTCCTGGGTCTGGATATAAATGCTGCAGCATTTCATAACTGAGAGCTACACAAAACCCAAATGTTGTAGTTGCTTAAGGATTGTGATGAGGCAGCACATCTTCATTTTCCTCTGTTTAATTGCTCTGTTTACTAATTTTGTAATTACTTTGTATGTTAACGTAAGAGGCTTTTGCATGAACAGTATGTTAGAGCTGGGTTTGTCCTAGGTGCAATCTGCATATTCGGCCATGGAGCTCCATCTGTTGATGCTAGAAAGTTGGAGTGGTCCTATTCTACACTAACATTTTGTAGGATCCAAAACAATAGTGGAGCAACAAAGAGCAATACATCAAATGCTATTGCAGTTTCCCCTTAAACCATAATTGTTGTTTAGAGAAGGAAGTGTTGTTTCCAGTGCTCATTCTCATTTATGAAAGGCTAGCAGCTTTGAGCAGCTTTATGAGCTAACTAACTGGTGTGTTTTCCAAGTAGTGACTAAGTAGCCTATTTGATGTGGGAAGTGAGTTAGCGCAGATGGAAACCGATTAAAGTTGTGCATTAAACAAAGGTAGAGTGAGTGTTACATTACTCAGACTGTAACTTCACCTTGTACAAACCACAAACTGCCAGTTCATTAAGGACTAAGAGCTTCAATTCACCAAGAAAGCTGAGACCTTGCTCTTAATACTGCTTCTCTTATATACCTGCTAAGTGAACAAGCAATAACTGGAAGAGGAGGTGACTACAGACCTTTAAAAATATGCACTGATCCTCTTGTATTTATAAGTCAAATGCTAATGCACAACTCGATGTTTTTCATTCACATAACTTAAATGCGTGGCCTTTATTTGCTGTAAAGTTGCAACACCTTTGCAGATCTGGGGGTGAATAATGTCCTAGGGGCTGTTGGTTTTGTATATTCCACTTCATGTTTCCATTGCTTTGATGACATATGCTGTTGCCTTCTAATAGCAGACAGACAGAGAATTAGAGTTTAGACGTATAATTAACAAAATGTAGTGTCTATTTAATTTAATTTAGAACTGACAGTTCTTTTTGGTCCATTTGTGAGTATCTGGGTGGGATTCGTCTCTCGCTTAGCTTTGGACCATATAGATGTCCAACTCAGAGCTGGTCAAACAGGCGCCTTTGGAAGTGATTCAGCTGTTCTCTTTAAACATCTGTCATAGGATAGGGGAATTGTCCTATGGTTATGGCTATGTCACATGTGCATATCTGAGACATAAATAGCCATTTTTATATTATGGGTATTCAGTGACACATCTTATTCTATGGTTTTGTATAAAAAGTTGGTCTTATTTTCTGCTCTTTTTCTCTACACTACAAAGCATGCTGCTTTGCCTTTGCTCACCGTGTGTTTGCCTAAGTTCTGCTGAAGGTGAAACACAAGCAGAAATTAGGTCCCTGGATCTAAAATGTATTGCTAGTTAACATGCTGACAGGGTCTCTCTGATCAGAACTCCACCGCTCTGGCCTGTGAGTGCAAGATCCAAGAAAAGTCCCTGGTTCTAACATTAGGGAATCAAGAATGACACTGTGGAGATCATGAGATTGGCATTAAACATCATAATCTTTAATAAATAGTAATAATACTCCAAGAGCCTTACCTGGTTCTGAACATACAGGAAAAGGACACTCAATTTTACTGAAGTTCATCAGGGGATTTTACTGAGGTCACCTGCCTTTTCACAGGGACCTCTAGGTGCTTTTCCGGGGTCTGCACAGCAGCAGCATGATAAGGATCTCACAGTGCCAGTGTCAGCATCTGCCCTTGGACACGTGGAAGCATCACACTCATCATGAGATAACCTATGCCTTGTCGCTCCAGGTCTCATCTCACTGAATCCCTTCAGACCTCACTGCACAAAACTAAGGGCCTCATTTGCTCAGATTTGTAGTTTCTCGTCGTTGTCTAATCACAGGAGCTTGTCAGAGAAATGCGTGAGGGGTTTGCAGGTGTATTTCAGGGATTACACTGCAGTATCCTTGGAATGAAGGTTATCTCAAGGCACCTTGTGAGAGAAGGAAGGTTTTCACTTGTAAAAATTACCCAAGTCTGCAGCAACCTGCAGCAGTCTCAACTGAGGCAGCAGCATTTGGCCACATTTGCTTAGCATCGCTTTTAATCATATCACTTTTGCTCTTCAATGACCCTGTGACTGTCTTCTGGTTTGTCTGCTTAGTCTTCAGTCCTTTTCCTTTGTTTTTTTTTTTTCTCTTATTCTCTCAATAAAATAAAAAACTGTATCTGACTTAGCAGTCTGTGAATACATTTTTAGCATTCATAGGGCATAATTTTCAGTTCATTTTCAATGAAAGCATTTGCTGACAAGATTTCTTTCTTACCAGTGTACATATCTCTAATTTACTTTCTTTTCAGGAAAGTCACTTGGACATGGAGCTTTTGGAAAGGTGGTGCAGGCATCTGCCTTTGGAATTAAGAAATCACCAACTTGCAGAATAGTTGCAGTGAAAATGCTGAAAGGTATCTTGCTGCTAAGCTGCACTGAAAAGAAGATGCTCGTCAATATTATGTCATACTTTTAATATGATTTTGTCAAAAGAAAGAGTGTGTAATGTTATCCCATACTCTAAAATCTCTGAGGCCTCAAAAATGTGTGCACCAAGTTTCGGGCCAATTTAAATTTTCCAGTGAAATGACGAAACTATGAAATAGAATAGAATTGCTTTTTTTTTCTTTTTTTTTTTTTTGAAAATCTACTTCACTACTTTAAATACCAGGCAGAATAGAAGACTGAATTTTGAAGGCTCCAAAAGGATAATCTGATTTCCTGCATATTCTCTGTTGCATCATTATGTTATATTGAACTTGTACTGAGCATGTAGCAAAACCAGCTGAAGCATAAGGCATCCAGCTTGATTTGACAGCACTTAGGTGGAAGATTCCTTATTTCCCATGGTCATTAGTTTTAATGATTAATCACACTACTGTTAGAAATGGGTACTTTATGTGTAATATGCATCTGGCTTTAGCTTCTGGTTCTAACTTTAGACCCATTAGATTACATAAAGTCCACAATTTTTTCTTCGTGAAGGTCCTTTTAAAAAGCTAAACAGATTGAGTTGTCTCAGTCTTCGAATTGCTTCAAGGTGCAGGTGTGTCCTTTCCAAACTGTCTGCAGCCTCATTACACGGTGGGGAGGATGCTGACACAGCTTGTATAAGGCATTTGCCAGTGCTCTTCATACCCCAGTGCTCTGCCCACAGTGAAATCACCTCCCAGCTACTCATTGCCCATTTCTCATTGGAGCAGAAAGGACGAAGACCTTAATCAATTTGAAAAGGGCACTCGGGAAGTCAGCCAGCAGGATGATACTCTGTAGTAGCCTGCAGCAGGAGCGGCTCAATTCCATAGCCCAGAGTCCTCTTGGTATCCAGTCCTATGTACTTAGCTTTTCTTTGTTTATATATCCAAGGATCAGATCTGGCCTTTTTTTTTTTTTTTGCATTGCCCTGGGAGCTTATACTGCATTGTCTTAATCCTTGAATCCCTCTCAGAGCCATTCGCTGCCAGGACGCATCCCTGTTGTGTAGGTAAAGCCTGAATCCCTCTTGCTTTCAGCTGGCTGCATTTATTTATACATAGATTGAGTATGTGCATCTTACTCAGTGGCTCCGGGTTCCAATGTTGCCAGTTTGCTCATCAGAAAATCTGTACTTGGTATTTGAAGCCCATGGAGGGTCATGTACAATACTCCCAGGCCTACAGTAAGGCTCTGCAGAACCCAAACTAAAATCGTGTCATCCGATCATTTCTGATCGGCAGAAACCTGCTGGGTTTTGCTCCTTTTAGAATGGGCCTTATTGATACTGTACCCAGCAAGATCACCCTACAGTATTATGTCAAATGCTCTAGGAGGAGGTGGTACCTGCTACTATGATATCCAGGATCATCCTAAAGGAAGGAACTAGCAGATGACAGTTACAGACCTCTCTCATCTCCTTCCGTGTTCTGAAAGCACCAAAACACCTTGTTGGCTAGTGCCAAACGAGCAGCTATGTGTGGAAAATGGGAGCGAAATAAAGCTTTGGTCCCTGTCTAGACCTTCTGCAGCAGTGGGGCAATAACCACCTGTGCTGCTTCCCTTGTTGCTGCCTCGCTGGTCCCCATGGGTGGCCTGCCTGTCACCTGGGTCACTGCCTGACCCCTAGTAGCTGGACTGCTCTGCCAGCACAGACATATGTGCTGCGGAGAGGTCTGCCAATTTTCTGTGTACATCAATGGGCTTTCTGTGCCAGCCAGCTGCATGAGGGCAACAGGGGTTGCTCCTGGGATAGATGGGAGCAGAAGGCAGCCAGAAGAAGCCCTTGGTGGGCCTCATGCTGCTGCATGTGGTACGTGTGCAGGGGAGATGCTTGCGCCTGACCTAGTCACCCACACCCTTTCCTGGCCATGGAGAGAAGTGATGCTTCATCTCACCCTAACACTCATTTGCTGAGGTGACCACATGTTTTGATCTTCTTTGAAGAGAGCCTGTGGTGACTATGTAGGCATCTTCACTGTTGTCATCTGAAGTTAGGTGAGGCTTGTCCCGTTCTTTGCATCCTTGCTAGATTAGCCAGGATTATCACAGCCATTCAGGGGCTTTGTTCTCACCTTATTACAATGAGGCAGAGGAATCATCAACACCTGTATAGGTGAATAGGGTGTCACTGGGTTTATGACATGTTTTTCATAGAGTCACCAAAACAACCAGTCAAACAAACACATGATTTCCCTTCAGATGCTAAAATCAAGCCTTCTAAAGACCTAACTCCGTATTATTTCCACTTTCCGCTCTTCAGTGTCACTATACTGAAAAAAAAATCTTTCTGGGTTTACCCAAATCAATTTTTTTTTCTTGTTTTCTTACCAAAATGAAATTAAAAAATCACTCAACACCAAATTGAATCTTTTGGGTTTAGTAGTGGGGTTTTTTTTAATCACTACTATTACTATTAATATTAATCACAATTAGTGCAGGTGAAATTTAGTCACCTAACTATAGGTTAAAAGGTTAGCTGCCTGGTCTAGGCTAAAAAAATCCAGGCTTCCTGTATAATACATAGACAAACATTACCAAAGGCTGGTTCATCTCTTCCTGATGTAGATGGCTAGAGCTGATAACTCAGTCAACCTCTGGAAATGCCTTGCTCCTGCCATTAACTTGGTGAGAGCTTAATCAGTTCAGGCTAGTATTTCACCCTGAAATGGCTAAAGTCAAGTCAGCTGAAATCTACCCTATATTGAGTTAATTAAAGTCTTGAAAAGCTTTTTATTATTTTTTTCTTTCATTTTTTTGGCTGAAACTACAAAACTATTCCTGTGAAAAAAGTCTCTCAGTTCTAAATATAAAAGAGTCTCCTGGGAGGAAGCTGAGTGTCTAATTCTTTTTATGGGTTTTATTGCAAATAAGAGGATGCTGAGTAGAGAGGAACAGAAAAACACATGGAAGTACATCCAGTAATAGGTGTTATTCCATTGGAAAGAGATAAGAAATGCTATAGCTCACCAGGACCTACATTGCCATTTCACATTTACCTTATTTTGCATTTGTAGAAGGGGCCACAGCAAGTGAGTACAAGGCTCTGATGACTGAACTGAAGATACTGATCCACATCGGTCATCACCTCAACATTGTGAATTTGTTGGGAGCTTGCACAAAAAATGGAGGTAAAAGGAAGTGTGCACTGCACTGAAAATAAGTGTGAATCACATTGGTTGGCCATGTGATTTTTTGTCCAGAGGTCAAGTTATTGACTTGAAATATTTGAGCTCTTTTTCTATTTGGTGACAACAAGGTGAAAAGAGATTTCTAGTCATCCTACAAAGCGATTAATCCTTTTCCCTATATAAATGCTCTTTTTCACATTCAACATCAACGTGAAAAGGGGGCCTTTCTCTCACCTCCTCGCTAAGCTCGGGTTAAGCATGATCTGATAAGGCTGGGAACGAGGGGTTCTTGTGATCAGCTGTTGATTCAGAAAGACGAATCACAGGGTAACTTTGGAAAAAGCCTTCAATATATTCCACTAAGAAAACTAAAGACCTAATATGAGATATTGTTTCTTTTAGATATGTCACCTATTTTAGCATGTGTGGTCTGCAGGACTCCAGTCTGAATTCAGACTGCTCCGAAGAGGAAATGGAGGAACATGTTCCATGTTCACCCATGTGAACCCATGTTCATCACCCATATTTCAAAAATTTGGACCTACTCTAATATTTCTAATATTCAGAAACATACCCAGTACCCTCCGTATACCTTTATTCTTCATTAAAACATATCATTAGTTATTCTGGATTCCAGTTATAACTATAGACATGAGGGACTTTTTCTAGAAGTTATACCCCCTTGTATTGCTTTAAGTTGTTCAAAAGGCATTTTCCTTTTCACCAGGGCCTTTGATGGTGATTGTTGAATACTGCAAGTATGGGAATTTATCAAACTATCTGAAAAGCAAGAGGAATTTTTTCTGCTCCAGCAAGGTAAGGAGACACTCCTTACTCATCATAAGTGTCCTTAACGTAGATGTCAGCCTCTGAGTTTGTCACCTTAGCTGCTCTTATAACCAAAAGAGAGAAATAAGTGGGGTTTGGGTTCAGTTCACCTCACCTCTTTTAAAAGTATGGTGTAGGATACATTGTGCCAAGAAAGAGCTCATTTCTTTCCACAAGGCATGCAAGGAGCCTGATGTGACTAATTCAAATGGAGACATCTCCAGTGAGAGGAAATGAATCCAGTCCAAAGTGTCCCCACATGCTCTCTCCCCTCTGCTGACAAACCCATTCCTGCTGAGCTTGGGTCACTGCAGAGGCCTGTGTCAATGGAGCCGAAGGAAGTGGTTTTGCCCACTGAATCCGGTACCGCTGGGAATGCAAACGAGATGATAATGCCGTTTACAGCTAATGTTCTGAGACACCCTGATGTTCAGAGATTTACAGATAATCTTATTGTGTGAGGAGAAGGTCTATCAAGAACAAAAGAAATTAGAGCTTTGTCCTCACACCCCACAGCCCTCTGGACCAGATCATCTGTGTACTCGTTAGTGTAAACCTGGACCCATGTGCGTCAACTCTGCCTATACTTGGGCAGCAAAATCCCCCAAAGGACTGAGGGATCTGAAGTAGGGCTGAGGAGCCTTGAGCCAGAACTTTCATCCTTAAAACCCCTGCTCTGTTGGGCCAAAAACTCAGAAGTTCTTAGTTTTTGTTCCTAAGAGTTCACAAACTCTGCTGTAGGGCATAAACGGGAGGACCTCTGTCTTCAAAAGGCTCTAGGTGAGCCTGTTCCCAAGGTCATCCTCGTTGGATTCCACATGAAAAGTTACAGCTCCTTCAAAATGTAGCTGTTTGGGGATCAGCAGCTCCGCGGGGAGCACAAATGTGACCCTTTTCCTGTGGGCATTCACACAATTCTCTCCCTCTGGTCAGGGGCCACCTCGACTCCATGCTCTGGTGCTGCTGGGGAGGAGACCGGGGCCAGCGGGACGGAGCGGCAGGCTCAGGAGCATGAGGAGAGAGAAGGGGCAGGAGCATGGCCTAGTGGTGAGGCTGATTTTGAGGCAGCAGCGGGAAAACATTTTCCAAGCAATATTGCATGTTTCCCATTAAATCCTCATTGACCTCATGGAGCCGCTGGAGAGAGGTGGTGGGAAGACAGGCAGTCTTTCCCACAGCAGCCACACTTGATATAGTCTGACATAGAGAGGCCAGACGTGCGAGCCAAGTGGGAGATTCAACTAGCACGTGTCACTGGAGAGCATTTTTTCCTGGTGGAAATAAGGCAAAAGTCTGGTTTGGTTCATACCCCAGCCCCTCTGCAGCTCTGATGCCGATGTCTTCTCCTCTGTCTGTTTGAAGGACTCCGTGCAAATACAGCAATTGAAAAAGGATGTTGAGCTGGTAGAAGGTAAAAAACAGAGGTTGGCCAGTGTCACCAGCAGCGAGAGCGTCGCAAGCTCGGGCTTTCAGGAAGATAAAAGCCTGAGCGATGCGGAGGAGGACGAGAAGGGTAGGTATTAATTCCTTCCTGTCACTACGTGGTCTGTGATATTTTTACAACATACTGTGCATCCCTGAAATTTTTTTCCTCGTTTATCACCCTAATAAACATCCGTGGGAGACACTCACAGGGTCATGTCTAGCGGGTAGAAGATTTAAAAAAAGATTATTTCCAGGGTTACTGAATCTGACAGGAAAATGTGTGATTGTTTCTTCTGACTGCCCCCTTATCTTTGGGGAAAACACAGCAGTGTCCAGAGTGCGGGGTATAAAGCAAGCACTATTTTTGTTTCCCGTGACAGTGGGTTGACCTCCAAATACTACTCAACAAAGACTGGATTTATGGGAATAGTAAGATCAGTAAGAGAGGGGGAAAATAGCTGCCTTGTGGGCAACCTTTACAACAAACGGTGCCTTCAACTGTTTTCAGACTCCAACGAGTTCTACAAGCTGCCCCTCACCATGGAAGACCTGATTTCTTACAGCTTTCAGGTGGCCAGAGGCATGGAGTTCTTGTCCTCCAGAAAGGTTAGTTTTATGCTTGGGATTTTTTTGCTGCAAAAAAATCAGATTCGGAGGTGAAATCATGTCTACGTTTTAGTGACACCTTCCTTGGTAGAGGTCCCAAAGGAAGAACAGTTTTCCTCCTGGTGTTCTAAATATAACGGTGTGTTTATCCGAGTCTTCATGCTCCATAAACACAGGATTACAGTGGAAGGCAATGGGTCAAGCTAATTCATTCAGAGAAGTTCTTTTGGGTGTTTTCTTTTTTTTCTTTTTTTTTTTAAGTTTCCACACGCATTAGCTATGGCGCCCCAAAGAGCCTGGTGCTTTCCCTAGAAACACCAAGAGGCTTCAATATTTATGACTTTCTGGATTGGAGAAATACTTTCTGTAAAGAACTGCCACTATTTACAGTAACTTCATGTAAACTATTGTCAACTTCCCTAAAAAAATATTACATTGATATCTCAAATAATAATAATAATTCCAAAAAGGATATGGGAGAGAGTCAGGAAATTTGTGGGCAGGATTAAGGAAATGCAGCTTGATTGTGAAACTGTTTTATTATAGTGTATTCATCGTGACCTGGCAGCCAGAAACATCCTTTTATCTGAGAACAATGTAGTGAAGATCTGTGATTTTGGCCTCGCAAGAGATATTTATAAGAATCCTGACTATGTGAGAAAAGGAGACGTAAGTCAAGATGCTGTTTATTTATCCAATTGTTTATAACATATCATTTCAAGCTGTCCACCAAAATGTTCTGTAGACTTTTACATTTCCTGAACTTAGAGGAGTTTGAAAGCTATCACAGTTTTTATGTGAAGATGAGCAATCCAGATGCCTTTGTGTATCCAGCAGGCATTTCTGTCCTCAACCTTAAGGCCTGGAAATGCTGACCGTTTCACAGTTCTTGTCTTTTAAGACTTTAGACATCTTTTAGATATTTATTTCTCGGCTGGCACTGCAGTAGTGTTATTTCTCGGCCTTAACAAGTAAACTGCACTCTGGAAACCAGTCCCTGCGGAAGGTGTGTGCCCCTCCATGTACCCACACAGTGAGCCAAGAATGGCTCCAGCCCAGCAGAACTTGCTTCCTTGGGACCCTGTCTGACCCTCTCCCTCTCCCAATAAATAGCAGACAGTAAGTCCAAGGGTCTGCAATGAACTCCAGCTCAGCAAAATGGGCCTGTGCCCACGGGTGTCCAGGGAAATTGGGGGAGGAATTAGGACTCACGCAGAGCATCTCCTTTGGGATGTCTCACCCATCCTCCCTCCTCTCAAAGAGCCCTAAAGTCTCAGAGCAGCCCGTGACAGCCTTGAACCATCGCTCACATTGCTCACCTGACTCAGGCTGGAGCTCAGGAGGCTCTAATGAGCTCTGCTATGGAGTTGGCATGGGTCGCGGATGCGGTCCTGCAAGAGAAGGTCTGCAAATTTGCCCCCTTTTGATACTATGACAAAACAACCTGCAGCTGGGTAGGCTTTTCTCCTCTATCCCTAGGATGCTGGCAAGAGACAACAGTTCTCTCAACACTGCAGAGAAAAGGGCTAGTCCCTCCTCTCACAGTTTTCTTTCTTTTTTTTTTTGTGCAACACATATGTTAAAAATGTATTTAGGAAGGGGAAAACAGCCTTTTATTCTGAAAATCTGTTAAGATAGGGTCTGAATGACTGTGAGTTTATTGTCTGTAAAGAAATCCCATGGGCTCCTTCTTGAATGGTAATTATTTATATAACAATATATAGTTGATTCAGCTATGATTAAATTCTTTTAGTCTTTGAAAATAATAGTAAGGTTTCTCCATTTCATTTCAGGCTCGGCTTCCTCTCAAGTGGATGGCTCCAGAATCCATATTTGATAAAATCTACAACACAAAAAGCGACGTGTGGTCGTACGGGGTATTGCTGTGGGAGATATTCTCCCTGGGTACGTTAAATCTGGTGCTGGGGGCTGAATGCAGAGAAGAGGGTGGCAGCAAGCACTTGGCCTGATGATCACTGCAGTCTGTGGAAAAACATCCATTAACTTTGAAAATTTTTTGCCTTTGAATTAGGAAATAACTAAATCAGGCATCAGTGAGGTGTGTGGGGATAGAGGGGAGAACTACAAATATCACAGCACTGTGACATGAAAGGTTTAATGCCTGTAACACCACTGGGGAGAACCACCACCCTGACCAGCTTAATGAATGACAAAAATATCAATCTGAGCTTTTTTGCACCTGTTACTATCATGATCCAAACTTAAATTTCTATCATCCCCCTGGTGTAGCATCCCTTGGTGTGGATGCTCTCAGGGCAGCGGCCTGCGCACTCTCGGTGCTTGACAGATGGAGCACAGAGTTATGGATGGTCTCAGGACCTGATGGGAAAATATAGCAAATTGTTGAAGCCTGTAATGCGGCAAGGAGCCTGTGGGGCTGACTGACCCAGCTGTGAGCATCGAGGCTCCTCTCCGGGCTCAGCAGCGCTCCGCGCGCTGGGGTTCCCGGTTCTGCCCCATTTGCAGGTGCGGCCAGGGCTGGCAGCTCTTGCTCGAGTGAAGGCAGCGCACTCGGGCGTGCGACTGTGGCATCGAATGTGCAGGGGAGCAAGAGCTGACCAAAATACCAGGCTCAGAGCCACCCTCTCTACCCAGGTGGACGTTTGCATCCCTCAAAAGCGGCTCCCTTCCTCCGCGGGAGCAAGTGAGCACCCAGCTGGCAGCACGAGCAGCACTTTGAACGTCTCCCAGTGTGTTAGGGGCAGCTGGGAGGTGACAGCTCGTGTGACACCCCCACTTCCACCCCGAAAATCAGCCGCGCGGCGCCCGGCTGTGCACGAGCCGCTGCAGGCGGCCGCAGGGAAACCGCAAGCCAGATGCTGCCACGGGGGGAACTGGAGCGTGGAATCCGCAATGCGAACCCCGCACGGCCTTTTTTTTCCTTTTTCCCCTTCCTTTTTTTGTACACCAAAGATGCAGGATACAAAATGTCCACTGGAAGGGAACAACAATGACCCTCATAATAGAAGAATCTTAATTGGGTTCAGCGCGGAGGCTGACAAAAGGAGAGAA
>JAUBNY010000877.1:3135765-3161685 GCA_032275445.1 Crypturellus soui
AGGAGGCATCCCATACAGCTCCATTTCTGCCAGCCCACTGCTCTGCCATTTAACAGGTAATTACAATGTAAATCACAGAAGCATTTATTTTTAAATCCATTAAATCCATGTCCTTAAAACTGTACACAAGGGTAATAGGGTGGTCTTGCTGGGAGCACGTTCTAATTTCTGACAGACGCAACAGGTTGGAGAGGAGACTGTGCTCCTTACAAGGCACGGGGCTTGTGAGCTAAAGACTCAAGCAGCAGTGAAATGTAAAATAAATTTTTACTTCTCAGTCTCCTAAATGAGAAAGGCCCTATGCTACTTTACCAGTTCAATGCTTCATTTAATAACCAAATTGTGCAAATTAAAATAATAAAACTCAGGCTCCCCAAGCCTCAGTAGATAGTATGACCTTCTTCTCTGGAATTCCAGACTGTGACTGCCAGTGTTCCTGGCCTTATAAAGGGAGAGGGGCAGAGTGTCCTTAACCTTACAAAAACAGGAAGAGGAAATTTAAATTCAGGCACTGCAGGTCAACATGTGCTTAAATTAGGATTTCACATAAAATCGATGATGGGGAGTACTCCATCATGCCCCTCATCTACAGATAAAGAGATAAAGCACCTAAGGTCAACGGTGTGAAAATTGCCTTAATTCTGTTCATTATTGAAGAGGCCCCTCTGAGCATCACCTTCTCAGAACAAGGATGAGCAAGTGCTGAGAGGTAAATCCTGTCCTAAGGAGGAGCACAGCTGACAAGACATTTAAGCTTCTTCTGCAAAAGGCACCTTGTAAAAGGCTCCCAATGGAGTAACTAGTCCCTTGTGGGACAGGGATACTCTTGGCTCAAACCAGCAGCTCATAGCAGCTGCTGAGGGCAGCCTAGAATGGGTATTTCTGGCTATCCCGTGCCCTTCCACACATAACCAGCTTATCTTTAAGTCCCAGTCCCCAGCACCACCACAAAGGTGCTGTAGCTCCGACCCTCTCCTGAATCCGCCCTAAGCATCGGAGCTTGGCTGAGCAAGTATCCCCCGCAAGCACTGCAGCCGTACGAGGAACAGCATCACTCAAACACAGATGTGCTGAACGGAGGTGCTGCGAGCAGAGCGAGGGGGCCCTGTCATGCCTCTGCTCCGCTCCCCCTTGTGCCAGTCCAGCTGTACAAACGCTCTTCTCATCCCCCGAGAATAAACAAAGCAGCTTCTTGTGATGCGCCTGTGCTCAAGTCCTTGCAGCATATGTAAAGCGTACGGGCATCTGCTAACAGCGACGTTGCTGTTTTACAGCGTGAAAGGTGCCAGCAGGAGCAAGGAGTCGGTGCTGCGTGCGACCACGAAGCCAAGGAGCTTCTGCGGCTTCAGCTGCGACCAGCTCAGTGACTCCAAGCAAAGATGCTCTCAGGTGCTGGAGAAGATGAGAGTGTGTCACCCACCTCCTCCCGACTACAGCTCCGTGCTCCTGTATGCTCAGCCACCCGTCTGAGTAGGCCAGGATAGCTGCATCTAACTGATTTTTTTCTTCTTCTAAAACCCTGCTGGTTTAAACATTTTGACTTGAATAATTTTAGCTATCCTACAATTAAAAACTGCCACTGGCTTAATCTCAAGTGATCTGCTTTTCCACCAACTGCAAGAAACATATACAAAATATAGTAAGATACTAATGCTTAGGTCCCAGCTTTCCCAACGCCACTAAAATTGCCCAATACTTCTGAGAACTAGAACGGTCACCATTACAGACAAAACCAGTTCAGCGGTTCGTGCCTGGCACCAGGATGGTAACTCAGCCTCTGTTCCGATGCTCTGCTCACAGCACCCTGGAATTTGCCCCCATCACTTGGGGCTACAGGGAGGCTACTTGCGCAGTGCTGAAAAAATAAAGGATTGTCCAGGAAGAGGTAGACAAGAAGGGGACCACATTTTGCTGTTTTTAAGGAAAAAATAAGGAAAATAAGGAAAAACATGAGGGAAGGCTAATGCTTTGGGGAATCTGAATTAGCTAGCTGGGGATGAGGCATGTGAAAGGCCTTACTCCTTTGGGTAACCAAAGAGAAGGAGGGTAGGGGGGTCTTGCAAGGCCAGGAATTCAAGCACATGCTACAAAGACACAGAGGAACGAAGATCAGAGCCAGGGCTACAATAACAAGGATTAGAGATCACTTCACTTTGGTCAAGCCTGCTGAAATCAAGTAAATACTCTTGAAGTTGTGCACTTTTTCAATATGCCAACACACACACACACACACTGGAAACAAACAACAAGCTAGACATGTTAAGCCAAGCTTTGTCCACAAGACCTAGTGGACCTTCTAACATTGCACTGACTATATCTTATTTATGGGAACCTGTCTGAAAGGACAGGCTGGCTACTAAACTGCATATACTTTAAACAGAAAATTGATTATTAGAGAGTTTGAAAGGTGCAGTTAGAAATAAGACAAACTCTTTGGAAAGTTAAGGCAGCTTTTCTATGAATGCAGTTGATTTCCAGGTTAGTTAACAGTATATATGTACAGTAAAAGTGTATCATTTACTTGCAACAGACTTTTGTATAGCATCTCAAAGGAAATGAATGTTCTTGATTTGAAAAGTGAAAAAGATTTGACAAGATAGGATGCACTATCCCCCTTTACTTTTGAATGTAATATTAAAATGGCTTTTAGCCAATTAACAGTAGCACTGATGTTTTTCTGCCGCAACTACTGTCCAGTCTCAGTTTCCTGTGGCCCATTATAAACATATTTATTAAAATGCTATTTAGAATATGATTCTGACCACGCAATTCAATTTAGGGACTGTGAACTTGACCCATTAATAAACTTGAAAGCAAGGGTATCAATTGTTTTTTTAAACCTACAAAGCTAAAAAAATACCACTAACCAACCTAAGCTACAGAGAGTCCATTCTAGATCTTCCTTGTCAAGAGATTATTGATTTTAACTAAAACCTACTGTACTGTCTTTTGCTGGTAAAGTGTATTCTATGTTGATCAAAACAAATGGAAATTAAAAGCAGCATTTAACTCTAACTTAGTGGTAATAATTGAGTGATAATGCATCTCTCTAAAAGGAAGTATTTGCTCAGTGTAAATATATAAATATGCTTTTTGTGCATAAATATTTAAGAAAATGACTACAAAAAAGTATTTTATATGATCTCTTAAGTTTCTTTGGAGATGAATACCCACTTTTATCTTGCATTTTCTATCTTTATATAATGTACTTGGGCTGCTAAAATTATATAATAAAGTTTGCTTTTGAAAGAGTGTACACAGATCTGCCAGACATTGACATCTGTCCATCGATCCATCAAAAGATACTCTTCCCACTCAGCAAAGCAGAGACAGTGAGAGCTGCCTAAGATGCATTGAATCCAGTGTATTGTAAAGAGATAAGTACTGCCATCCAAAGCCAAACAGACAAATAAATAACATGAACCCTACCTCAAAGTCGGGTTTCATGGTGGAGAAGAGAAAACATGTTGACAATATCCCTTTAACTGCCCCTTGGTCACTTCTGCAGCTGGAAGATGTAGTACAGGCGAAAGGACAACAAGAGCAGCTAGAGCATCCCCAACCCAAAGCCTGTTTGAACGTGCGGTGACATGAGTTAGCGCATCCAGCCTGGGCGATGTTTCTTCTTCTTCATGGGCATTCTCCAAGCCCCTGCCCAAGAGCAGAGCCTGGTAAAGCTGCACCTACATGTTCAATAGGGCTCTTTGGTAGGTAACACTGGATGATCGGAGGGGACCTCCAAGCCCCACTGCAGCTCTGCAAAAGAACTGGGAGGAAGCTGAGAAGAAATCTTCTCCAGAGAGGCAGGTTAACGTGGCAACACCTATCGCTGTACCTGCTGCTATCCATTAGCAAGAGAGAGACTGGAGACTAGACAAGCGCACCAAGAAGCCTGCTGCAAATTTAGTCTCTGTCTAATAAAATTTCTAAACAACAGTGCAACTTAAGCTGCAGTGACTCCACATGAAATACATGCAAGAACAATACACACATCTTGGACAAAATTTTGTGTTACATAAAGATGACTGGATGGCAGAGAAGATTTTATCCCACCACTAAATCACCTCACCTTTGGTGATTGATACTGAAGCTGTCAATTACTCCATATGCAAATTTTCAGAGAAACTAATATACCTTTGGGCAAAAAAAGCTGAAATATGAAATAATAATATGAAAATAAGCATATTTAATACAGTTTTCAGAATTAGAATGTCTAGTAAAGCAGAATTGATCTGACAGAAGCAGTTACTGCTTTGACTTAGGAGTTAAGGAAGTTTGTATTACTACACTTCTAGTGTACAGTATCTATAAATTCTGGGATATCTGATGTACTGTAAGTGACAAACACTAAAGATGCTTTGTCAATCAAGATTGTTTAAACTCTGCATTAGAAACAAGAGTGAATACAAAAGAATTAGAAGAAGGCATAATTCCAGCACTGAAGTTGTGATCATGCTGATCCAACTTCCATCCTTCATATGCCCAAAATAAGACTACGTTGTTTCTGGTATTCTTTATTAAAAATACTGCTGTACACATGAAGAATGAAAACAGGATTAAAGATGAGTAACACATATTGGGATCATGACATTAGAACTTAACATACTGGTGCTTTTTAGGGGAAGCTGTTGACACCTGAATTACTGAAACAAGGGCAAATCAAAAATACATAGGTACCCTCAACAAAATATTTACAATATAGTAAATACAGCAACAGAATTTAAAATAGGTACAAAAATTAAAATGACCAACATCACATGATTTCAAAGGTTGTCCCTTCTGTGCTTTTATCTGTAAAAATAGGAAGGTCAGAATTAAACTTCCCGTCTAGGGGAGCATGTCCTGGTGGTGTTTTTGTTTTTTTTTTAAATTATTATTATTATTATTTTAGACACAGATACAAAAATCTTCCTATGAATGGATCAAACTACAACTTTAGGACAACCTTCTAAATGGAATTAAAATGGGGTAGAAGGGCTCTCCCCCCAAAAAACACCCAAGCTGAACTTCAGACTGTTCAAATCATTCCCAAATATGGACCAAATGAAATAAATAGAAAACAAAACTTTTTTTTCTTTAAATGTATTACCTGACATCAAATATTTTCTGGCTGACATTGTTTATGTATGAAAACTTATTAGCTGTCTACCTTTTTATTTTTAAACCAAGTCCTGAGGTTACTAGGGGCTGAAGCAAACGGACATTATGCAGATACACACAGGTTTGCAATTTAGACATGTCTCGCAGAGGGTGATTTGCTGGTCTAAAAAGGATGAGAATTCAAGCCCTATTTTACCCCTGCCTTACACTTTCACAAAATATTGGTCCACAAATTAAATTTTCAAAGGTTCCCAAACCCCACAACTGAACAGATGATCCCCTTTCATTTTCAAAGAAAACAATACTGGAAAAAACCTCAGCCCGCTTATAAATTAAGCATTTCATATTTCTTCTAGAATACAAGTACTTCTTTTTTGTACAAAAGAATTACAATATGATTTGTCAAAAAACATATAAAAGACAGCTGCTCTTCCTCAAATACATGAGCTAATGATAAAAGACTGTTTTGCATGTTCACTTCTCAAAGTTCCTGTTCCTTTTACATTAAAAAGAACATTCTGGCAACTGTTATCGTTTGAATATTAAACATTATGCTCCTTTTAAAATTCATTCAATCAAATGCAACAATAATCGATTTTTAAACTCAACAACTGATGCTACCTAATGTGGATTCAACCACATTTTCTAAAATGTGTAAAGCATGTCCCTAGTCTTCAAAGCTTTCGATGTGAAGAGAGTTGCTTTTCTTGATGCAAGTCTCAAGGCGGCGAATCATTTTAAAGCTTATAAAAGTGGACAGAGAAATATTAAAAACTTCTCTGAAAACTACAAATATTGAGAATTATTAAAATTGATGTCAGTAACATCAGTTGCAAGTGCTTAGAGTCTGTCCTGACCTTTTGAGTTTCCACATTTTCTTCATGGTGAGCACCCAGTGCTATTAAAACATTCAGTGCTGGGAAAGGATAGATACAGTCTTCACTACTGCTTTAAGAAAGGAAATTCCTACATATTTGGCAGTCTTCAGTATCAAAGTGTAGGTGTTTAACTACAAATCCCATAAATACCCAAGTATGGAGACAACTGCACGTCCGAATATTAGAAAGTTAACTGAGGAGGAAAATTCCAGACTTTTGAGACTGAATTACTTCATGAATATTCATGTGTTGAGTATTATCAAAAGTAATATTACTTTGGGCTAAGCAGTGACTGCAAAGGCACAGCAGATCATTATCCCTCCAGATTCAGGCTGTAAAACTTGAAAAGCTCTTGATGCCAGACAACTGCTGTGTTTAGTTAATCTTCTTTTAACAGTGTCTTTGTATCTGTATCCAGTGTAGCGTACCATAATAAAGCTGTGGTTCAAAGAACAGAACTTTATACAAAAATTATATTGTAAATAACCTAAAGTAATACACTCCTGAAACTTCAGGCATTTAAACACAATTTCTTTAAAAAAACTATTAAAAAAATTGCATAAATGTAAATGCTTCTGACTAGCACAAAAACGTACAAACAGTTTTTAAAAGGCGCTGGTTGTGTTTAGAGCAAATTTGATATGCTCCTTAAATCATAGATGCTTCTCATGATGCTATCTTCGTCACTTCGCTTAGACAATATTTAAATCAAATCAGAGGGGATTTCTTTCTTTTCCTCTTTTTTTTTTTGACAATTCACTGATATTTCACTTGATTTCTTTAAAAAAAAAAGCTTCGTCGTCTGGTTTGGTTCTTTCTTAAACTAACAGTGGGTGGCATACAGAGCTTGCATACAACACACTTTACAGAGGTTACAAACTAAACAGTAATTGATAGAACACAATTTCTATTAAATTATTTACCTGGTCCTTTATGCTATTCTGGGTGCAAATAATATCAAAATGAATAAATTTTGCTATATCCTCAGTGACAAAAATGTATCCCAGAAATGTCCTTGCAAAGAGTTTCCCTTAAGTATACAATGTGGCAAAACTTCAGAGATCAGAAAAGTCTTAAAAAAATTAAAATTAGTGCATATACAAGTGGAAAAAATAAAAGCAGGAACATCATGCACCTGATGTGTTCCTTAATCTAAAATAAATTCTTCACAGATAAAGCCTCCAATGGCAGCCTTAGCTCTAGGATAAGTGAAACATTCTTCCCTTCAAGTAACAGTGTACCTGACTGAAGTGCAAGCAGCTTTGCTCATCTCCTGTTTGTTTCCCAAATGTGAAATGAGATGACAACAACAATTCAGCTGTAGTGCAATTTGCTATTGGTTAAGTTCCTCAGCAATGTCCTGCATGCTTTCAGCAAATACTACAACTGACCATTTGCGGCTGCAATCAGTTCTTGAAAAGTATTTTCAAAGCAGCGTTTTAAATCGCTGTAAGTTACCACAAGTACACTCTTCTCATCTCTGGAAATGAGGCTTATTTTTTCTGGCACACCAGCATCTAACTGTAACAAGAATGCAAAAGATAAAATAAAAGAAGTGTGAAAGAAATGGCAAAACATTTCCCCAATAACAAAAGCAATCGATTTCTTGGCATGCATTTTGTTTTGGTGCAGCTTGGATCTGCCAGCAACACAGAGAGGAAGGATCTGAGTCGCACCAAAACAAGGTGCTTGCCAAAAAATTGAGACATTTTGGTCTTAACCTAATGGACATTCCAGACCTTGGATTAGGTTACCACTGTTTTCTTTCCCTTATCTTTTTTTCATAAAGCTAATAATCCTACAATACTATCTTCTACTGGACAGAAAACCTAGTACAATTCCCATACAGTTCCTGATGTACAGAGACATGCTCAACATTACATTTCCATGTGATTTACAATAGGATCCACAATCCTCCAGGGAAGGTAGGTAAATTATTTCTTGCCCATTCTAAAACAAAGTAATTGATGTACCAGCCCCAAGTAGTTTGAATAAGAGTAGAAACCCAAATTTCACATTTTCAGCAACATTGCAAACAAACTAATCTCTGATTTTCTGTAGGGTACACTTCCTTCCCCTGTTCTAAAGACAAATATTACCTAGTTCCAATCCATAATCAAATAGGTGAATCGGGGTTAAGAAAAAAAAGGAGGAAGATTAGAAACCTGTTTCAAGATTAGTTTTCTTTTTTTTCCTTTGACTTCTCAAATTTAAAAGTTATACAAGAACTAAGTTGCATGACCTTCCAAGTGACTTCCACATACCTTGTTACACTAATTTCATTACAATTTCTTATATCAGGTGATGCAGATTTATTTTGTCTTAAAATATACTCAAGATACATAAAGCTAAACAAACCTCTCTTATGGAAGCTACTGATTTCCTTTCATTAGAAAGTTTCAGAAACAGATAGAAAAGTGGTGCTTTCAGATGCATATGTTAGGTATGTACCATTAAACCTAATTCAGAACATGCCAGTAGACTGGTCCATCTGAAGTCTAATACTGTCTTTATGATCCCTTCACTTTACAAAAAGTGTTCATCAATGGGGAATTGTTAGACTCTCTTATAAAGCAAAATTTTCATAGCTGTTTTTGATAGCTGCTATATTAATATTCCTAAATATCTGACACTACGAACTTTTTTGTCCCACAGTAGAAGGCGGGGCAGAGATAAGCAGGATATGGCACTATGGAGAAAAATTTTAGAAAGACAAGCCCAGAAGGATTAAATCAAAATATTGCCATGCTCTAATGGAAAGAGAAAAAAAAAAAAATAGATTTTGCATCAAGCTTCTGTCCCACTGGCTGACGTCTGAAGCAATGTTCCAAGTTAGAAACTTCTTACATTTTTTTCCTCTCCACAATCATAGTGTCTGAACAAACCTCTAAAAGCTACAACTTCACAAATTTAAAGTTTTTGCTTTATGAATAACTTCAGGACAGAAGAAGGACAATTAGCTTTTAATTCTTGTAGAATAGGATAAGACTATGCTTCAACATTCCTACAAAATTTTGGCAGAATTAAGATGTGTATGAAATACTGTCTATGGTTCATACTGACATCATTTGATAATGATGATTTAACTCAATGAAATTGATATATGGAAGACCTGTATTAAGCAAAACACCTATATGGATTGCTTTATCTCCTCCTGTGGATCTCTTAACTGAAGAGATTCCAAAAATGCCAAACTTAAGGGGAAAAAAATACTGTATTGTATGTATGTACATATAAAATTTAAGTAAAAAAGATGGCTTTCAGAACACATCAGGAAAGACTGAATAGACCCTTCTACTAGCATACATCATGATCTCAGATGTGCTTTCAGAGCTTATTTCCAAAGCACAGTTCTGTAAGCCTTGCTTTTGTGTGCAGAGCCCACAACCACAGAAGAGAAGAGCCTCTGTTTTAAAAGGTAGAGCCATAAACATGAATAGGACAACACATTCTTTGAGACAGTCTCTTCCCTGACCTACAGTTTCAGGAATATTTCTCTCGCTATAGACTGGTCTTTGCTTTCAAATCATGATGGCACTGCACTATTTGAGTATCAATATGCTTTCTTTTGATTTTTTTTTCTTTAGTCTTATCAACCCCCTTAAGGTCCTTTTTAAAGTGATTGCAGACATCAATCCATAAGATGAAAATAATGTTTAGAAATGCAAATTGATAACCTAACAGGAGGTAGAGCTAATTTAGAAAAAAATTTAACTGCAGTTAGTCAGATGAGTCAGATGTTACTAGTGCCAGAGGATCTAAATATATTCAAATTTTTCTGGAACTAAAAATTGGTTGTTATCCTAGTCCTGGAAAAAAAAAAAGAAAACAAAACTACTGTGTATATTGTCAGCATGTGCATTAACATTCTCTATGCAGCAAGTGGAATGACCAAGCAGCTATGAAAAAAGGATGAAGGAGTATCTTATTCTTCTATGACTTACTAAAGTTGGGTAAAATAATGTCAAATAATTGAAAGCTGTCCTACCAGTTAAAAAAATATATATATACAGTTCATATGCTTTTTAATTCATAGAGCAAGACATGAAGCTTTACAACTAACGAAGATCTCCTATGTTTCCCACTATTAATGAGTGCGCTCAGGTGAAATTTTGCTAGTGATGCAGCTTATGAAAAACTGCAAGCACCTTTGTTAACTCAACCTTGTAAAATGAAGGGCTGAAGAGGCTACAGAAATACCAGAAATGGACTTATGCTTGTATGTCTCAGAAATTCTCCCCGCTAGACAAGACAGTGCTTGATTCTGCATGACGTGCTAGTGCAGCCACAAGCCCTCCTGTCTCCTACTCTGGGCAGTACAGTTTAGGAGTGGATCCTCTTGCTTTATAACCATTGTCTGTGGTAACTGCATCAGCGGAAATATCCCCCAGTTAAAGGGCTTTTATGGATCCTTTATGCTGTGTTGAAAGACCAGAGTAGCATAAAGGGACCAGCATTGCTTATTCACAGTATTCAATGCATTCTAAGATGAACAGGTTAGTATTATATATCATGCTGTATTACTGAATTCCAAGGTTTAATATTAATATATTACTAAGTTTATTTAAAATAACCATGAATGCTTATATATTAGTTTAGTGATTACAGTGTTTTCATTCAAAATAGGGGAAAAATAACCATCAGTTAAATCAACAGAATTAAGCTGCCAATGACAGCTTGCTTTGCAGTGGCACATTATTTTAAAGAAAGTTAAGCAAAATAATTTGTAAAAGCTAGCACAAGTACAGTGTACCTTGTTAAGACATGAGATAATGTGACTGAGGTCAATCCAAGGAGTACCCGCTTCCGTCACTTGATGGAAAAGGTGATCTCGAAAGAGCTTTAGTAAATACCTGTCTCCAGTCTCTGACCACGTTGGGTCTTTTTGAAACCTGGTGCAAAGCAAAGACTCATGTTAAACCTCAAAAACACACACAAGAGAAAAAAAGAAAACTCCAAAACCAACATAAATCATACACCAACTCCTCAAACTAACCTAAGTGATCTTACTGCTCTGCTAAGACACCTGCTATAATTTGCAATTAAATTAGTCTCCCTCCTGCCACAAGGATAGAAGATGACACATTCAAAGCACGTGAAGCTAATGTCTTCTGCAAAGGACTGCAAAAAAAGTAAGGGAAGAAAGTAGGAGTCATCTTTACCAAGCTTATCAGATAAATGTGAGAAATCAACATTACAAACACAGCTGTGTTTTAACCCAAATCCACCTTGTGAACAGGGTGGAAAACAAGTCAGGAGCACTTAAGTTATACAGCAGTTGATAAACAATAAACTGATAATTACGTTAAAAATTAAAATAATTATCTATTTCATTTGCTATAGTTACAGAAGGCTACTGATTGCTTCAAAAACTGTTTTCGGTCACAGGAGACCACTAAGAGAATCTGTAATAACAGAAACAACTTTCATATATATTTTTGCATTCTTCTCCTTTCCTTAATTTAGTGTTTTGGTGAAAGCTGCTTCTCTCATTGTCTCAAGGTGTCTTAAATATTTTTTTCTTCAGGGGCACAGATGAAGATCTTTAAATTTATGCTAGAAGAAACCTTGCATTACAAACTGAGTCTTACATACTACACTATGAAAACAAGTATTTCTTACTCTGGCCTCTCATTGATTGTTCCCAATTTTGCTAGAAGCCTAAACAACCTTCCATTTTGCACCTCCTAGAAAACAAGAAATAGGTTATTAGTTGAAGTTTTTGAATGAAAGATAAAATGAAGATACCTATGAGGAAAAGCTATCTAAGTAGGAATGCCAGTGAAGCATAACAATGATTTATCCTATGAAAATGGCATACATTTTCAGACAGAAATCAAATGCTTTATTCTGTGTATTAGTAGTCAAATACTGATCTTAGCACTTAATATCCAAATTATAATGCGGAGATTTAACAACCGAAAACATCTCGCTGCCTCAGCAGGAACTGGATCAGACAGATCTATTTCTGTGTGGGAACATAAGTCTAGTCTCTCTTGTCTACACCTACAGGCATGCTGAAATATAGTAAGGTTAGCAAGAATAATCTGCTAATATGTATATATATATATATACACACATGGCTATCAAAACCTGCAGATACAAGTAGTATAATAGTTTATTTCATGTCCCCTTTTCTTGATTACCTGATCTACCAACTTTTATTGAAAAACACTTTTCACAACATTATTAGTAAATACTACTTATAAGAATATCAGACTGCAAATGGAATTCCAGTTGATTCCAAGAATTAGAAAAATAAAATGTTTTAAAAACAAAAAGGCCCAAAACAACAACAACAAAAACTATGGTAAAGCTGTTTATTTTTTATCTCAGGGTAGTATAATTTCCAACTCCACCAATGATGGAGTCGAGAGTAATCATAAAAAGCTCAGTCAAGAGACAGAAGACTAAAATTGTGAATGCTTATAATATATGCAATTGAAAAAATGATTTCATACATTTTTCCTCATCACTTTGGCCAAGGTAGAAAAAAATATACATATTTTATCCTAGCTAATGGCAAGGTAGATTAATCTAAATAAAAGCTGTTCAAAGCTGGCAGGAAAAGAAATTTCTCATGCTATTATTCATATTCTCCAATGGTCCAGCTATTCATGCAAAGCTGCATCTCACTCCGCAAACGATCAAATTGATTTCAAATGAATTCCATCGGAAGTAGATCACTGCACACAGCTGGGCAAAGAAAGTAGGTGAAGGTGATAATAGTTTGACCTCAGACCCCTCTTGCAATTCTGCAAGATTCTTATTCCCAGTATTTAAAAACAAAAAAAAAATATCCACCTAGCATCAGAACAGCCTGTACATTAATTGCAGCTACAGTTAAGGACTGACAGGAGAGACTTTTACCTATCCCAGCTAGCACAGGTCTGCCTGTACAGCATGCAAACCTCCAAATAATTTTTGGTATGTGGTCAAATACACAAAAGTCAAAAGCACATCTGTGAGTGCTACTGGCTTGCAAATTCCCAGTGGTGTCACATGAGCTACAACACAGGCTCTGTAGCTTCCAGGTGGTCCTCCTGCAGGCTTGGTAGCCAGCATGACTGGGAACAATCCTGCACAGTAGCCTAGGGGAGCAGAGAAACCGAGGCTTTGGACACGTGAACACTGCAACTCAGATGATGGTAGCATTAAAGTGAGGAAGGAAAGGGACATGGAGTGATAGGGTCACTGCTATATCAAATAAAGGGGCATATGAGTAACAAAGCCTCATAGCTTCAAGAAAGCATCAAGTTACGAACTAAATACAAACCACCTCCAGTATCAGAAGTTCCTGAGCTGCAAGTGACTGAATGCTGGGAGAATATATGGAACTATCACCCCTGCTAGCACCATTGTAATGCTCTTCCCTAAGCATTTGCTTTAGGGCAGTAACAAAGAAAGGATACCAGGTTGGATAGACTGAAGTGATACTGCAGCTCTCATGTTACTAAGGACATAGTAGTACAAACAAGTTACAGTACAACAGCTAATTAGCAACTGCTATCTATCACTGCCAGGTAAACAGCTGCTGGAGCTTGTATGCAATGGCCTGTATTTCTAGGAGCTCTGCTCTGCTGACAGCAGTTGCTATCAGCACCCAACTGAAAATGAAGACTACTTAATGCTGATTAGAGGACAAACTACATTTTGGTCACGTGAAAGTGTCCATCTGTCTCAAATTTGTTCAGGTGCATTGGGTGACCTTGATATGAAGTGATCTTGAACATCATCAGAGGAGGCACAGTGTTTTACTCTGCTAGATGAGTGTCCCTCACCGAGGGAGATCTACATCCAGAGGAAACATTATCCTGCCCTACTAAAGCACTTGCTTCTGAGAGATTTTTGATATCCTTTCACCAAGGAAGGAGAAATAGTTACTTAACAAGCCAATGTCACAGCAAAGATAAAGCAGTCTGAGTGATCAGAATCCTGACCATTTAGAGAAAAAAAAAAAAAAGAAAGATTTTATCAAACCTTCCAAAACTAAATACTCTAGCCTGTGTAAACCTTCAGGAATGCAAAATCCCATCACATTTTCTCAGTCTTGTGACCAATAGCTTCTGAGGAGCAGAAAAGGTAAAACTCAACCTCCTTCCTGTCAAATACACACATAGTAATACACTAACACAACACAGAGCATTTCCTTTGTCACCTGATACCCTGACTGAATTCTATAGCTTAACTAGACCCACACAGTAATATGGGCAGACTCTGGTGCAAATGAGGATAACCACCCTTACCTCCATTATTCAGCATTCATTTGGATAAGAAATAATATCAGTTAGATAAGGAACAGGTTACCAGAAGTATTTTAAAAGCAGATTTGCTGCAGTAGCAAACTTCCAATACAAACTATGTTCTAGTGTGTGATGAGGTATTTACCCTCGGTCTAGACACAGCCTAAAAATAGGGGTTCTTGGAGATTTGGGAATTTGGATATCTTGAGTTAAGAGTTTTTAACTATGCAGGCATTTTGCTTGGGTTATTAAACAAACTCAGGGAGGAGAGAAATGGAGGGAGGGAGGTCCAACACCACTTTAAGGTGCAGCTGTAGCAGTGTTGACTATAAAGTCTTCCTGTAGGAATTACTGTGATTTACCTTTGCAAGGTCTTCCTCTATAACATCATTTCGCATTTGAGCAGCATCCAATTGTGTATAGAATCGCGCACCAATCATAGGCATGATATCATTTACACTGCGAAGCCTGTTTTGGTCAGTCAGCAAATACCTGCCAAAATATGCCCCCCAGAAAGGTTATAATTATTTTTTTTCAAATGAGGAAGGGGATAGATATTACTACTTTTCCCTCATAAACTGGTATTTGAAAATAACAGAAAATATTACACAAATGAAAACTAGCACTGAACACACTGGTCTAAAAATCAGAGTCCCTATTTCTGACTACCTTCCAAACCTGCCAGATGCAAAACTAGCATACAGGTATAGCAAATAAGAACAACAAGTTATCTTCAATACCAGATACTTAAAATGCTGATGGCACTACTTTGGTTTTCCATTTAAGTTGAATATTAATAAATTCATATTACCAGCCCTAACAACATTAAAGGCATTTTTAATAGATATGCCATAAAATTACACATTATACAAATTAACTCTAAATAATAACATTTAGCAATGCATTATTTGCACATGCAATGACAGTAATTATAACAGTAATCTTATTTGCATCTGAAAATATTATTTTGATGTTTTTAACTTTATTTTGAAAAAAGTGTAATCGTGTTTTAAAAAGTGTAATCATGCATAAAATATAACAGCAAACACATAGTATCAAACTTACAAAATCAGATTCTTCAGATCAGAGGAATAGTTGATTGTCACCAATTCCATTGCTTTCTGCAAATTCTCTCTCTGAATTCCTGATAAAGAATTGCAAGCCAAGGCCAACACAACTTTCCCCAGGGAGATCAGATCTGCTTGCTAGCAGGGAAAACAGAGATGAGATTCAGAATAAAGGTAATTACCACCCTTTGTAGTAGATACCATTTAAAGAAACTGTACTGGTAACCCTTAGAAGAATCAGAGCAACTAACTTAAGTGCTTTTCAAACCATACAAATAAACACAACAATTAAAGCAATTAACATGTACAGAGGAAAATCTGTCCTGACAACATTTTCTAGGTATTGTATTTCATTTTAAATCATTATAATGTAGCTGTTTTTAGTTTAAAAGACAGCCCCAGGGAGAACTACCGCAGTGAGCAGAAGCTCTGAAAACAGATTCACCTAATCAGTCGCACGCTCACCCCGAGGGCTCGAGGGGCTGGTGGCAAAGAGCGCAGGTTTTCTCAATATGACATGCAGAACAGTGTGTCCAGAGTTATTTGTTAAGCCAGAAACAAGCCGTTGGAACTTTTTTTTTCTTTTTAGTGCAGTCAAGAAATAAGATTCAGAGCAATTCTGAAGTAAAACGATTGAGCACTGTTTACTGTCAGAACACAACGTGATTCCTTTACATTTATCACTACTTCTATCCCAACTGTGAAATCAATTCTTGCTATTGCTATCCTTGCTACATGCTATCTTTGCGATTGCTATCCTATGAATTTAAGTTTTCCAAAAGCTGAATACTGACTTTTTACCTCAAAAGGTTTTTGTCGCTAATGGCCAGGGTGCAAAGATATGAACTAACTGCCTGAAATAAGAAGAGGCCTGTTGAGCTGAAATGCGTAGCAGTGTCTCACTTTCTGCAGAAATTTTTAGCATCTCTTTCCTTACAAGTGGAGCATATTTCGCTGATTTTATTTTTTAAAAGTTAAACAATCACCAGAAATTAAAGTTATACCAATTTTTAAAGCTCTTCCCTGAAAACAGAAGCCTAATTTAATAGCAAATATTAACATTTGAAGTTAAAAGCTTCCTGATTTTTTTTTCTACAGAAAGTCTTCCAGCTTCACATAGCTTGGCTACACCTTAAACATTTGCAGTTTTCCATAGCTGATATCTCCTTTAATTGACTCTAAAATTCAATCTGAAGATGTCAATTTAGTGTTTTTCTTTTTTTTTTTTAATAGAAAAAAAGATAATTAAAAAATATTGTGGGGAAGCTCCTGTTTATCAACCCATCATCTGCATGTTCTGGAGACACAACACTAGCAGAGAAAGAACACTGATTCCAGAAATGCACCTTTTGTCAAAGTTTTGGCCTTTCTAGAAGAAATGACACCACTAAGTTTTGCTTAGAACTTGGCAGCTAAGACGCAGACGGCCGCAGCGCGTCCCGGGCAGGGCTGTGCCCCAGAGCAGCCGCGCGGGGCTGAGCGGGGCGCTCCCTGCGGCCTCCAGGCCTCTCCACAGCCAGCTCTTCCCGTGGCAGCAGCTGCACTGTGATTAAGCAGCAGAATTCAAGCATGAATAAGCAACATGAGAAATGCTAAAAGGCAGGGTACAGGCTGGAAAGCAATGAAGACAGAAAACAGGATATGAAAAATGAAGGAAGAATAAGGAGCGCATAATGGTGGAGGGGAATGAGATCTAAAGAGACTGGCATTTGCTACACAGGGATTCCCAAGTACGTGTGTTTATTTTTAGTTTGGCAAAGAGGAATGAAACAGGCCAACAGCCCACATGTTGGCAGAAATCAGAGGAGGTTTCCAACTGCCATCCAAATCTACTCATGCAGACAGGGCACAGAATTTCCTAGGAGCTGAAGTAGACCTCATTTTTGTAAGGCAGAAATCCACATATCGCTATTAAGCTTCATCCTACCCTTTATCACCTGTATGGGTTCAGCTCTTCCTGCTTCATGTAAGATCTGCTAAAAGATCTACAATTCTCTCTTCAAATGGGGACACAAGATGACAAGCCAGTGTTTCCGCAGCAAGGAATGCCAATCCAAGGTATAGAGGGACATCAGGTACAATCACCTCCCTGCACAGACCTGATGTTTTTACATTATGTTTTTAATGGATTTATGGATCATATTAATTCCTTTTGCTCTAGACTTGCCATAGGAGTTCTACTATGGCAGTCACTGACAGTGACCACTAACTCATCTAAGTTAATTCACAATTTCAAAGTAAAACCTTCTACCTTTTAAATCACAGAATAGTCAAGGGTGAGAGGGACCTCTAGAGACCATCTAGTCCAAAATCAAGGCTACCTTTTTTGTTCAAAAGATATACCTTAAATTTAACTAATGAGCGTTTAATTAGCAAATCAATTCATAATTGTAGCCTAAAAAAAAAAAATCCATCTAAGTTCCTGAGAGCTTTGGAGCTTTGCTAGTAAAGATTTTATCATGTAAGTTGCTGATAGAAATACTGAATGGTATTAGACTAAAACCCAATCTGTTGAAAAGACTTTCAGAAACAGTCCTCTTCATTAATGTCTCAAAATTAACTGAAAAAACCCTCCCCTTCCTTCTGTGCATGTATTTATACAGGCAAATACACATACATACATATATCTTTAATATTAAAGATGTATGGTACAAAGTCAGAGGCCTTGGAGATATCTGTTTTAATATAGCAGGACTTATCAGCCAGACATAAGCTAGTCAAACAAATCTTATTTTTGGTTAAATCCAATTTCCATAAAAACTTTGAAACTAGCATTATTTTTGCTTAGCCTGTCTTCTTAGAGCTCAGAAGGAACTGTTTCCCTGCTTTGCTTGGATCAAAATCAAGCCACCCAGTCTACAACTCTCTGGATTCACTTATTCTTTTTAAGAACTGAAACTGCACTTGGCAGGCGCTCCAAATTCCTTGTTTATTTATTATGACTTCTTTTTTAAATCAGTATCAATGCTCCAGATGCATTTTCAGCTGGTACCTTTGAATATGGGGGTTCTGTATGTGAAAGTTATTTTGATTTACTAAATTTTAAAATATCTACTTTGAGCAACTGTACTCGTACATCTCTCATTAAATCAATAATGCTTCTATTCTCTCTTCATACGGGGAACATTCATCTTCACTTCTTTCCAAATACAGAAATATTTAATAATCTTTTCTGAATCATCACAGTTACTAGATACAGAGACTTAAGTTACTAGAATTAACTGTCATGACTTAAGGATTTTTTTTAAACAGGTTTAACCATTTTGTTTTTAATGCAAGTGACTATTCATATTTCACTGACTTTTTTTTTTGGTAAGCTTCCCTTACTGCTGTCCTTATTTAACTCTTACATGATCATAATAAATTAATCTGTTTAACAGTTTCTGAAAAACAGATTGTAAAGAACAATTGCATTCCTTCTGCATTGCCCCCTTCTTAATCTCTTTTGAGGCCAAATTCTTTCCTATCTATATTAACAAGGGGAAATAGCCAAAAAGTGACAAATGCTAACAAAAATACCTTCGTCCATTGAGGACAGCAACAAGGAAATGCATATTAGCTGGGCAGTAAACCAAGAGATAACCTACATTTTTAACAGTCACAGGAATCCCAGAGGAATTCAGGAACTGGGTCATGAATCGAGAGGAAAAGGGACAAGCAGCAGCTGTTATTTTGTAATTTTATCTGGCTAGGGCAAAGAGAGGTAGAGTATGATAAATGCCTCCTGGATTTCAAGGAACCCACACAGCCCAGAATCTCTGAAGGAACAAAACAGAATGTGAAAGTCTAGTCCTTTCAGAGAAGGTGGCAAAAAGAAATGTTTAACTCCCGCTTACATCTTCTACATTATCTATCTTTTCCAGGTCCGGACACGTGAACAATTTGGATACTAGCAAAGTATATAAAACATGCCAACAAAATCCCTACACAAATCAAAACCAGGCAAACAATCTGTTTGGGACCATCAGGTGTCAGGCTATTAGGGTGTTAAATGTTTGAGAGATGGATCAAAACAAAAATCATCAAATTTTTAGGAACAGAATCTCTTATATCTATCCTTACGACCTCTTAGTTACTCTCCACTAAATGATGACCAAAATGCCCTCTGCATAGCTATCTAGCTGGGGTGGGGGAAATGTCCTTTGATGTACAAAGTATGCCAAAAATTGCCTACTGTATCATTCACACACACAAAAAGGCTGTGTTGTGGGATGAGGTTTTGAATAAGCTGGTTTCTGGCTGGCCAAAGTTCAAACATTTCATTTATTACTGGAAGACTCTGAATGAGCAATTTTCTCAGTGAATAAGCTCAATTAATAAAAATAAATTAAACTCCATTCCCTAGTGTGTGTCTCATTCCATTACTGACAGGGTATGAGATGCCTGCTGAAGCAGGATACTTTACCCCTAGGGTAAGTTAAGAAATGAGGCACGTCACTGTCACTATGCACAATGATACTCCAGATGACTGAGGACAAGTTTTTGTTAACGCTAAAGAGGTGGTTCTTAATTCAGAAGTTACGCAGGACCCACAGCTCTGAGAACACCAGGAGAACAGTGAAAAAACAGAAAATTGAAAGAGATGCTAGATGTTTTTAGGAGTGAAGAAAGACTAAATACAATTATTTAAATATCTCTTAATCCTCTGAGAACAGGCACTTATTGCTCAGTTATTTATGCTAAGGTAATAAAGGCAGATTGAAAAACACTGAATGATCTCAAATTCTAGTCATTGCAGAATGCAATCCCAATTTTGTGAAACTGTCATGTGATTCTCACTTCTTATTCAAGTTTACTAACTCCTACTAATATAATCTGCTTTTTAAAGTTTGTTGAAGTTTCAGAAGCAGAAGACGGCATAATGAGTTTCCACATTCATAAATGATAAGCTCAAATAATACCTGGAGAAACAAAAACCAAATTAGGACAGAAAAAGTTATTTACAAGTATACGGGAGCAGAGTTTAATTAAAATATTTTTCTTTCAAAAACATATTAAATTGGTTTTCCATTACATGTAAGCAATCTTACAACTCTCTTATCTTACCTGAAACTGAGCCATTAATGCCAGCGGATTATTTTGACTGTTGTCAAATGTTAACACATCGAAGACTCCAACACAATTAACTCGTAGCCTTTAGGAAGAAGGGAAAGAGAAGTGTAATTTTGTTGCTTGATTCTTTCTCTAATATTTATAGCAGCAAAATGCTATATTACACAAATAAGTCATCTAAGTACCTGGCAAACTCCTACCATGGAGAATATATTAGTGATACAATGCAAGAGACAGCCCCCAGTTTAGAAATAAATGGACCATAATAAATTGACAGGACCAGAGCTGAAAAGGACTTTGAGGAAAACGTACATGTCCATCTGAACTGCATTTAATACAAAAAGGATTTAAAAGTTTTAGCATGCCAGTTATATTCAAAGCACTTTCTAGTTAAATTTCACAGCTTCCCTAACAACAGTGCACAACTACAGTTAATCATGAGCAGACATCACAGTGAGAAATCTCAAAATAACTCTTTTTTGTTACCTTGTTTTGCCAGTTACTAGAATTTTCGTTGGATCCATAACTCGGCAGGCCAGTCCTGCTGTGTGAATGGTCCTCAAGGCCGAGCTGAGCTGCACGATGTATGCCCATATCAGAGACTCTGGAAGCAATCCAGCATGCTGCCGTGGCAGAGGTCCATCATGCTGACCTAGAAGCAAAATGTTGTAAGAAAATGTTAGTATATTTCAAACCAAACAATTAGCTGGCATATTAATTTCATTCAATCCTAAATCAATGGACACTGAAAAACATACCTACTATGCTTTCCTGGATACTTTTGGAAAGATAATAATAAAATTTAAAATAATAAAAATAATTCCTTGGGCAGGATTTTTTCACTCTCACATTCAGAAAATACACACTATTTTTTAAACCTAGACAGAATATTCGTTACAAAAAGGGTAATAGTTAAAATTAGAGAAAGTTGGTGGCAATGCACCAAAATATGCAAATATTCCATAAATAAAAATACAAGCACTCTAAAGCAATGAGCATGTATCATAATAAGCACAATACATCTAAAAAAGATCCTATTTTGCTTCCTTTATGCTAGGAAAGCATACAAATTAAACATTCTATATCCTCTGATAAAACAAAAAAGAAAACCTAACAAATTAATTTCAAATTGCATCGTAAATCGGAAAGGCAAATCTTGTGGCTACTTATCACTGAACAAAATGTCCCATATGTTCTGTTGTGATCCAGCTCTCTGACAAAACAACACTGCACACAGTGTGTTTCAAGGGCTTTGTGAAAGCAATGCATCAAATCACTTTCAAATGGAATCACAGTCCTCTCTTCAAAAAGTAAGACTCATTTGTTGTAAAGTAACATCCAAATTCCACACAGCAAACTACTATCTACTAAGATATCTTCAATAGAAAAAGTTGCTACTGTTTATGAGGAGAAAGTAGAGTACACTCAGAAAGTATCTCAGTTTTAAAATGAATGACATTAGACATTTCATAAGGTAGATATTGACATAGCTAATTCTGGGAGCAGTAATATCAGCTCTATTCAGAGCAATCATGTAAGCATCTAATTCAGCTGTGAACTCGCCACATTCTTTCTCCAAACATTTGTTTCTTGCTTCCTGCCATCACTGCAGAGCACATGAACGTTTTTGTGCACTTGCCAATAAATATGTTTTTAGATATTTTATATGTCCTTTAGCAAGGGCACAACTATATAAACATCTTTTCTTTATGATTCTCCCTTCTTTAGCATGACAAAAATTATGATTATATAAAATGACTGAAGAGGCGTAGGCTCCTTTATTAATGAAAGTACCTTCTATATCTATTATTTGCCATTGAATACATATTTCATTTGGTAAACAGTAGTATACCTGGTATGTTTAGCAGGAGCACATACTGACACTGCAAGACAGCTAAACCTACACAAACTCCAATTCTGTCTAAAACAGAAGTGTTGCTTAATTTCTAACTGGAGGAAAAAAAAAAAAAAAAAACTTAGAGGTTATTTTTCTATATACAATTTAATGAGAACGGCACTTGCCCTTTGATTTCCAGATAAAAGCAAAGAACATTAAATATATGGGGAAAAGTTGAGAGACTCCCTGGAATTCAACACAGCTCCTCCCCAGTAATCAAAAAAAATCTCAACCAAATAGAATCAAATATTCAGCCAAGTATTTCTATTGGAAAAACCTCCTTGAGGCTATAGCTAAGTTAGGCTGCTGTTTTCAGGCTGCCTGGATGCTCCCCACCTTCCCTTCCCTTCTATGCACTCAAAGCGCAGTCTAAAACACTGGAAGAATTTCTTTTGCAGTGTCCTTTTACATATCTGCTTAAAACTGGCAAGATGAAAATCTGCCCTGTGAAGGGCTATGAGGCTGCCAGGGTCAGGGAGCACCTCAGAGCATCGTCAAAGGACACACAGGGTGAGCTCTGCAGTTCGGCTCCCTGCCCAAGGAGATGCACCTAGACCCTCACCCAAGTGAAGATTTTTCAAGTACTGCTGAGCAGCATAAGAAAAGGTTACGGAGATGATCAGAACTCCTTTTACTCCAAGAAGAGGTATTTAAGAGTACAGCATTGGATTTGAAAGAGGCTTCCTATCACAGGCAACTTCAGAGCCACAGCATGCAAAAAATTTCTGGCAATTCTCCCCTCTCACTACCTGCACCTCTGAGATGTCACACGTTGTTACTTATGACGGAGAGGATTAAGAGTTTTCGGAATGGCAGTTAGTACAAAGGCAAGTCATTATTTTCCTTACCAAGTTAAAAGTAGTATATTATGATCATTTACTGACACTTTCTGCCACAGTGCTCTCAGCTGAGCAACACGGGTTTCATTCATTTTACTCCTCACAGTTTCCAAGAAGGTTTCTTTACTGCTAATGCAGCACTACTCTTCACAAAAACAAAACAACCCCGAGGACACTAAAGACTTGGAATTAGCTAGAAAGAGTTGCAGGTTGACAAAGGCCTTTTAGGATAATTGTTCATTATAGGTTTTTCTCAAAAAGCTAAAAATGAGCAAAACTGTATACTAAAGCACTACACTTCTGGATTTCAGAATTAGCTTCAAGAATTCAGTAAGAAATTAACGTATTTTATTGTATTTGTTTTAAGCATATTTGTAGATACAAGACATTACCACATTGACTTTCAATATTCATATATTGTTTTTTTTCTCCTCGAGACTAATTTTGAAAATGAAGAGCCATATTCTATAGAAATGTTCCACAAGGGGAATGAAAACGCTGCAAAACCTGCAATGAGGTTCAGTTTTGTGCAATAAACACCACCACTGATATGTCCAACTGAAAACAAGGTCCAATAAAATTTGCCCATCTTCCTTCCCTACTTCCAAAAAGTATTATTTGCTGTAAAGTGGAATCTGTGATGCTGAAAACTACTATTAAGAGTTTAGGTTTATATATGCTTAGGTTTGTTTAATTACTCAGCACACTTAAACAGGCCAGAAGACATATCAAAGATACACTTCTCTCTTTCAACTGAGAAGACTCATCGGGAGATGAATGACAAAGATCAGGAGGTGACAAAGAGAAAAATCTTACTGGAGCAGTAGAGAGATATTATTAATTTCTCAGGATTTTCTAGCTGATATGGTTTTAAAATATACACAATAAAAATGTGTTTACTACTTAATATAATTATTTAATATAATTATTGAACTGTTTTGAATGTTATCAGCCAAGGAAAAGCTTCAGGTCTTTTGGGGATAACTTCATTTCTGCAGACATACATGCCCTAATGCAAGCTACAATAACCTGAAATTAAGAAACATCAGAAAATTGGGAAAAGATAACCAAAAAGCTCCACAGCAATAGATGTAATGCTAAATTTAGACCCTCTTGATATACATAAAAGTATACTGACAAATGAGGAGTGAGAATCAAAGAAGTAGGAATTATTGAAATAAATATATTTTGAATAAAAAGTAATCAGCAAAAAGCCCAACACATTCCTATTTTTAAACCATGTGAACATTCAGTAAAATATGACAAGACAACATCAGATTATCACACACTACTGCCTGAAGAATACACTTTGCACAAAGAACATCATAAGGAATTTTTATAGAATTAGGACATTTGTTTTCAGCTGTTCCATATAAAAATCAAAACAAGCAGCTAATTTTCCCCCCTACCCCACCCTGTACCAATCATCCCGATGAATTTTTGCAACACTGCAACAGGCTCTCCAAATAACATGAAGATAAAAAAAAAAAAGAATGACCACATTGACACCAGAAAGTGGCATGCAATACAGCTACGTAAATCACAATCCTTCTCATAACTGTCAAAGTCTAGTGTTGCCAACTGCAGTGTTCAACATAAATAAGGTTGCATACCTGAAATCAAATTCTCTGAGTTCACTGATCAGGTTCACAGTGTTGTGCCTCCTAAAACCTTTAAAAGCAATTGCACTAATCTGGGCCTCATGCTGCAGAGTACCCAACTTCCATCCATTCCCCTGCTTCTCTTGGGAGTCTCCTCTAGGCAGGCAGACGGCCAAGAAACTCTGTGAGGGGATGGAGAAAGGATCCGTGAAGGCAGGCAATTCTGAGAAATCAAGTTATAGGTATGCAATCTTATTTTCCTCTTTTAAATTGCTCCTTCTACTGAGGCCCAGACTAGAAAGCAGCAGCAGTTAACAAAGAAAGGCCAGAGCAACAATTTGCAAAAAGATGTGGCAAAACTGGTAAATTTCAGATGGCTTTTCTCATTTATCTTAATAAAAAGACTGAAAGAGAATGTTAGGAGAAGTTCCACAGGCAGGAGTTTTCTTCCTAAGTATCACTTTCAGTTCTGTCACAACACTTCATTTAGTTAAACAATACTTTGTTTGACTGAAGAAAAATAGATATCCTATTTCAGTTTCAAAAACTATGCCTATCTATAGAAGGTGGTCTAATTAGGTCAAATAAATGGTCAAAATAGTCTACCAGCCTATGTCAAGGGCACACGTACGGAAGTCAGAGTAGTGGCCTGTAGTGAGTTCCAGAAAGGAAAAGCATGTAACAAAATTTTCTTCCAGCTGCCAGTGATTTGCAGCTCAGAGGGGTCCTAAACTAGACAGCATCTTTGCAATTAACAACCCTCAAAGTACTTTTCTCCCACTAGTGTGTTCACTTTCCCCTTGAACACAAGTAAACCTTAAAAATTCCTAACAACTTGTGACAACGTTTAATTATGTTTCACTAGTTTTGAACCTGCTATCTGCCTAGAATATCTGCTACATGCCAGGAAACAACTCTTGCTTAATCATCTTCCCTTTTTCTGTGATGATTCTTCTGACATCTCATGTCCCAGTCATTTTTACAATACCCTAAACGCTCCATCATCTTTAAGAGCATGAGGAATCTTACTCCTCCTTGCTGTTCTTCATACAGAAACTGCTGCACGTTTCTGATCCTCTCTGTCACCTCTCAACTTCTGCACTGCCCTTCTGAGGGTGGGAAGGGGGCTGCAAAGGGTATTCAAGATACAGGTGTGTCAGATTCACTTTTCTTCCATTTTATTGGTTACTCTCCTCTTAATAATTCCTAAAAATCATTTTACTATTTACTACTCTTCAGCAAG
>JAUBNY010000877.1:3184206-3217359 GCA_032275445.1 Crypturellus soui
TAGTAGGCAATTAGAGCAGAACTCAGTGGAAAAAAATACCTTTTTGCTCAAGTTCATATCAATACACAGCCAGCTAAAGAATTATCATGATAAATGCATAGGAAGCTTATTCAAACTTGAGAAAATAAAATATGCTTTAAGAAGTGAAAATGCACAAGACACTGTATCTCAATAGAATTAACATTCCTATTACACTGCTAACGAATACTACAAAAAAAATCATTTTAAAAACATGGTATCAACCTTAAATTAAAATTATATCTAGAAAAAAAAACAAACAAAACAAAAAAACAAACAAACAAACAAAACTATCTAAGGCTTTCAAACAAGTCAAGCATATAAGTTCCCCATTTTTTCCCATTTTTTGAAACCACTGGATACTACATAGATACTAAATACCACTGAAGTGTTACAGCAAGTATCCCTATTTAGGACAGGACTTTTTATGCTGAACATAGCAAAAATGGACCAAATTGCAGGGTTGTTTTTGTTTGTTTCTAAACTCTATGGTTTTGATGTGAAAATGCAACACCATCTGGATTTAAACCACTTTTTCATTAATTAAAACTTACCTTTATTCCAATACCTACTTTTTCTGGCACTTTAAGTATCTAAATAACATGTACAACTTAATATGTATTTTCAAGCTTGTCCTCATGAAATAAGGTAAGAATCTAATATGGGAAGATTCCCTCATTCACACACACATGCAAAGCATAATTAGACCACCCTGAAATGTCTGCAAAAACAAAACTGATTTCCCTGAACTATTTCCCTAACAACTTGTACACTTAAAGTTTTGGAAAGAAATAAAAGAGAAAAAATGAACTATTAGTAGTTCATTTGCCTAAAGCAAAACAAAAAACAAAACACAAAGATCCCAGCACTGACTATGAATTATGGAGGCAATAAATTGCCCACAGAACCAATGGAAATTTGGTAGGAGGTGCAATAGGTCCTCCTGCAATTCAAGTGTAAACTGACCGCAGTAGTGGCTGCTTATACGGACAGTCACTCAACTGCTAGCCAACCTACCACGGCAGTAATCGAAAAGGCCTCAAATTTCACAAACTATAGAGCTATAATGTCTGAGACACCTTACATATACAAATAAGTTTAGCTAGACTTTATGGGCAAGACCTGAATGTAGTACTCAATTTTCCTAGTCTGGACTGGAAATAATACTTTAATGAAGAGATTTATCGCCATTTCCTTGGCAGCTTCTCGATCTCTCTCTGTGTCCTACCAAGTGCACAGGCACAGCCTGCCTTAGATTACTGGACTACAATTCAGTGTAGTCTATTCATAAAAGGTTTCTTGGATCTTTCATAATAAGAGGTGATCTATAAATATTTTGAAAAGGAAAATTAAAACAAAAGAGGAACCAAGCCAAAGAAGAGGGAGGCTATTTCCTTCACAGTGAGAATCAGATTCCAGGCAGCAGAATGAAGGTGTATTTTAGGCCTTACTGAAGTACAACAGCCTGGGGATGACGGAGGAGGGGGAGAGAAACAATGGCCAATTTTGTGCCATAAAGAAATACAGAGCCCATTTGAACTCCTTTACCTGTGGTTCACGGCCTTCCTGGAAGAGAAAAACCAAAACAAAACAAAAAACACCACACACATACACACCCCTCCCGCCGCCACTCAAGCTAAAATGCTGAAGCATGAGCAGGTGATGAAGTTCTTTCATTTGGCGATGTTTTATAATCAATAATGATTCCAAGTCTTTTTTGTTTTTAAAAATGAAAGTTTGGAAATTAAGAGGTGGGCAATACTATAACAACTTCATTAAATAAATCTCCACTAATTTGCACTGAAACCATTCTAAATTATACTCAATATAAGCCAAGAGTGAAAAAGACAGAGGTCTAGTACTCAGTTGTAGCATCAGATGTGCAGGGTATAAGCAGACTAGAAGGCACAGAAAAGGTTCTTTCCAAAGGAGACACCCACACTTGTCAAATAGACTGAGTTGTTTGAATAAGCACATCAACTACGCAATGTGTCAGGGACAGAACGGTGCATCTTGAAACAAAAGCAATAAATTAATGTTCACTGATGATTTTTTATGACCGAGTGCATCTACTTAAGGAACACTACACAGGTACGACTTAGTCTAGATGAACAACCTCTTTTCTTAGCACACTAGCAAATATCTTGATTGTGTTTTTGCCTTCCTGAATTCTTTTTATAAGACAAAATCCCTTGTTCAGCCAAACACGTGAAAGGTCGCTTCAACATGCTGCACTTTAGAGAAGATAAATAAAACATTTTAAAACCACATAATCCCTAAACATTTCTTACACTGGGCTGAAACCAGGTTGCAGCCTGGTTATGAGTTTCAAATGAATCATGAAATATCAGGGTGGGGAAAAAAAAAAAAATCACAACAATCTTTAATGAAAAATAAAGTTAAACTACAATCATTAAAATTAAATATATATAAATATATAAAGAAAGAAAGTGATTTCAAAGTATCCAAAGAAAGAATTTAATTCCTCCAGGGCAGAGAAGCAGCAGTAATTACTGGCTCAAATGTTTACATGAGGCAGAAAAAAGCTAACTACGTTTAATTGCTAGCAACAGCTTGGCTCCCCCGGGTGAGAAGAATAAGCACCTTCAACCAGAGCTAGTAATTACAACCACTGCTCTGCCAAACCAGGCTGCTGCCAGCAATTGATGGTACAAACTATCGGCTAGCAAGATTAGAGGGAAGGTACTGAACTAACAGAAAAGCCTCGGAAGTCTGAGAAATGTTACACTTGAGACTTAAGAAAGTCCCTCTTGTTTTTACTGGGGATTTACAGAGTTGCACTGTCACATCAGAACACAAATGAGTAACTTAATTAGCCCAGGCACCAACTATTCCTCAAGTCCATTTCTTAATGACTTGCTTCCCATTCATTCAATAAGAACTTCAAGAACATGTTTAGCAGCTTGCCTATTCCTACTTTTCACAGCTGCAATGCTGTTCTATTAGTTTTGCCCACGGAATAGCGGAAACCAGGGCAACTAGCGTATTTTGGGCACACCACACTTTCTTCTCCAGTTCAGAGGGCCATGTTTAGCATTCAAACACTTGAGTGAGCTATTACAGCTTAAACTGCTGTGCATAATCTGAACTCCAGTAAAACTAGCTACATATTTGCCACAGCAAATACAAGTCATCTGCAGCCTTGGTCTTCTCCATCACAAGCTAATTAAGTGGCATTACTTTAAATTACCATAGCTAAAAGCCAGTAGCATTAGTTAGGGCTCATCTACTGCACAGTGAGTTCACTATGTCTCTACATAGAAACAGATAAAAACACTAGAATATGGCAGACAAAAGACTGGTGTACAATATCTTAGTTTCCTATAACAAAATTAATCACTATATGTGCTTTCAGATTACATTTTTGACTTCTAAAGACTTCAGTTTTTGAACAGAAGTTAGTGGTGGAAAAAGTAGTTAAACATTCAGTACATTAACTCTCGAGAGCTAAAAGCCAACGACAAGCCAAGGGCTCAGACGAATCTGAATAGTTCGCTGCCCTTAAGTCACAGCATTCCTCCCATCCTCAGAGCAGCTTCTATCTCCTTATCTTCATCTAGTAGCCATAACAGACTAGCTGGAATAAGACAGTTCTTGAAACAAACAGTATGAACGACAGTGTGTTCCTTAAGGAGAAGGTCAGGGCAGCATCCATTTGTGGGCACAAATGGTTAAGAAGCACCCTTAGCTGGAAATATCACAGCTCAAATGGATTTGGTAACCAGTTCTAGAAACCATAGCTGTGGTTGCTAGCAACATTCTAATAGTTTTCAAATTGGTCATATGAAAAGGGAAACTGTCTTGTCATTATTTTTCAAACCTTGTGGCTAATGTAGAGCTGCAAACGCCTTCGGTGGTTCAGGCTTTTGCTGACCAAGGCTCTCTCTCCACTTCCGATTTCATTGCAACCTCTCATGGCTAGAGAGGCTGCCGACACTCATCTATTTTATGTTGACTTAAGAAGGTTAAAAGTAATTTTTGGATTTGAGTATTTAAAGACTTGATTAGTATCTTGAACAACTGTGTACACAAGTCTAAGACATATCTTCCAATTAATTAATAATCAGTCTTACTAATAGATTACATATACCTTGACAAATGAAATCAAATTAAGTCTCCAAATATAAGCAAAGACAACTTGTATATTAAGGTTACATTTGTAGTTTTCTGCTTCAGCTTGTGAGCCACACCTGGGAAAGACCAAGTGATAACTGAAAGATTAGACATTTAAAGTTTATAAAGTCTATAGGTAATAAAATATGCCGATCTTAGGTGAAAAAATAAGATTAAAATAAAGTCAGCAAAGGTCTTCTTTAATTAGAATTTTAAGTGTTGCACTATTATGACTGTTACTTTAAACAAGTAACAAAGATATGACGACTCCTCATTAATACAAAAATGGTACATATATCGAAAAGGAAGTCCTTTAATAATGTGGTTTGCTATGTAACAGACAGTGTTCACTAATCCATACACAAAACTCTGTGAACACAATATTCACTCATGTCATACTCAAAAAAATGAAAAAAGTAGTAATTACTAAGACAGTAACAGAACATGATCTGTAAACAGTTCCACTAAGTAACAGGTCAAGAAAAAAAACAGTAAAACAGGTTAGATAGTATCACATTCTAGACTGAGAGGTAATTATACGTTACATATTACATGTGAACATCTATTAGGATTCTCTACAAGGATAATCTGTTTTCCTGTATTCCTCCAACAACTCATTTTGCATCACTTGCAAACTGTAATCCTTTATTACTGTGGTAGAGACGTACAATCTCAGTAGGCAATTTTCAGGTTTAAAAGAAGAGTCCAGGTGTACTACAAAGTCTGTGCAACCACAGTTTATGACACAGTGACAAAGTGGATTTTGGTAATGACCCATCAAATACTCAGAATATGCTTTATGTTTCTGAGAGAGCTAAATCTGGAGATCATTAAACATGAAATGGCTGTCTCAGCATAGGTTGTACCAAAGGTAAATGCATAGAGGCAAAACCCATTTTTATCTTCGAAGAACACCAGTGAACAATATAAAGATCAGGTATTACACATGATGACAACATGATGGAGATGGGAAGTTTGAGAAAAACGTAGCCTCCTAAGAGGTAAGAAAATTAGATGGTGCACAGGACATCTTAGGTGCAACCTAAGAATAGGACAGGTCTTTGGAACTTGGTTTCTGCAGGAACCACAGTCAGTGTTACTGTGGGAAACAGGGAAACTTTCCTTGTTGTCATTAGAAAAGTTGACATTTATACTGATCAGGGTTACAGGCAATCTTTTGTTTCAAAAACATTTTCTCCACACACTTATTACTGTTGTCTGGATTACAAAGTTCTGCTGTCCCGCCTCATTTGCTCTAAGTCTCCACAGAGAGCACCAAATAGCAACAGCCTTTTCTGGCTGAATGCTGCAGCAAGTAACATCTCTTGTACTTTCCATTTTAACAGTTTAAACTTAGTCTTGGCTTCTAGCCACCTAAAACCAATGGATGGCATTCCAAAACCCAAATAAACCATTCTTTCAAATATATCCGAAGAAAATTGTACAAACAGCATTAAAATTGTGCCAGAAGTTCTGCATGCTACAGCTAAGCAGCTCACTCCTTACAGGCTGTGAATTGTCAGGAGTCTTCCCCTAGCTGCAACTAAACAGTTCAGAAATGAAAACAAACCTATGTCCAGAACTTATGTCAAAAAATTCAGTTCAAGGAGCCTTGAAGGTATGAGCGAAGAAAATGAAACAAAAAAAGATGCTTTTGCATGTCCCATAAAGCTGACTAGTGAAAAGTAGTGGTACCCCTTAGCCTGGATTGGTGGTAACAGTCTCAGAACAAATTTAAACTACACTCTCATAGCTTTGTTTTTGTTTTGTTTTTTAAATATAAACTACATTAAGCTGTCATCCCCTAGCAACAGGCTCTCATCATTCACGTTGCACATATTTTTATGACCTGTTTATCAGAACCGCCAAAAGGAATCCAAGGAGTTTTCCATCCAAATTATGTCCAGGTTTATAAAGGAACATTTTTATGGATAATGGCAAAAGTCAATGTAAGGAAAAAAAATCCAAACTCAAGATACTACCCTACTTTAAACACACGTAAAATGTATTTGGAAAAAAAAAAAAAAAAAGTGTGACATTATTCTCAGGAAAGAGGGTTAGTTACTACAAACTCTAGCTTTTGCTCCATGCTTCACAAATCCTACTTGTGCATTGTAGGTTAATACTTACCTGAATATCCCTTATAGGAAATTCACTTTAAGGTTGCTTGTCTTACTGCATGTGGAGTTATAACAACAGACAGTAAATCCAGAGAGGCTTACAGGTGACAGAACCTCCACCAAGGCTCCATCTACAGAAATACTTAGCTCCTTTGATTTCACTTTAAGTATCCTATAAAATGTCTTTAAATAGTAATCTTAGTTTTCCTGAAATCTAAAATCGAAATGCAGTGTTTAATAATTTCTAAACAGTAAAAAGGAAAACAACTTGTAGAATGATTTTATAAAGGACTATGATTACATTTTAAGCAAAAAAAGTACAATTGATTGAATATACAAAAGCTGTAAACAATGTTCTTAAAATTTGAAAACATCCATGAATAACCTAAATAGCCCAGTCACAAGATAGTTTCAAAAACTGTCTGGCTAATTAAAACAAGAATATCCAGACTCATAATAATCAAGTCATCTTTAATACTTTATTGTTATCAAATATCAAGTCCATAAGGCTTGCCTTCTGTTAAAGGGCTGCCAGGATAAGATCACCAGCAATATCAGTGACAATAAACTTTAAACTTAACTTCCTTGCTTAAGATAGCTACATAATGCATGCTTTTCGAGAAACTATGGTTTTATATACAACACAACTATTCAATTTTTAGAAAGAAAGTTTTAAATAACAAAATAGCTATAAATATTTAAAACATCATAACTTGTAAAGCAAAGTGATTACTCTTTATCCACTTACCAAGACCGTATTATATCTGTCCTCCAAGTCAGTGATAAACGAAGGAAATGCTGGTTTTGCCAGCTAGTTCAGAACAAACAAAACCTTAGCCCTGGGCTCTTAGCAAGAAAATGGGAAGTTTTTTTTCAAATAGCAGATGTTGCAAACACCTACATTTGAGCTAGTCACCAAGGCTCCCTTTAGAGTCAGTGAAGCGACTCAAAGCAGGTATCAAACATTGGCCAGGTAAGTCAGGTCCTCCAAGGCCTATTATCTATTTATCACTTATCAGGTGAGTGGGTGCCCACACTAACACTTTTAAATATTTTGCACTTAATCGTTTAGCTCTTTTGAGTAAATTCCTTAATTTTTTTTGAAAATATAATATTTAAATGTGTTAAGAAACCACATCCATGACTATTAGTAAAGTTGTCTGCTGACCAAAGTCAACAGAAAGTGACAGTAGAGATGGGATTCATTTATTGTATTTTTGATGAATTATAATGCACTTAATCTGGTCAGGTTTATTCTTTTCCTACATTTCTTCACGAGTTGAGTGTTTCTTTAAGTTGCTCAGCGCTCTCTACTGACTATAGAGGGAGCCCGGATGTCTAGATTTTAAGACAGTTCAATTCATATTAGATGAAAATCTCACCATTACTGTATTAACAACCTTCTGCAGAATATACATTACAAAATAGCAGTCATAATGAAAACTGAATTACTAATACACGATGCAAAACAGAAACCTCTTTCAGTTAATGCCATTTTTTAATGTCTGAAATTTTAAGAAAAGGTGAATCATTTTCCCCCCCACAGAGAAATGTTTCTCTTGCTACTATTTTTGCAAATAGCTGTTTGCTGAGTCTTTATTGTGCATAAAATGGACCAAGTGAGAAAATGTTCTACATTAGTCTGAAAGTTATCTTAAATATTTGTATTTTGACTCCATTTTATATTTTGGATTAACTGTGATCTAATTCTTTGGTATCAGAGGCAGTGACCATTGACATAACTTTCGTATGAAAGCCCATTCTCTTTCATGGCTGTGTTTGTTACATATGTCTAGATATCTAAACACACAGATACACATATGCATATATATATTTGGCATTGGATCTAACTCATCCATATTGTGAACTGAGTTAGAGAAGAAATTATACTTATTTTCTTTCTGACTGCTTTCAGAAGGCAGTTAAACAACACATTACTTATACTTACTTACATCAAACTTTCAGAGCATTATCACTGGCATTAAGGAAAAGGGCAATTTAGAGACTCAATATAATTTGGATAAATAATAATATTAGGAAGTTAACATTCTACAACAACATTTTATTTCAAGGAACATTAGTCTGATGGGCCAACTATGGTAATTATCTCTAAGTTCAATCTTTACCTGAAGGAATGATACACAAAGCTCATGATTATCAACACACAAATAAAGCTCTATGAAAAGTCACAAACATGCTCACATAACGTGCAAGACAAGGCATTATTGACTACGGGCACATTTGGGATCATGTGGATAATAAAGGAAATAAGACATTAAACTCATCAGTGAAATCTGTTAACTGTTTGAGAAGAGATTAATGTCTTTTTAGAAAAGTCACAGTTCACAAAAAAAAATGGAAAGGATCTCTGGTGTAACCAGACTTTGTATTTCAGGATGTGTCTGTAAACACTATGACTTGTTTTGGCACAGGCCAGTCAAAAGTTTTTGAAGTTGCTGTCTAGCCCTCAGCAAAAGAAATATTTCTCATTACAAATCAAAAAGGAAAAGTATATTTACATATAGGTTTTTGTTAAATTAAAGGCATCTCAGTGAGTAAGAATTACTCTGAATCATGTACAGATAGGGAAAATGATTCTTATTGCAGGTAAAATCTTGTTACCACAAAAGCACAAGATAAGCCACTTAAAATTGGCACAATATTGTACCCTACTGGTACAATAAAAATAAATAAATAAAATTCCATGTGCTGCATCCTAACGTTCAGGTTTAAAGAATGCCTATAAACTTATTTTTGCACATGCTTGGACTAATTTCTACTAGCAGCAGCAGGCTGATCTAGTGTAGCAGATATTTAAAAAAGAAATATCTTGCTTATAATCATCAGTGAAATATTAAAATAACCTAGAGAGAACAAGGATGATTCTTCTAATATTACTAGCATTTCAAGCTATTCCATGTCTTCTTCCTTGTCAACTCACATGTAAACATAATACTTAAGATTTAGTTGTTGCATACCTTCCTCCTTTGAGACAGGCTGAGGGCAGCAAAATCATTAAACAAAGATGAATTTGGAGAAGTTAACGGATCTGAAAAAAAAAAATCTGAATGGAAAAAAAAGTCCTTTTGACAAAACAGATTTAGCAACAAGACTGCTAAAAACACAAAATTTATTAGAATCCATGCAACTGCTCAAATGAAGTGGTGCTCATTAACAGAATTTCATAAGTTTTTAATTGTTGTTGATACTGATTAATGTACATCTAACATTTCAAAGTCTTTACCTCCAACTGCCTGAAATTAGTGATCTACATAATAGTCTTGCAAGCAATAATACTAATCTTACGTGGCCTACTGTCACTGTTGCACACAAAATTAATCATAACTAAAGACAACAAAAGTCTGAGACTTCATTAGTAACCTTTTTTATTGCTTTTCTTTGTCCCTTCACATCCCTTCCAGCATTGAAGCACCCAGAACTGTATAATGACTTTAGATGCAACATAGAAAAGAAAATCCAAACTGAGTAGAGCTAAATCATAAATTACCAGAAGAATGTTACCTATGAACAATGTTTTTGTAAAACAGCTTCTTCAACACCAATCAATACACCTTGAAAGGTTAATTTGACAACTGAAGACCAGTTCTGGAGGTAGGAGGCCAAGGGGGCAGGCAGAAAGAAATAAGAGAAATGTGAAACCTCTTTAATCCTTTACAGAGGCTTCAAACTTCCAAAGTCTGGAAAAAAGGCTTCAAACTTTCCAAAAGCCAGTCTTGTTCCTCAGCTTCACATGCATCACTATTACTACCTGGCCTATTACACAATCAAATTTTCACTGCATTTAAAACTTTAAAATTCCACTGCTTGAACAGCTAGTTGTTCAGCATGACAAAAGAAATACAATTCATGACAGAACTGTATTGTCAATTAACCAAAATGTGAAAAAAAAAGCCAACCCACACACTTTGACCTTAAAGAAAATTAATTTTATAAAAATAGCTACTAACATACTAAATCTAGAATTTTAAGTGGACTAGCTTTTAGGATTAGGCATGCAAATGTAGTGCTAGAAAGTCATTTACACAACAATTTTCAGAGCAGAAATATATTGTAAATGTATGTCCTTGTCATAAAGGGATAGCAATCTCCTGTTTAAAGAGGTTAGTTTGCCAGTTAATCTGCAAGGTCTGTTAAAACCTGAAAAGTAATTCTGAAAAGAACGTTAGGTTCAGTAATGCAACATTCTCCCCGGCGGTATATGTTTTCTGTATTACTGTATATATATTCTCCCAGATATCAATATTGCTGATAAATTGGGATCTAACTTAGGGACATGAACTTAGGAGCATCAAATTCATCAAAATAGATGTTTAATTAGTAGTAGCATTGCAACGGCAGAAAAGTAGCCCTGCACTATGGAGATGTTTTATTTGTTTGAAATGATGCACCCATTAACAGGTTAAAAAAAGTCTAAGATAAAAAATACCACTGACAATACAAAGTTTCATCTGAATTAATATTTCTATTTTTGAGCTGTATTTCACAAAAACTGTACCCTTAGAAATGATTAGCTATACAGCTAATTCTTATTATTTGCTACCATGATGATTCTTTAGCTTTAAAAGAGATATAAACCTTGAAGTGACAAAACCTATGTATATTTCAATCAAGATAATAAAACTGTACAGTCATTTCACCCAATAACTAACTCAAACTGCACAATATAAGTCTTTAACATAAATAGTTCCTTAAGCTATCAGCGCTTTACAGAAGATATCCCATATCACATTTCCACTGAAGCAACAAGACTTACAGACTTTGGATTACAAAGTAATTGCAAAGTACACTACTGCTTTGAATATCATCCCAAATCAAATCAGACATAAAAATTAACTACCTTTAGTTTTACTAAAGGAATTTTTTTAATTTCCAAACATACCTTTAAGCATATTACTGTAAGAGTTCTTACCGTGGCCGGCATATTGCTTGGCACTGTCATTGAGAAGGCTAGGGGAGCTGCTGCTATTTGTCATTCTCTGCAATAAAACAGAAGAGAATTGTGCATATAAATATGGTTACAAAGGACTAGATAAGGGCAATAGAGACAATATTTAGATTTCTTTTCAAGAAGAGACAATGAAACCTATGCTCATACCCCATTTTATAAATACACTGGCACATTCTAGTTTGTAGTTATCAAAAGCGTTCAATAAAATAAATGTTTCCCATGGGAACAATGCAAACAAAAATGACTCTTCACTAAAATGAAATACTATCTTACTGAATTTATTCTAACTTGGGAGGTTCTACCAAACTTATGGCTCTTTTCCTGTATGTTGTCAAAGTATTAGATAAGCCAATTACTTATCTCCTTTAGACATTCCTTCACACTGTACTTCTGAAACAACTCCTCCCTTTATTATACACTATCATCAGAATACAAAATTTTTCCAACTGAAAATCCATCAAACATGGTATTTTTTAAATAAAATAACCAGACCTTCAAAGTCACATGATTCTTGCAAACCAGTAAAACATTTAAAACTCTCCCAAGATGCTCCCCTAGGCCCCACATGCCTTGCCTATGTCCCCCCGAAAACAGCAGCTAGCAATAACCTGGACTAAGTGAGGCAATGTTGCTCTAAAGAATACCTCCACTTTTAAACTTAAATACAGCAGTTTCTCTCCTCACTCCTCTCATTATCTTCTTTAACCAGCATTCTGACGGGGGAAAAGCGGTGCAAGAAGTAATGCTACGTTTCCTACCAGTATATTAAACAGCATCAGGATGTGTTCTCCATCACTGAGTAAGGATGTAAATAAATTGTTAAAATATTTGCTGGCACACTTTCGGCCTCCATCAACCCAGCAGTGAAAAGGTTCCCGAGATGCCTTCGGGAGGACAGCCTGCGTGCGGCCACCCCGCCGCCTCGGCGGGCGAGCGCAGGGCAGCACAGACAGCCCAGCCCACGCCAGCTGGCCCCAAGTAGCTCGGAAATTTTCCAGGCATGTTTAGCTTAGTAGTCTAGACACAGACTACGACACAAAACTGGTCACTGGATTTGCTCGTTACGCTTTTATTTTTCCGCTGCCAGGCTGACTGTTGGTGGCAGATGGCAAGGGAAGAAGTCTGTTGTGCAATACTTCAAGGCCATTTCATCCAAGTCTTAACCAGATACAGCAAAATTCTGGAGTAAGAAAATTTTATAAATAACCAAGGGGGAAAAAAAAATAATAATATTCAATAGAAGTTGGGGAGTTATATCCAGTATGGTAGAACTGTAACCTACAGCAGTTCTAAAATTTCTCATCTCAAACTAAGTTCTGGTGAAGTTAGTGGTACTGTGAAAACTGCAGAAGTCTCAGATATCAGTACTAGCATCTAAAAGAATGAATTTGTAAAGTACTTTATGTGGGGTGGATTTCTTTTTAAATACCTACATATAAAAATATATTTAAAAATTAAAATACATAAAAAATAGCTTATGCTTCTGGAAAAGAACTTTGAGAAAGTTTTGCAGACTCAGGTATCTAAACAGACCACCTTCAGGTGTTGCACTCTCCACGCGCATCTCAACCAAGCTACTGGTCTCAGTTGATCTGCTGTTCTCCTTTACTTCCACACCTAATTCCCTAGTCTACGGTGGCTCTAGCAAGCTTTCTGTTAGTGTTGGTCTTCTTTGACACGGTGCTTCAACCAGCACATATATATAACACTGTATGAGCCAGTGCTACTGTATAGGTATACAGACTAGCACTATGTGTAGATATGTATATACATACACACATAAAATATAAACCTCATATTTCCTGTTCAAGACTTAAATAAAAACTACTTCTGATGAGCTCCTTCCCTGTTTTGAGGTATCATGTTTCATGTTGCTGAAGATACAGACTTCAGCATGCAGGATGTAACTCACAACAAAAACTAGTAGTCAGTAACAATGAATTCTTTACCTAACAGAGATGCCTTCAGTGAAGCAACAAAAGTTACTTACTACTACAAAACAAAGCAACATATTGTGAGACCAATATTAGGTTAGCAATCTTGCACAAGATGCTTATTTTACTACCCCAACCATAAGAACAAAACTAAATGTTAAAGAAAAAGGTCTCTGAAACAGCAGACTTCATGATATTAACTTTTCTTTATTAGCTGTTTTTAGCACAGTATTTAGCAAACAACTCATCAGTTGGCTATACAGATACTGTTTTTATCTTCTGTCTCACCAAATGTAAACATTTCTGTAGCACTGATAATTCCTTGCATTAAACAGAATTTACTTCTGAGATGCTAAAAACAGCTGTGACATTTTTCATTTCCAAGTACATTAAGTGCAAAGACAAATGATGTACGAAGAGCTAGAGAATATACACAGCATGGTAGCTAGCATACATATACTTTGGCTAGCGCAGACAGTTTCTGATAGTCAATTAAAAAGCTAAATGTGATATTTTGCTGCTATTTGTGGCAAAATAGCTCTCTTGCATACACACACACAAAAGAAGTAATGGTCTTCTAGTCATTAGCAGTTACATTAGATATCAGCTCTCACAAAAATAGGTAGAAGCATCTTGAGGGTTACAGTGGGTCTCTGGATGGTCAGGTCAACATTCAGCAGTCCAGACATCACATTCTAAGATTGAATCAAAGTTTATATTTCACTGGGCGCACAAATTTACTCTAATAAATGGTATCTATAAAGCATCCTTTCCACAAGAAAATTGTATTTCTGATTATGTGAATAAGTATAAAATATTAGTAATAAATATCAGTATACAAGACATTTTATACTGGGTAAGAGGGTAAAATAATTTCTGTATTACAGTAGTTACAGTACATTGCTTTCTTATCCTGACTAAGCAACAGAAAAGAATTAAACAGCCTTTCACAAATATCTGAAGAGCGTCCCTATTACATTTTTTTCCTGTTGTTGGTGGTTTTTTTCCTCCTTAGTATTTGTCATACATCACCACTGCTCCTTACAGAGGAAGGAGGAATTTAGTCATTTTCCTAAAGGAAACCTTTCAGTTTGGCAAAAAAATGTTATTCAGGTATTGACGAAATTCATGTAAATGTCTACCTCTGATACTCACGTTTCTCTAACAATTTCAATGCAACGGACCTTTGGAACAGGCAATAAATACAATACTGAGATCTGTTAAGGTATGGAAGACGGTAAAGCACATTGCTCAAGCTTGGAAGCAAGCACTTGGGTGCCATCAGAATTGTAGTGCTTCTGTTAGGAGAGCTGAACATTCAGAGACCTCACCTGGAACATGAATGGGTGGCTATTGGGGCGAAAATCAGTCCCAGTATGACCACAAAAAACATAGCACATGCACTAGACAGTGCAATGGATTGTAACAGAACATGTTGTTAGGTATTCCAAAAGCACAGCACCAGCAACATCAAATAAGTCTTTATAAAAGTCAAGATGCAAGCACATTTTACATGAACCACGACTAAAAAAACCAAAAAACTTCTCACTGATCTTTGCTGAAGAAATTGCCTACAGACTGCAACTTGAATAAGGTAAAAACCTCCACTTAACCGCTCATTTCCATGATTTTCTTCATTTTACTCAACGTTATTACACATGTACTTTTAAGTAACTTATGTTAAAATTATTCAAACGAGTCCTGCACATAATCAGTAAGATTTTTTTGAAGTGTTATAATATTGTAATTTCCACCACACCCAAGAGCATTTAATCTTAATGAAGGCTCTTTCTACATTGGAAGTTTACCAAGGGTAGTGATAGTGGTGGTGGTACAGTGGGGAATCTCTTAAAAAAAGGAGAAGGAAAGAGAGAAAGAGGGAAATCAGTGCTATTTCTTATTTGTTTTCTAAAAGGTGTGCTAGTAACACTTCAGTATTTGAATAGTGTTGAACTATATTTATACAAAATCATATTATAGAAGAATCTAGGAAAAAGAAACAAGGTATGAGCAACCATTAACAGCAATAGGAAACAAACTCCGCATTCCCGTTAAGCCTGCCAGGTAGCCAGACTGCAAGAGATTTGGATTTACAGCCTCATGTGCTTCAGACTGACTTTTACCATATAGAAGCTAACATGGAAAGACAATCTTGTCAAAATCAAGTGCCACACTGAAGTCACTCACTTCCATAATTTCCTTTTCTGTGCCTGCCCATTGCTATGATTTACTGAGGTTCTTTAAGTAGTAGTTCCTATTCCAAAACTCGACTAAGCTGACTGACATATATCCTGCCCTCCTTACTGTAAGGGAGCTAAAAAGCTATTTCTGTTCATAACTCAAAAAAAAATTCTCTAACACAAAACTGTCACATTCACTCTTGCGCAAAGATTTAACATAAGGCTTTAGCTTAAAGTTTTCATGTCATTTTTAAATCTTCCATCTATAAAGAATACACAGGCTCTTAAATTTAACATAAAATTGGAAGATTTTGCAAATACCGTATTAATTCCTGAACATGCAAACAATTAAGACATAGAAAGTGAGTATGCTCATTCAGAAAGGTCATTGTTGTTGTTGTTGACATCTTTTATTTTAAAACTCTTTCCTTAGTACTCAGAATAGTAATTTTTACTCTTCTCAGAAAAATACTGTGTGAAAAGATTGTATCAGATATTTGGCTTTGGTCACAATGAATCATTATCTCGTCTAGACATAAGACACTACTGCTTACTAAAGTTTCCTATTCAAAGCAACTGTAAGTCCACGTCTTCAAAAAAGGTTATTTTGACACATGTTTTAAGACAAAACTGAAAACAGACCAACAAAAATCAAAAATAATTCACATACTAAGCTATTTTTGAAGGGGGGTAGAAAGCATTACACAAGCTTTACTGGGAATATTTCAGCCTTCTTAAGATCTATACACAGTCTTGTGTTTTCAAACACACACACACACACACACACCTCTTCAGTGTTCAAAACTGAAATCCAAACCTATGGCTGCCCTTAGACCAGTTTGCTGTGCTTTTATCTTCCTCCACCAAAAGGCAGCATCTAGTTACACAATTCTCATTGAGACAGAGGATGAATAAAGCTTTGATACACACAATTAGATCATATTTTATACAGCCTGTTAGAAGACATGAAGCTTATATAAGGGCTTTTGCTTTCTTTTCCATCATTTCTTTCTCCCAAATGCATTAAGGCATTTGTTTACTCTGGTTTTCATATTCCTAGCTCTATCGCAAGGAAATACCTGCTTTCCTCAGATTCATTCCTGTGCTGCATATATTATCTCAAAATATTTTCTGTGGTGTGACAAGTCATTCTCTTTCCTTTAATATTGTTCTATAGCAATTATATTTCATAGTATTTCTTCTTTCTAATAACTACGATGGAATTAATCGGCCTATAAAAGAAGTCACCCTGCAGAAGGATGGAGTTGCTGTAGCCAAACAAATCATTACTTAGTTGTCATATTCTGTGACCTGCAAAGGGTGATGCCTTGTGTGTGGAGTGTTTCTCAGACTGTACATAGCAGGAACATAACACAAAGCTGCTGTCCTTTCTAAGCAATTCAAAACTTGGCTTTAAAAGCTAGCACAGTTAATGCCACTTGCAAGTGTTTGAACAAAAAAAATGGATTTCAGAAAGCATCACACAAAAGTGTTTTGTTTTGCTTTTTAGTTTAAGATATTATGTCTAATTCCACTTAGTTCTCAAAAACTAAAAAGTGAAGAAATGTCAATGTTTCTGTGTAATAAGGAAAGTTTTATTCTTCAGCTCTTGGCAGATGTAACACTGCCAACAGGGTCTTTGTGTTTATTCAATGCAAGGCTTTGAGGGGAGCATGATTTTAAGAGCCCTCAATATATCAATATTAACACATCAAAATCAAGACTAATCCTCCTCCATTGCTTGGTATTGACCACTGCAACAGCAAGGACTATTATCTCCCCTTTCTTTTATTCCAAATAAAGTGATCAGTTGAGAATTTGTGATTCCACTTTCTAAATAATCTGGAGCCCTACTGAAGCCACCTGTTTATAAAAGTTTCTGCAAACCAGCATTACATGGAGATATCTCCTACTGCTTCATGCTCTTAAACCAAATTGCTCAACTCGGGTGAAGAGCAAAGCATTGGAACTTCTAGCACCAAGCTACTCGGGCTCTCTTCATCCTGCTATCATTCTCCCCAATTCTTCACACCGCCTTTATACCAACATACCATAAAACTGCAAAAGTTCCTTCCCACAAGGCCTCTATCTTTGATCAACCCACAAGCTATTAGAGCGGCAGAACTAACGCGACTGGTCACCAGCCAAGTGGCACACGCAGAGTGACTGAACAGCCAGCCAGAGGCATCTTGACCAGGCAGCTCCTGCCTCCTCGCTGCTAGGGAAGCCAAGTAACAAGGAGCTGCTCCTTGAGCTGCGCCTCAGAGCGTGTCTGAGCCGAGAGCAGCAGCTTCAAGGCTGGCATGTGGCCTCCGGGCCACGTGTAGTGTAGGCCTGCCCTCATACTAGCTAAGAAGGGAAAAAACAAAAAATAAACACTTGGATAGGCTGGAAGGCAATATTGCTTATGTAGCATTCAAAAGCACATGTAGATTTAGGGAATAAGACACACGAAACCAAAGTGCTACAGGAATATTCAAGATGAGGACAGGCTACTAATCAGGAAACCAGCTAGTAACAAGAGGCAAATGAAAGGGCAAGGCTGGCTCACAGTAGAGGGAGGACAAATGGAAGGAGGAAGCAAAGACTTATTTTGCAAAAAGGAAGAATTAGAAAAATGACAACTTCAAAAATTTTGTCTCTTCTAAGCAGTTCTGAGGATTTTTACTCCAGCTCCTTGTCACTGCAAAGTGAGCATTAGCATAGCCTTCACTCCTACTCTAGTGCCAATAAGATGTTACAAAATCCTTTGCAACGCATCCAGATGATGTCTGGGCAGTCAGTTCTGCAGAAAAGCTGGCCTCCAACCACCTAAATTACTTGCAGTCAAAAAAGCACATCTGCACCCAAACTCGTCACAATGCAATTCACTTACATTCCCCTTCTTTCTACTGCTTATTTAACCCCATAACAGATTCACACACAGCACACAAGAACTTTATGACTGCAAAATACAGACATAACCTATATAACAGCTGGCTCATAATGCACAATCATCTACTCTTTTTCAACATATCTTTCTGCAGGTCACTAACTCTGTTCCTCTTTTTTCCCAGGTGCACATTTAAATCCGAGAGAGAGATGCAAAACTAGAAAAACTCACAGTTGACAAAAAAGTATTCAGATAATCTTGTGTCCCTGCCTTGAGCAACGTTAAATGTTTTTTCTTCCTGCCATCCTTTTCTTTCCATACCCTTATAAAATGAAGACTATTGTCTTCTTTCATAAACAAAGTAGTCCTTTACTTTCAAAAGAAAGATTATGAAACTCAGGTACAATAGCAATAACTTGCCCAGGAAAATCCATTGCCAACTAACAGACTTTAGCAGATGAATTTACATAGGACACAGGAAGGACTCTCAGATTGATGCTCATAAAACATGAGCCAAACATCCTGTGCCCTGAGAAAGCCCGAATCCTACAGAAAAGTTACACAGTGTTAAAAGGAATGTACCTTAATACACAATGCTAAGCCTGCAGAGACAACCTAAACTTAACATTTCTAAACATCTAAGTGTATCTTAGTATTCCTCCAAGTGTTAAGTCAGTTAATGCAATTTTCACTGTTGAAAATTACCAAAAAAAAAAGTTTTCCTCATAGTGTGCTGCTGATGTAGCTATTTGTAAACTGCACACAGAGATCCACAGGAGATGGAAACAATGTTTTTATCTACAGAAGCAAAAAGGAGAAGCGGTAAATGACATTCCGCAGCAGATTTCTGACGTTTCATTGATGGCAGAACAAGTAATATCTATAGCTTTATTCAAGGATCTGGGAAGAAACATGTGTAGCTGCACACATGAATTTGTTCTTTTCACCATATTTTGATCCAATTTTAGATTATGTCAGCATATTATCTGGTCCCAAAAGCCATGCATTTCACCTTCCCACTTCCAGCCTCCATTCTGAGTTTCTCCCCACCCAGCTCCAGTCTCTTTGTTCAGTCTTTCCAGCTTTCCTTACAGTACCTTGCTTATTTATCTCACTCCAACCTAAGCCTTCATTACCTTGCTTCTAGACTTGATTTACAACTCTCCCACTCCGATTTCAGTGTTATGATCCATTTTCCCCAGTTTTTACAGAGCAGGATGTTCCAGTTCTTCCTCACCTTCTCACAGGCAGACTCCCTTCCCTGACCTGACACCAGTCCTGTTCTCCACACAGTTCCTGGCTCTATCCTTATGGACACCTGTGCTCCAATTAACATAGTTGCAGTTTGTGTTTTCGTTCAATACTGATCCATTTCCATGCTGCTACAGCCCCAAGTGAAAGAAAATGGAAAAGGGAAATGAAGCTGTGAGTATCCAGGCTCAAAATACAGGCCTAGATTTGGCCAGAATGATCTCCAGCTGGAAAATGCTAAATGCAAAGTAAGACTTTGGGAAGTTTTTAACATCTATAAAATCCCCAATGGATCTACATAAAATCATTTTTGCAGAAGTTTGTCAAATGAACATCTGAATCTGAAAAAAAAAATTCATACAGACAGCAATAGGTACAGACTTGATATAACCACCAATTCATCAGACTTAAAGCCCCATCCAAGTCATAAAGCATTAGTATTACTTAAAGCAAAGGTCACCATGATTTTTCTCTTTCTTCCCCCTCACTCCTTTCCAAATACCTGAATTACATGGAAAATTGCATTTTAAGTAGCTGATCTTTGTCAACAGGGTCTTACTCGAGCGGTTGACAGACAACCAAAACTGACAGTATTACCAGCTTTGCCTATGCAACCAAGAGCTTAAACTACAAAATCCAGAGGAAAAAAAAAAATGTTATAAAAGTATTCTTTAAAAATGTAATTTGATGTCTGCAGCAGTTTTTAAACAATAATGAATCTCACCTTTGCAAGAAAGTTACTTTTTACAAACACTTGTTTCTTTCCTCCCCCCACTTCATAGCAAAACACATGCTGTGACTGCAGTCTCAGAGACATCGGTAACGTATTAAAAATGTTTAGAAATGCAAAAAGCATTTAGGGTAGATGCATGCTGCATTGCACTTTGAGGGGAAAAAAATAAGATGGAAGAAAATGTTGCAGTAGAATACACTTCAAAAATAATAATAAAAAACACTTCATGCTGAAAGAGTTGTATTATACAATTTCCATGACACCCGAATTTGCGACTGTACATACTGTAAAACAATTTCTCAACTTCCAGCCTCAACAGTACACTTTGAGATGAGAGGTTAAGGTTTCTAAATGATGCATCACTCAGTACTGAATATTTCCATAGCTTTGAGTCTAGCAACTCTGTTGATTCAGGAAGATCCAGCTTTCTTGATAGCATGCAATAAGAAACAAGAAAGGGAACACACCTAAGTATTTCCCACCTTACGTACTGAAAGGTAACTCTGCAAAATACAACCACAATGGAGATCAAAGAAAAGATCATGAGGAAATCTTATATCTAAGCTCACAAGGAGATATAAGAGAGTGGCTGTCGGGACTGTGTGGGAACCAGTTGATTTGCACTCTCTTGCATTTACCAGGAATGGATTCATTAAATCGAGTGCAGAAAGAGACCATCATCTTTACAGGTTTTAGAAAGAACAACAGCTTGAGGGACTTCCTAGAGCACTGCGTTTGATAATTCAAAAAATACTCATTTAGGTTTTAAAACCTTTTTATGTTTACAGCTTTTTGCGGTAAATTGTGCATAACGTTACCTATGTAATAAGTTCTACCTCATGGAATTTCCTGGGCCAACATCTACAGAGCAGTATAAACATAAGAAAGAAAAAATTATCAACATCACTGAATGCCATTATAGACTAAGTTTCTGAATTCTGATATTTTTGCATGGTAACTTACAGATTTGACAGTTGATATATTGTTTTATTGACTTTTGATTTTCAAAATACTTCAGAATTTTTTTTCTATATGTTTAGAAAAGACTATCAAAATCAAATACGAGTGTAAGAAGAAATCTAGAACACACATATGCACATAGAGTTAATACATGGTAATGCCCAAGCCAACAGTTAAAGCAAATGCTAGTAACAACAGGCTAATTTTAAAGCAACAATATTGTTTCATTTCCATTTACAAGATTATACTGAGTATAGTCAGTGTATTCAACAAGGTAGCATGTAACACAACTGCATCTTTCATGCCTCAAACTTTCTTGGTGTAATGACAGTCAGAAATAATGAAACACTTTAGAAATCACTGCTATTACCTGCATCATGGGGTACTTTGTTTCAGCGGGACTTCCAAATCCATTAACGCCAATGAAGCTGGTGCTAAAGTAGGAATCTGTGAGACTAGCATCAGCTAACCCACCGCCATCTATTCCGGGAACTAAAAAGAGAAAAAGACAAAAGTTTCAGAAAAGGGTATTTTACCATGTGCTTAGTTTATAACATCTTTCAATCTTTCATTTTCATTTGGGTGGGTGAGGGGAAAGGGAGACAATTCTAGACAATGCTGGTAATGTTTTTTAAATTTATCGTCTCAGCAAAACAACTACCAATATTAGCACATAGAATGAAAAAGAAGACTTATGAAAGAGGTGTCTAAATACGCATATTCAGTATGACATTAAGCAGTAATACAGAAGGGTCAGAGGAATTAAAGGTTTTGAAGGAAATGAGTCTGAGCTTTAGAGACAACAGTAGCAACACAAGTAATGATAACATCAAAAACATTCAACTGAAAAAAATAAACAAGTTTATCTCAAAAAAATATATATATTCTTGCACACAGAGTTCAGAAATATTTGTCAAACGCGGCTTTATGGGTACACGCACTCTTTTAAAGGTAACAGAGCAAGCGTACATTAAAAAAAAAAAAATCTCAAGTCCTCTCATACACAAACGATAAGCATTTTAAGAAACTCCTTAAAAGTCTAACACCGTTTTCATTACCTCATAATTCATTAACTAGCAACAATTTTATGAAAAGCAGCCAAAAAAATTGTTTGGGGCTGAAAGAAAGTACAAAAGATGCAGTTTCAAAGAATCCAATTTCTTCAGTTACTTTCTAGAAATGAAGTGCTCAATACACGTGCACAGTACTGCAACTGCAGATAAACGAACTCACTACTATGAGACTATCAATAACAAAAAGCAGCCCTGGTTCACACAGAGTACTCAAGCAGGCATAACTGACATAGCAGAAAAGAAACATTTACAACCATAGGCAAGCTGCAATCCAAACTACATGCCTGCAGAAACACCCACAGCAAATTGGAAAGCCACTGCTCAGTATGGCCAGGCCACTACAAGCCAAAAGGCATGAGTAATTGGTAGCTCCAAGGTGCAAAGGCACACATCCAACTCGGAGGAACATCCTGTACCAAATGATCCAGCTCAAACTTCTGCGCAAACTTCCAGCCAGCAAGTGACACACTGAAACAACTTCCTGTCCCTCATTCTCAGGGGAAATAAAACAAAACTTTGTACTAGAGCTAAAGGAACGTACCTTATAAACCCTAAAGGTGCATGAGAATGATTTTTCACTCCAAAAAGGACAATATATAAAACTTGCTAAGCCATTTCCAAGCAAGGCAAACAAAATAGCAAGAAAAGAAACAAATTAAATTGTAGGAAAGACTGGCATTAGCCGCACCAACACTGCAGACAGATGTGAATTGCTACCCAGTTGTGCTCATCGAGACTCTAGCCACCGCACGAACTAGCCATTTGGGTTAACACCAGCAGCAGCTGAAATAAAGAGCCGTGTGTGGAGGCAAATCAAGTAAACACCAGTACTTGGGTTGCAAAACATATCAGCTTTGCAGTCCAAACTCATTCTTCCATATAGCACTGCTACAAAACCTGGAATATTTATTTGTATACTTTGCAGGTTCAAGGGATTCACCTAAGGCATTTTAAAGATGCTAATTACTAATGAAGGAAAGCATGAACATTTTCAAAAAACAGTTTTAAAAAACAAAGTTCCTGAACTGGGAGAACAGGAAAGAAAAACCATCTCTACCACACACGTGCCCAAGATCCTCCTTGTAACTTCAAAGGATCAGCTATGAAGAAACTTCAAAAGATCTCCTGCTACAGCCCCAAAGAACACAAAGTTGCCATTCAGCTTAAAATATCCCTCTCTCTTCCACCTTAGTTTGGGCAATTTGCATTCAAATGACTAGAAAGTATTTTTTCATTGACCTGTTGCATCTGGGAAGACACTACTGCCTGCAGTAATGTCACTTACTGTGATCTCAGCCCTCCCTCTGTAGCGAGTCCCTAACTCAAAGTGTTAAGGTTAGGGTTTTAATATAACTATTTTCTAGCATCAAGAAATATACTATGACTTGTTCAGACAAGAAAGCCTAAAAGGTATCAAATCCATGTTTAATGATGAGCTGTTTCAGCCTACCCTGCCCACAAATTATTTAGGACTCACACTGAGATTTTACTTATTTTTAAAATATACTTCCAGGATAACTATCACTGCCTGAATTCAATCAGGCAGTTTTCAAGCTATCAAAAACTGCTGCAGTTTTATACTACAATTTGACTCAAAACTAACATAGGAAAAATGTTTACTTTACAGGAGCTGCTGCCATTTCAAGGTGCACAATGTAAAATCATCAGTATTTTGTCTACTTCCTATATTACTGTCTAACATCAGACTATATACCACCTTTGTGATCTAGAGAAAGTGGAGGTGTCTGTACCAAATTCTTCAGCCTCTACTGAGGAATTAATAAATAACCAATTCCTTCAGCTTCCCACACTGCACTTCATTACACTGGAGTCTGAGAGAGCTTCCATTTCTCTACTGGATAGGCACAATAAAACACATGAAATTCTTAAAACACAGAAGTCTGATGGATATTAGCTATTTTGTCACAATGTGCAAGGCAAATGCACATAGCCTGGTTAAGAAATCCCACAGCTGATCTCCACTAATTGAGTGAATCAAGACATTATCTTTGACCAAACCCTGCTGCTACACAAGCCAGTCCAGACCACATACCAAAGCTGCTCAAAATTACAGCTTAGGCTTAATCAATGCCCTCAAGATATCAAGAGCCGCCCCAGATCATTTGTTTTTAATCTGTCTGTATGAAAATGTGTCTATAGGGAAGTCCAATAGTTTGGCTGTGCGGAGCAGCCTCCTTACTGGGTTATCAAAAAATGCTGTACTTAATCTCAGGTGCTGATGCACCTCTCATACAGAGCATTCCACCAACACTCCATTCGTTACGTTAACCACATTAATTTCGAGTCGTCTTTCAGCTACTAGGCCTTCCATAGTCCTGTTCCAAACTTCCTAGAGAAACCTTTAGTAAAGGGAGCAAGACCACAAAACATATTAGACAAGAACAAATAAAAAAATAGCCTCAAAAATTAAACTTGCTAGAGTGAAGGCTATTTTGGTGGGCAGTAGCCAAAAAGCTACAATAGAATTTTAAATTCTATCTGTTAAGGAGAACTATTGCCCTCAAAAGAAGACCAAGACAAGGTTCCTTGAACTGACTTTCTATAAGAACAAATAAGAAACTTAAGACTAACAGAGAAAAGAGAAAAAAGTAATTCCCACACTGCCAAAAGAATTAAAAAAATAAAAAAAATAAAGTGCACACTCAATGATCCAATTCTGTTGAAAGGGACATTCACCTAGCGCAGCAATGAAAGCTCAGCTACCACCTAAACAACCAGCTTTATTTCTCCATGACAAGTAGGTTTTTATCCTCCTTTCACCAAATATTTGCACATTGACAAATCTTCATTTGTCCCTGGAAGACCACTATTGTTAGGAGCATAAAACAAAAGTGGTTTTATCATAAGCAGTTCCTAGGAGAGTCTCTAAGCAGAAGCAGGCACACATAAGCAGTGTGGTGGGGTTTTTAGCTCCCCCCCCACACCCAATTAAAAAGAAAAAAAAAAAAAAAAAAAGCAGAAGTCCAAGTTGGAAAGATACAGAACACTTCAATTCTTACAAGAGTCTTTTACTTGACTGTATTTACTAACTTAAACCAGACTCAGCATTCATTTTGTCTGCCTGGAGCTTGCCCGTAAAGCTACTGTGAACGTGTCATTTCCAATGCTCTGTGCATGGTGCTACTAGAATGACAAAGACAAGTCTTGGTTTCTGGGGTTTGTGTTTGCTTTTTCTTCTTAAGCATCCATTATAACTTTAGGGAACTCTTGAACTGGCTACTCTTTTCAAAGAAATATGCCTTCTGGTTTATAGCAGAAATATCTCTATCTTGAAGTCAGAGAAGTTCCTCATAGAAGGTTTGACTAGCAGATCTGAGAAGGAGAGAGATGTGTCAAGAAACAGGAGAAGCTTAGTCCCAATTTCTAGGAGATACCACCAACTTATGAAAATAATAAACAAACCAAGACATTACTTAAAAAATGCTAACACATTAAGTAGGCACATATGTGTCCATGAGACAAAAGTTGGAGAGTCCTTCAATATTAAACAAGACCAGCAAATGCATTTCAGCAATTCTGGAAATAAATTAAACACGTCTTGAGAAATTCAGAAGACATTTTCAATATTTTATACACACATTATCTCTCTTTTTTTTTTTTTTTGTTTGGTGAGTAGCACTGCAGATTAATATGACAACTGCAATTAAAAATAAATATCTTCTTATATAATTCTTCTCCCACAGAATGTTAGCAGAAAGTCAGCTTCCATTTGGATGCAGGCACCAAAGAGAAAAGCAGATGGTTATTTTTGCCCTATTTATTTCAAAGGCTTCTTTCAGGAACAAAGGATCTCACCATAGCCTAGGTGCTTCAGTACTGCTGTAAGGAGTCCAACACAAATGCCTCAGTAGAAGCAATGGATTTCAGTTGGTTTTACTTTTTAATGTTTGCCGTATCTAATATTAACACCATCTGAAAAGAGGGCATTCCTGATACCTTTACTCCAAACAGTAAGCAGTGCAGCATCCTATGCTGCTTCTTTTAGGAAATGGGCATCAGCATTGATGGCCTCAGAAACTGTTCTCAATATGAAAAAGGCCTTTGCAGTGATGTCATAGATTGCCCCAAAGCAAAGGGGCCAAAGTGAGATGACATTTTAATGTGGCATCAGCACTTCCACACTCACTTCTTTTCAAAAATGGCAAATCAAATATTTCTGACAAGAAATAATACATAGATTTGAAACCATTTGTTTTGCTATTATCACTGTTCTTAAAATAAATAAATAAATAAATAAAAATTTAAAAAACACTTTAGATTTACCTGAGGGGAAAAAATAATAAAAGAGGTTTTCTATGGTGGTAATCTTGGTTTAACCTTCCAGTACAGCCACAATACAGGCATTTTTCATGTCAGCAGAGCTCAGTAAACTGAATCATATGCTCAGGCACACATGTGCATATATAGGAGAAGGTGTTATCTCAGCTAGACATGAAGTAGTAAAAACAGCAGTGCCTTATCTTCCCTGGAATTTTATGTAGAGATAGCTATCCTATTATCGAGGCAAGAAAAATAATTTTTTTAGACAGAAGCTATCTATGGCAAATTGTTTAAGCCTTAAAATTGGTCTTAGTATTATAGAAGCATTGTGTTGTCAGAGACACTTGTGTTTATCCTACGTGTTTTGTAGTGACATGTTTGTTTACGGAAAGTCACATGCTCAAGTTCGTAGCCTCACTCAACACTGCAGCAGTGCTGCACTTGGAGCATGCACCGCAAAACTGCTTTCCTTACACTGCCACTACTACTGCTAGAGAAAAGCAGCCTCTCCAGTGGTATTTTACGCCTCTCATTTAACGCAACATTTTTCAAACCAGATGAGGAAGCACTGAAATAAGAGACAACAGACAAAGAAACTGTGAGCAGCTCCCGCACGCGCCAGAAGCAGCACTGGGCGGCAGCGCAGCGGATGAAAGCGCAGTTGGAGGCAGCACACACAAACCAAGCTGGCAGAGAGCAAGCAAAATAGTTCGGGAAATGCTGCCTTATTTACAAACACTCCCACTAAGTGGCGAGATATTCAGGAGCAAACAGAGGAAAACAGCAATCTTCGCTGCAATACTAAATGACTGGGCAGCTATTTTCTCTCCAGCCCTCTAACACAGATCATAAAAGCATCTGATAAAGACTGAAAACCCCTATACCACAGTTTTCCCTTTCGTATAAATTTGCCAAGATAGGAACCATCTTTCTGTTCTGTAAAAATCTCTTCGTACAGCATCTAAGCAGCAGGATCCCAGTCATGGACTGAGTCCAAAAGCACTGTGATAATACAAATTAAATAGGATGCTTTCTAAAAAGCCTTATCAGAAGTGCTTTGTTATCAGAAACAGTAAAACACACTAAAGCGACCTGCCTAATGTGAAAAACTTTTGAAAAGGGCCTATTCTGAAAATGTTATTAGGTCCTGGATGTACGGAATCAGATTTATTATCAAATGAAAGCATTTGTGATTAAGTTTTTATTAACCTTCAGCCTGTACCTAAAAAAGTCAACTTTTATGCGAGACCCAGGTGCATGAAACGTGCGTAGAACACAGACAGGGTGCTAGGAGGCAGAGGAGCTCCCTGCCCGATTCACCAGTGCGTGCCACAGCTTCCACAGCCTTTCAGAGAGTTACCTACCCACTGCCTACAGGAATTTACTACTCACAGTGAACCTGACTACAGCGTGTGCCATTCATGTCTACTCTCACTTTTGTATCCATGCACTTGTTTCTAAATCTCAGTTCTCACAGGAAGAAAGAAAAACAAAACAAACAAAAAAAATGCTGAGAGGAAGCAGATAAAAAAAAAATACAAGCAAGCATCAAGCACAAGACATCTTTGATGACCAATTGGACAGAATAATCACATAATCAGAATTTATTAGCTTTGAAAAACTGCTCACTCTCTCGTGCTCTCTCGCATGCATACACACACAGTGATGAACTATGACCCACCTTCAACATACACTTAAAAGGACATTTTCTGGTGGTGTCCTGTTTAACAGTTTTGCTATAAAAGCAAGAGACAAGGAAAACACCAGCCACATCAGCTCACCATAAACCCCTCCACTGACCCCCTTTCCTCAGCTGCCTTGAGAACAAGTCTTCTGTGTGAAGCATCTCCCCAGGAGAGCTACTTTGCCATGCACTGCACCCCAGCTGCACTTACCATTTGTCCACTTCTCCCGCAGCAGTCTAAACTTGCTTCTAGGTGCTTCCTTACACATGGAGCTCTTTCTGAGCTGGTCCCCAAGGTCACTATTTTCTGTGCATTCAAATCCTTCCTGAAGGCCCATTCCTACAGTGATACCTACAAAAAATCAGTTATCTAATAACTGCTAGGTAGAAACTAAAGGGGGATACTCTATAACTTTAACAAAAACAGTAGCAAAAAAAAGTCACATTACGATACAGCATATATATTACCTTCAAGTTTACTTACACAGTATCTGTGACTATACCCCTCCCTCTTTTTTATTTGGGTCTTTGAAATGGAAAAAAATATATATATCACAGCAGCAATAGCATCTTCTTTATGTTTTTAAAGTCCAACACACAGCAGGCAATACCAGAAACAAATATTCGGTATTCCCAAGGTATCCATAATTCTGGAAGAATATTTAGACTTTGAATGATTTTTCCACACAATCTTAAAAAGTATAAACTGATGAAAATCAATTTCAAACCCAAACTGATGAAAATCAATTTCAAACCCAGTTAATCCTATATTCTATTTCTGATATAAGTTTCAAATGCCTGGATTGCACTTCAAAATCACACAGAAACACATAACTTTGCAATTTTGTAGATTTTTTCCTTCCTCTTTTTTCCTAAAAGAAATGTCACCTTTTCCTCCAGTTCTACATGAAGCACAGAAGGAAAAAAAATTCACATCTATCATTTAACAAATTCTAGAGTTGACAAGAGATAAAAGTGATTAAGTGACTTTGATAATTTTCACTTCTTGCCATATTCACTGTTCTCAGTTCTCACTGACACATTATTGCTCTTAGTCTTCAATTCTCAATTGCCTCCAGATGTCCCTTTAATTTCCTGAATTGCCTCAATTTCTCGAAAAACATTCAAAGCCAAAAATAAATAAATATTACATTACCTAGCACATCCCAGAAAAGCTGTCCACAAAATTAAAAGAGAAACACCTTGCTAATTAACATATATGCACTGTATCTCAACTATCAGGCTATTAATATAGCAGCACATGCAAAAAGTACAAATAGGTCTGAAAAAAACAGAATTTTCATCCCTATAGACGACTCGCACGACCTATTTTCTGTGCCTCAGCACAGAAGAAACAAAGCTGGGAAAAAAATGACTGCTATGTGACATACCACAAAATATATTTTAAGTTGGAGATAAATGTCTATGTTTCAATGCTTAAAGCTGTAAACAGTAAAACACTATCAAAGATTAAAACCACCCATATTTAAAATAATCTCGGCCATTGTTGCATTGCATTAAGAACTGTAATCCAAGCAAATGCCTTTTATATGTATTTTGTCGAATAGCCTATCTTGCAGGTCTCATACACTCACTATTTTATTGTGTTTAAAAAAAATGGGCTGGTATTGACTTAAATATGTTTAAAAGATAATTTTTGAAAAACATTTCAAAATATAAGGTCTTTCTGCCCCGCCACGAGGCTGCTTATGGACTTCCCAAAACCCAGGCTGTCGTTCTCACTAAACTAACCTCCCAGTGACTGCATGGAGTCGGCTCAGAGGCAGCGGGTGGCTGCTGCCACTCGGAGTGGCTTCGAGCGCACAGCTCGCGGGCAACAGGAAGAGCAGCGCTGCTTGCAGAAGGCTCACCCAGGCGCTGCTGGAACTAAAGCCTACGTGGACTACACATTTCCTATGACAAGTCCAAGAAAGTCTCTCCGCAGGGAATGAGGCTGGAAGGTGCGACAAGGACGGGGCGATCCCAGCTCCAGCAGCAGCACCGCTCGCGTGGTCAGCTCCTGGGAGCAGCGTGGGCCCTGCCGCAGCTCTGCTCCGCTTGGCTCTGCATGCGCACGGGATGAAAGAGAGTTCCCGGGATGAAAGAGTTCCCGGGACCACCGTGTGCCACGGAGCTCACAGCAAAGAGCACACTGGGAACTAGTGGGCACTTGCAGAGATGCCACAGCTAGTACCAACTAATATATCACGTAGCTTTGTGAGAAAGCTGCACGTAGAGGAATACGACACTTGTTAAGTTATTTGGAAGTTAATAAATACAACCTGCATTTATGTGTGCAACTTTAATTGGGCCAACTTACGGAGAGACATGATTTCTTTTAACTACGCGAGGACGTTTTTCCTTGAAGACCCTCCCTCATCCAGCACCAAGGATGGACATGCTCTAGGCATGAGCCAGGGCATGCAGAAAGGCGATATGCTCTCCGTCTGACTTGCCTGTTACACAGGCTGGAAGGTAGCATGAGAACCAGACGCAAAGCAGGGGATTTTTCATGCGTTATGTCTGCCCCTCCCAATCCCCTCCTTACCCAGGCTGTTCCTTAAAGCCCTAAGACTCAGCGAAATCCTTCCCCATGAAGGCCCCGCAACAATAACTGCCTCACGTGTGCTCCTTCCACTGTCTCCTCAGTCTGACACCTCGGCCAGGACCTGGGACAGGCCATTTAGAAAAGCCCTGTGCACAGGCTGGTAGGGAAAAAGCTGAGGAGAGATTTTTCTCTGCTTCTGCCACTAAGATCCAATGTAAAAAGACTTAAGAAAAAAATGCCTTTAATAAACTCAAGACAAGTTTTCTTCAAAGGCTCTCTGTTCACTTGTGGAACCCTGAAGAAATGTTCATATTTAAAGAACCGCACAGCACAGAATTAGACAGCCTCTCTGAACAAGTGAGGTTCTCTCATGGTTAGTCCCCAACACACTTGATACCACCGCCACTTCTTGCATTGGCACCAATGGGAGCCAGCTTTCCACTGTTCACCTTTCCTTATCTCTCCTTATTACTATCCCCTGTGCTATGACAATAAGTCAGCATTTGGGGAGCCTTTGCGATTGCCACAGAAAAACCTGCAAGTTAATTAATACTCCTGCACTCAAAGCAGGATTAGAGTAACATGCATGTTAGCATGAGGCTCTGACCCACTTAATAATAAACAGGACTACACAGTTAATTACTCGGTGAGCATTATCTGCTCCATGCACTGAACGGGGCTAGGGTCCAGCAAAGGAGGAGGGAGAGAAGCAGGAATAAATAACCACGTAACTGAGGATCACCACAATACTGACAAACCAGGAAAAAGTGTTAATAAGGCCGCATAGACCTTTTAGCACGCTCTAGTTTTGGATTCCTTACCTCAGAAACTTTACTCTTTAAATAAAACTTTATGCATTATGCCCTACCTCCACAAACACAGAACTTCCAGCCCATCCACTTGGAAATCATGCTGGTAACACTGGGTCTCATCAGCTGTATAATTTTAGACATTAAGTTGTCAGAACCTATACAGATAAACTCTAGCCTTTGTACAAATACTGTTTTTACTTCAGCCAAAGTTTGTGGAATAAAGAGGCTTAAAAGTGCAGCCAAGCCAATTCCAAGGTATCGCATCTTAACCTCTCTCTCTCTCCTTCCTTTCCTTAAACTTCTTTCCATGCTGGTCTCCCTCCTGTAACATTTTCCCCTACCATTGCCTCCGTTCACTTGGAAAGAGATGGCTTTTCCAGCAGGGAATCCTCTAAAACACCGCACATGAGGGAGTTTGTCCATTCTTGGTGCCCTCGCCCCCCTTAATACAAGCAAGTGCAGAGCACTCTGCTTAGTTTCGAGTTTCTCATGGGCTAACACAGGGTCAAAAGATAAAAGTTTTGCAAATAGTTTAACTGCTCAGTAATATCAGCTCTGCAAGCACGTGCCAATTCTGACATTCTTAGATTTGGGATGTGAACAAGTTTTAGAATTCTTTTTATGCGCTCAAGTTAAAAAAAAATAATAAATAGTAAAGTCTTCACATAGAAGCTTTTATCCCCCAACGAAATGACACACATTCTCCCCAAGACTTAACACTTTAGATTAACAAACTGTACTCTGCCAGAGTGAGGGAAGAGGTGTGTTTCACACCTAGCTCTGATCCAAAGAGGAGCAAATAAAGACTGAGGGATCACTGCTGATTCTTTGCAAGATATTTTTACCTGTTCAAGGATGAAAGGTGAGAAAGAATTCAGCGTGCACAATTAAAGCCTGACAAAACAATCAGGAACTTGAAAACTGCATCTTCTGTCCTAGTAGTCCACTGAGTGTTTTACCCTTCTAGGAGGGCAGCGGTGCCAGCAGCGCCTTGCACCGGGGCGCTGACAAGCCATGAACGCAGCGAGGCATAATGCTGCTCATCAGCAAGACTGAGCCACCCCGAGCACACGCCAGCCCAAAACCTGGCAAAATTATCTAAGTAAATAGATAAAAAATATTTAAAAAGGCCATTCCCTGCAGGCAAGGTAGACAGGGGATGCTCGGCACGGCTGCACGTTAGTTTTGGGGGAAAAGAAATACTGAGAGAGAAAGGAAGCCCTAAACTCTGCCCGCGGCACCTCCGGGGATCCCGGCGCGGCCCTGCCCGCGAGGAGCGGAGCCCCCGGGGATGCGGGGTCGGCCCAGCCCGCGGCACCCTCGGGGATCCCGGCGCGTCCTGGGCCGGGTCCCGCGGGCCGGGGATGCGCACGGGGCTGGCGCAGCCCCCGATTTGTTTCCGGTAGCAGCGCGGCGCGTCCGGGAGCCGCTTCCCCGGCGGCGCCGCGACCCCCTCCCCGGCCGCCGCCTCCCCCGCGCCGCCGCGGGCCACTCACTCGCCAGGCGCGGGCCGTCCAGCCCCCCGCCGCCGCCGCCCGCCCCCAGCTCGGCTTTCTTAGGCCCCGCCGCTGCCGCGGGGCCCGC
>JAUBNY010000877.1:3217787-3231699 GCA_032275445.1 Crypturellus soui
GGGGGCGGGAGGGCTGCGGGACGGGAGCGCCGGGATGGGGGCTGCGGGACGGGGGCTGCGGGACGGGAGCGCCGGGACGCGGCTGCAGGACGTGGCTCCGGGATGAGGGCGCCGGGATGAGGGCGCCGGGACGGGGCTGCGGGACGGGAGCGCCGGGACGCGGCTGCGGGATGGGGGCACCAGGTCGCAGCTCCGGCCGTTCCCGGCTGCGCCCATCTCCCCCCAGAGCGGCTGCCTGGGCCCTCGCTGGAGAGCGCGGAGCCGCTGCCCTCGGGAAGGGCCTTCCTGGGCGCGCGGAACCGCGCAAGGCGAGGGGGCGCCGAGGGGCTTTCTCTCCCACCCCCATTCCCCCCCCCTTTTTTTTTTTTTTTTACCTTTGTATCCCTTGACTTTTTACTCCCTCGATTTATTTATTTGTTTGTTTATCAGTACTTTCCTCAGTCAAGTAGCCGCCGTGGCTGGCAGTGCAGTCCCTGGATGGACGCGCGCGGTGCGGCGGTCCCCGCATTTTAAAGCGTGCCTGGTGTTTTTTCAGCAAGGAAAGCACCAACTGTGCAACTATCAGGGCTTTTTTTCCTTCATTTTCCTTAGTCTTCTCTCTTAGGAAGTAATAAAAGGACTGTGAACTGCTTCAAAGATGGGTTGACAGTCTGTGGGGAAAAAGAAACGTTAAAAAATAATGAGTGGCCTCTTAAATGTCACACTGAAACAAATCAAAATCTTCCCTCCTCAGCTAATGCCTTTAAAGACGTTGAGAAGTTATAGTGTCTTAAGCTGGAATCCGCAGGCCACCAAATTTGTGGTCAGAAGCCAGATTGCTGCGGGCTTACCAACCAGCTGAAGAAAAAAACCATAAAATATAGTTACACTGCAACAGAGGTTGGATGGAAACCAGAGGAGAACAAGGCTACAACACTGAGTTTCCAGTTCTAGTTTCTGGTATCCCAAGGAAACACGGCAAAGAGCGGCAGAGGGTCATCTCTGCCAAATCATTCCCCCCATATTTTTAACTTTTGCTCTTTTTCAAGTAACTGGAAAAGAGCTCCCAGATCTTCTCTCCTACAAGTTTAGAGAAACAGGCAATGAAATAGAAGCTTAGCTGTTAAAATCTGTTGTTAGGAGCACGGGTATAAAGAACAGCAGCTTCCACGGTGAAGAGAGCTGTCGTGAATGGGAAAAACTGTTTAAGGCAGAGCTTGTGCTGCTTTAGATGGCCAAAATCTGTTTTTGTACACCGATCAGAGGTGGTTGCAGCTGTTTCAGCCGCGGCGCTCCCGGCACCGCGTACCTCTCAGACCGCTGTCATCAGACAGGAACCTTGTGCCATCCCGTATTGCAACGGTACGGTGCTGCCAGGGCTGTGCTCTGCCGCTGCTGCAGCTTCCACGGGCCGAGGTGACACTTCCGTCAGCTGCTGCGGGGGAAAAGGGAGGGCTTGGAAAGTGCCCAGGTTTCTCTCCCGCTCATCTGAGGGAGCTGGGCTCCCTGGCAGGCGGAGGGCAGCGTTTAGGTTCATAGAGGGGAATGGGAGCTGGAAGATCCAGTGCTCGGGCAAGGCTGGGTCTGTGGGAAGGGAGAGAAACCCATTACCACCTCCTCCCAAAGTCTATTTTCCCAGGATGAAGTCCCCTCTGCAACAGTCCCCTCCCAACAGCGGATCGGATAGCGCTCACAGTGTGTGTGCACGTGCGGAGCTTGAACGGTCTTAATATCAGGAGAAGAAAAATCTCAGCGTTCACACAAAGCGTTCCCAAGCCCTGTGGATCTTTTATCCAAAGCTTTAAGTAGTGCTGTGGATTTAATGATATCAAGTGATCTTAGAAAGGATTTCATGGTACACATAGGGAAATGCCTTTTCTGGGTAAACTGGTTGAGCATGAAATAAATTCTTCCAAGCAAAGAGTTCCAGTTGTGTAGCCACTCCCATCACTAAAGTGTATTCTAACCTGTGTTTTCAGCCCTGTTCATCTGCATTTCCCACAGCTCTTTTGCTGATCCATGCACATGTCTAATATTAAGCATACACCGTGAGGTTATGAGCAAGGACATACATGGGCTTGTGCATACACAGCTCACATTTTTTTTCTGCCTGTCGGTTGTAGTTCAGGTTGGAAACGTTCAGACAGGATGTGGGCAGAGCTGAGATAGTGGCCTGCACAGGAGCGCTGCTGATCCCGAGTACGGGGCCTGTGGGGTTTGGGTTCTCCCCAAAGAATTCAGCCCAATGCCAAACCTGAGCCCGCAATGTCGTATCAGCTTTGAATCAGCCTCATCTTCTTTATGTTTTCTTGGCCAGTGGAGCAGAGCTGATAATAAGGGAAGGCTAAAGATGACATGAGCCTCTTTTTGCACTGGCAAGCTCTTGCTGCTCCCGTCTCTTCGTCTCTATAAACTATATATAAGGACTCAGCTGAAGACTGATATGCGGGTGCTAAGTGGGCGATATATGGGGGCCTGTCACTAGTCATAGCTGTGCATCAACCTCCAGAATTTTATTTCTGTTGCATGTTCCGACTGGTCAGTCTGACTGCAGGCTCATTTGATGGCTTTTTCGCTTTCCAGACTTGCTGCACTTCCTCATGCAGTTCACAGGGATTTACTGGGCATTCCTGCAGACTGATGATTTTATCTTTCTTTTTTTTTTCCCCACAAAACTAAGTCCCCTGATTGGCAGCTGATGAAGAACAGTGCAGCTTCTCTCTTGGGGCATGTACCCAGATTTACTTTGTATGAAACACAGGGAGAAGGAATGAGAAGCAGATGCCCCTGAGTCTTGTCTTTTTGGACTCAAGTCATAACTATGCTGTACCTTTGGACCTAGAAATAGGGGAATACTCCCACAGACGTGCATAGGCAAGTGGCAGAGATATTATGAGCTCTGACAAAAAGGCAGAGCCAAAACATTGTGAGATTGAAAATAAGTGGGGGGAGAGAGAAAAATGGAAATCCTTGGGGTGAGAATCCGTGCCAGGAACTCTTTTCCCCAGCCAAATCAGTCTGCAAGTGCCAAATAGCTCTCCCCTAACATTAGAACCAGTGTTGAGAAAGCTGTCTGCTGTTGAGAGTGACAGTTTCTCTTTGTGTCGACCCAAAATTAACATGTTTAGTAAATCATGTGGAAACAGTCTGAAGTGCAGGCTGGCACCAGATAATACAAATGAATAACAATACATTTTGAGTGATAGAGTTATTGTAGCCGTGATTTTTCTAAGACATAGGCAAGACAAATTTTGTAGGTAGAAATCTTTTGTTAAGCCATCAATAGCTGGAAAAAGTAATGCCCAAGAACTGGTTTTTTTTGTTGTTTTTTTTTTTTTCCCCAACAATACTAGTTGGCCTAATAAGAGATATTATTCTGGCCTTATTTAATATTGTTGAAACAATTTTCTAAAGTGTTTCCATACAGTCTGTACTTAAACTTTTGAAGATTACTGTTACAGTATATCATTAGAAAAAAAATCAAGGTTTGCAAAAATACAAGCATGGCTGGAGTCCACAGTAATATTAGACAAGAATCTAGCATTTATTCATTTATATTTTGAAGGAAATGTGCTAAAACCTGATTGTTCAGGTTATAAACCAAATGTTGTCTGGGGTTGAAGGGAGGTTTCCTCTCTTAAGGAGTTTATTCCACAATGCGATTCCTTTTTTCTTTTCCCTTCCCTTCCCTTCCCTTCCCTTCCCTTCCCTTCCCTTCCCTTCCCTTCCCTTCCCTTCCCTTCCCTTCCCTTCCGCCTTTCTCTGAAATATTTGAGACTGACAAATAGTGCAGTCAAGATACTTGATTGAATGGGGCAACCTACTGTGGTAATGCCCAGAGGTCTATAACAAGGCAAGTCTTTGCTAACAGTTACTGGTTATCTTTTTCTCAACAAGATACCCAGTAACATATATAAAAAAAATCACTTCAACTCAGTGAAGTTCTTTATTCAAGTCAAGCAGCAAGTCAGAAGCTGACCCTGGAGTACTCCTGTTAGCTCCTAAGCTATTAATGTTTTGGAGCTGGGAGGTCTATCCTTAGTCTAGAGTTCGTATTAGCACAACGGATAAATCGTCAGTCTTGTGTCAGTGTGCTGCTAGTCCAGTCGTGTGCAGGAGCTGGAGAGTTTTCTACCTTGTGGTTACTCCTCCTGGAGCTGCTTTTATCTAACTGTTGCAGGGAAGGCCCGCCATAATGTGATATAACGAGGATAAAATATTTGGTAACAGAAGCCACTGCCACAAGGGGGAGGGGGAGAATAAAAAGTCATGTTTACCCAGAAGAAAGCTTTACTGTCCTACAGATTTAGTGCTTCACTCCAGTCCAGCATTTTTAGGAAGAAGTTAATATGGTAGGTTTTATATATTTATTTTAACTACATCCAAGAAATATGAACTATCTGAACTATAGACATCTTTCACAGCAGCTTTTAAGCTAAGAATATCTCATGCACTTCTGACCCCAGAACAGCTGAAACACCAGTAACAGATTCTGATACTTAGGATTAAGAAAGTTAATGTTGGTTTTGGCTCGTCTGAACCACAAGAAGGCAATATATGGTAAACGAAATCCCAACATCTTCCAGTGAATGCTGCAGGTGGAAGAGAAAATATAAAGCAGCTTGCTCACTTGCAAATTTAAAACCAGAGTGCAGACATCTGCAGTTTAATGCATATGTAACAGCTCTGGCAGGTCAGGGCCATGACACCTCACTGCCAACAGCAATGAATTATTGGGGTAGATTTCTGGTAGTTTCAGAGCAGAAACACAAGCTGTCTACACTCTGTTTCTAAGGGCAGAACCTATATTTAGGTGTGATGCTGAAGGAGATGGAACTGGTGCTTAACCAAGCCACAGTGCAGCAGTGAAGGTTAAAGAAAAATGAATCTGCCAGCCAGGAAAGCAAAGACAGAATAGGAACTCTAAAAGCTTATTTCCAGCATGGCATTTCCCTGTTTGCAATGATTTCTTTAAAGCTTGTGGGCTTCCTTTCATGTTTTCCCAAAGGTATCACTCAATGTTCAAATCCTTTCAGTTCCTTCCTTTGTACAGCACCAGATACAAACTTGTCTTCAGCACCAGAGTGCTGTGCTGTGACCTCAATCTACATTTCCAAGGTAGTCCTGTGAGAGATCATGTGCTCATCATAGCTGGCGATGCTGGCCTCAATGCAATTTTCTCCTGCAACGTCTTTGGGACGTTTTCTCCAGCCTCTTTTAGATGTGACATGTCATTCTAGTTTAGATCCATCTACACTTTTATTTAATTTTTTCTCATCCAAAAGAAGCCATTTAACAAGGATCAGTTCCAAAAGATCCCTTCTAGATACAGCCTCTGGTTTCTAGGAGCACCTTCTGATGTTGAATTTATTTGCTATTTACTTAAGCTTTTTGGACAGAGATTGTTTATATTCTGTACCAGTGTGATTGCAGAGCGGAATCTCAGTCTTTAGTAAGTAAAAACATAGCAATAGGATGAATCATAGTACGAAGAGTCCCCGAACCATGTTGCCATTTTACCTGCAGTTAATCAGCAGCAATAACAAGGAGCAAGATATGTGGTGTTTGTGAACACTGTCCTACTGAGGCGAAGCGAAGGAGCATTGGTGCCGCCAGATGACAGTGAGGAAAGCTGCTGAGGCATCTCAGTTTCCCTCAGACAGTAACATTTCCCTCGCGTTCCGGGCACAGGGTCAACCCCCCCTTTTCCTCTACTAGCACAACTGGCACCAAGTTTGTCGAGGAAATGAGAAAATCAGTCATACTCCAGTCACTCCCCTCAACTGTCCAATACAGCTGCCTTCCTCAGAAGGCTGCAAGTCAACCTGGGAATACATCAGATCAGCCCTTATACCTGCATCCCCATTCTGTCCCGGGGAGGTGAGTATGGTCATGCTCCTCTGTTGTGATATAAAACAGGAAACCTGTCTAAGATTAGCAACTTCAGAGACAGATGGTCTAGTTAAACCCTTGGTTTACCAGCAACCCGACAGAGCGAGCAGCAGTGTGACGTGCATGAAGGCAGATGCTGGTGCCATGCTCAATGTGAGGGCACATGGGCATGTCCCTAGAGGCCTGCATCTGTGGGCGAGTCTGTTGGCCTTTATTTTAATCCCCTAGACAAGTCATCTGTGAAACGGCTCCAACGCAGATGTTTGAACCTTCCTGCGGACAGTGCTGGTCACCATTCCTGCCGCTGCAGCCTTGCTCTCTGTCCCTGTCTTGCATTTCTGAGCGGAGGTAAGTGGCTCCTCAACAACCCCTACGAACGCAGCACATCTGTTGATGGGGACACTGAGGTCGTGTGTGCGTCGGTCACCAGAACACTGAGCTCTCGTCCAGCGTTAGAAATCACCCTTGCTCAGAATGACCGAGGCAGCAGGGTATTCCCACGCTAGAGAGTTTTTTTAAAGGGCCTCTTCAGGCCAGTGTCACCAAGACAAATTACAGGGACTGTCAGACAGTGTGCAAAAGCAAAAACCAAGACTACTTCAAAAATAAGAATTGAGATGAAACAGCAAAAAGTCAACTGCATCTAACTTACCCAAGAAAATAGCTTTCTTGGAAGGGTGAGCCAAGGACTAAAGCAGCAGAGAAAGCACGAGCTGCCAGCGCTGGGCTGGCTAAGCTGGCTGTGCGGTGACCCTCTTGCAGGAGGAAGACCTGCCCCGACCCAAAAGAGGCCCCTCTTCGCCCGCTGCCGCAGCCGCCTCGTAGCTCTCGGCTCCTCACTTTTGAAGAAGTGGTTTCATTGCGGGCAGTGACGTTCACCCTTAAGAGAACCACCTGCGCCACTGGGTTTCACTCGCTCGGGGCTGGGGACAGCTGGGGACAACCCGGCGGGCTCCATGGCAGCGCCCCGGTCCTCGGCCTGCCCTTCCAGGAGCCGCTGGCAGCTGCTGGGTAAGGTGCCCCCTTCCTGCTGCCCCAGCCCTTTCCTCCCATTTTCCTTTCTCTCACCCCAGCCCCTAATTTTTTCCCCCTTTTCTCCTTAGACTTCTTATCTGCTATTTTTCATCTGCATCTTTGCTTCCTTCTCCTTCACCGTCCCACCTGCCTTCTTCCTCTGGTCAGACTCTTCTCTCCCATCTAAATCTCTCCTTCGAATGGTCCTGCTTGGCTTTTGCTCTCACTGCACCTGAGAAATTTCACGTTTGAGGCAAACTACACAAAATGACTATTTTTTTCCTGGTGTAAAAGATACTAGCTTGACATGATCACTTTAAAAATATATTTGCAGTTTCTCTGGTAATTTGTGAATGAAATACCTTGTAGAGTGAAATATTATGAGGCGTTTGTGTCTCACTTGATGGTGGAGGTGTTCAGTGATCTGATTAGGAGATGGCGTGATACTAGTATTTAGAAAATGCCTTTGTTTTGTTCTCACTGGACTGAAGAACCAGGGATTTTAAAGCTTGGTTTCTTCTTCTGAAAAGCTTCCCAACAATTTAACTGTTAAGAGAAAACGAAATGACTTTTTTTTTTTCCTTTTCATATGCCTGAAACTGTATTCTTTGCACTCTAAAATAAGTGGCTTGCTCTTCTCAAGTATGATCTTACTGTTTCAAAATTCAGAACTGAGACAAATAGAGAGGTACTTTTTTCCTGCCAGCTGTATCTTTGATATGTTCCTGGGAAAGCTATTTAACAATCTGTGGTCCAGTTTCAGCTCCATACAAAGGGATAATACTGCTTAGTTCAAAGAGCAATTGTTAGATATTATTCTTTCCTGGTTGAAAGTCTACATGAGTCTATTCAAAAGTCTATTTGAAGAGAAGGTGGAGTAAAAATGAAAATGAGTATGTGATCTCCTGCTTTGCATGACTACCAATACTACTACCACCAAGCAAATCCCATTAAAGATGCCTTTCTATGTTTTCTTCTTGAATGAGCTTTGTTAGTCTTGTAGATTGCACAACAGGGTAAACCAAAATGATCAGTGTCTGGGATGTGTTAGTGCCCAAAGGCTCCTTCATCTTCTGTGGGGTAAGAGGGTCCTGAAGAGCCCAAGTGTAGGATCACCAAGTTATTTTGCAGGAGGACTCCTGTTCATTGTGCTAAAATATTATTTAGTCAAGCAGAGATATAGAGTATGACTGAGATATAGAAGGAGAGGGGATATTTCTTATAGGACATTCTGAAATAACTGGAGAGGAAAGAAGATGCTTTTGCACATACAGACTGGATAGTGTTTAGAAGTTCTAGAAGTTCAGAGACATGGTTGACATCAGAAATGCTGAGGATGGCTAGCTCTATCACTCTCTATCTCTTAAAGAGTGTTTTTAATGTAAAAATATTTAGGCTTTAATGTATTTTAGATAATTTCTTTAAAAAGGGAATATTTCCTTTAAGGATCCACTTATTGTCCAAAGGTGGACCCAGAAAAAAAGGAATGCAAGTAGAGAGATTTTATCCATATGATGAACCAAGATCATCAGAAAATGCAATACTTGGTCAGCAGAAGAAAAATTAAAATGTAATAACATCTAGAGGAGAATGTCTACTATATATTTTATACATATATATATACACACACACACACATGCATATATACAAATACAGACCAGTTCCATCTTTAAATTACAAGTCTAGAATGACCAAAGTTATAAGACAGGAAAACCATCTTGCCTGTTTTATCTGATGGAGTAACCGAGCCCCAACAACAAGGATCTCAGATAATCTGGGATAATCCCAGAAACTTTAGAAACCAATATATACAATATGACAAATACGTACATATAGACACTAAAAGCATTATTCCTGTTCCTCATTCTAAGCAAGAACTTGTCTTTAAAAGTAATATTATCTAGAGTATAACTAGCCTTGCTTTAGGGGAAGGGACAGGAGGGTGGATGAGCCCTGGGAACTAGGGTAGTTCTCGTTTTGTGTTTTACAAATTGGAGAATTCTGTGATGAAAAAAAGACTTTCGGTGACCTTTCTCATTAGGAGGCGTTTTCCTTTAACAACTGCCCTTACTCCCTTTATTTTTTTTTGCACTCATTCGTACTGAGAGCTGCTCATGGGATCACCCGCAGTTTTAGGGCACCTGAGAGAAATCAAGTTATGAGTTGCTGACAAAGATGTCAGTGTGGCTGATAAATGAGAGGGAATTTTATCTGAGCAAGTCTGCAAACTCAGGCCCAAACAAGCTCTGGATTAGATTACAGTGTGTCTAATTGCACAAAAACTAAAGGACAATAATGTTGAAAAACTCCTTGCAGAAGACACAGATAAACAAAAGTACAAACCTGTTACATTCCTGCAGCAGACAGCCAGCAAATATAAGACAGGCCAACACATTTCTACTTTTTAAGGAGAATCCCAGAAATGCCTGGGATGCAGTGGTGTGCAGGATCTGTCCATGTCACAAAAATAAACTGATTTCTCTCCAGCAAGCCAGCCGACAAGCATTCCAGAGCGTGTTCAGGCACTAAGCCCTGCCGCTGGCAGAAAGGTGAAATCAATGAGCACCCCAGGGCATATCAAGTTTGATCCTGAACAGAATCTCTTTCCTGAAACTTGCAAAAGCCTTGGTGTAAGCCAGCTGTGAATGCTACATAAGGCCCATACGCAATCTGCTCACGCTGGGAAACAGCCATGCCCAGCAGAACGTATTGGCCCTCCCATGGTCACGTATTTCATGGATCAAAAGATAAGCTATAGCTTTTGAAGTGAAGATTTCTGATGGGAAAGGCTGTTCAAGAGGATTATTTCAAACTGTTTGTGTTTTCTCTCCTTTGCGGGTAGCACCATGTGCTCCTCCCTGCTCTTCTGCGGAGAACAGCCCAGGCTGTTCCTCTTTTGAGCTCCCGGGGAGCTGGAGGATGCCCGGAGCAGGCAGAGCACCTGCCGGGGCGCAGCAGCAGGTTCACCGGAGCTGCACGCTCCCCGCCGCGGCACCCACGTGGAGAGCCCGTCCCGCCTTTGTTATCCCGTCTGAATCCAGCGGGGATATCCCAACTGGATCCAGACTCCCTCATTGCTGCTCATTCACAGGGTTCCCAGCATACAGCTTTAAAAAGACCTGAAGCTTCGTGGTGTAGATTCATCTATACATTCCAAGTCTGCACTGTCAACTAAGGAGTTGTTTTTCCCCATTGGCATGAGTTAGGTTTTCTGAAAATTTCAATGGAGGTGTTTGTTGCCAAAATCAGGGATGAAAAAAATAGAGCAAACATAAGTGGAAATGTAGTAGGAGAGTAAAACGGCTATGGAGCAAAAACGGAGAAGAGGAGGAGTGGGTGATGGATGAAGGCAGAAAGTAATTTCAGTTTTATGTATCAACACTACAAAAGGACAATATCCTCAGTCACAAAGATCATATGCTTTTAAAATGAAACTGGGGACTAAAAATTCAGCCCAGGGCCAGCCAACAACACCACGGAAGATTCTAGTTCCCATACAGCTTAACACTAACACTATTGATAGGAATATGTCTTAAAAGATGCTGTAAGGCTCTAGAAACATGGTGCAAAGTGTTTGTTTAAGGAATCTGTAACCCTTAAACCACAGACAATATCCTAAAAAATTGCTGATGTGCATGAAGGATAGACTCTTTTTTCTATATTTCATGTGTCATAAGAGGTTAACAAAGCTAGACGGGTATCTGGATAAATGTTGTATACCCATTTCCCATTCAAGAGAAGAAGCTTATTTTGTAATTCTTATTTTTGTAAGATCTTTCCTTAAAAACTGCTAAACAAAATGAATGGCTAAGCAGACACAAAAAGCAAACACAAAAACCTGTGTTTTACCTATATAGCTAGTTCTATTATTGCTGGGAAAATAAGGCATTATTTAACTGCTCCTTTGTAGTGTGGACTTAATTGTACAGATAAGATTTCTAGTGGATGAGATACAAGGGTTGGTTTTACAGACACTTTGTTGTTACCAGGTGCTCTTTAAGGAGCGAGTATATGAGAGTTTACATTTATGCAACCACTTGGGAAGTACAATTGTTCTTTAACCTCAGTGACACAAATAACACCCACTAGTATTTACAGTATTGGTTTCTTTTTTTGTCTTTTCATATTTTGTAGTAAAAGAATTCTCTCCTCTTTCCTTTCCCTCTCCTCTTTCTGTCCTTTCCCTTCCCTGAAGATCCTTCATAGCTTCCCCTCACCCTCTCCCCCAGGAAAAGAAGGGCAGGATTACATACTCGGTTGCAGGATCTGTTGTTTTATTTTAAAAGGGAAGTTTTACCATACTAAGATCACAAACAATATAATTTCGTTATCTGCAGGCTTCTGTTTTCATTCCTCTTTTGGGAAGATCCTTCTGTCTTTTTTTTATGAGTTGCTGAGTATCTTTACCTGAAATTACTGAACAAAAGTAGCTCGTGCTTGCAAAAAAAATAGTAGTTTCACTGGTGTCAGTAGCAATGCTAGAGTATGTCAGGGAGTAAAACTGCTCTGCGCAAACACAGCACAGCTAAAAAAAAGAGTTAAACAAAGCAAACTTTGTTATGGTGTTTTATGAGATGAATCTGCTGATATGCTTTATTGAGGGTTATCTACCCGCTTTTCACAAACATGCACACACAAACATGCAATTCCCATGAGGAAATCCTGTAGAGGACAGTCAGGAAGGTGGCAGTCAGTCTGTTGTCCCCTTCTGCTTGGCGGGGGACTCTGCGTGGCCGCACAGCCACGGTGCATTCGGGTACATCACTGGGAGGAAAGGCCCGGCTCGCGCGGGAGACGCTGCCTTGTGACGATGGGGGATGTGGGCGAGAAGCAAAAGAAGAACCAGGCGCAGGGCAGACTCTTCCTCAGAGAGCGCGGCTGCCACGGCAGCCTCGGCAGCCTCTTCCCAAACTGGGGGCATCTTCAGCAGCGCCGCTCCCTCTTTGCTGCAGAAAGGTGGGCTGCAAGGGGCTGCTGCGGTGCAAACCCAGGCAAAGCAAGGAGGGGTTTTGCATAACAGGCAAAATACCAGCCCAGCTGTTTACCATGTCTTTGCATGGGGCTTCCAAGGAAAGCTGGTGGAAAGCTAAAGGCACATAAGGGTTTGAACACAACCCTGCAGTCTTTCCTCACAGAAACCAGAGACAGAAGAAGCAGGACTGGAAGATAAAATGGAGCTAAATATCTTCTTTGCTTTGACCAGCTGAATTACTGACAGAAATGGAAAACTCAAAGATAAGACTTCAAACCAAATCTATAGATTAAGGAGCAACATGGTGATGAGGCCAGTCAGTATTTATCAAAGATCTCTGAAGGAGCTAAAGCAGTTAGACTGCTCTGCTGAAAATCGGTACCAAAAATGTGTTAGGACATAACAAGGTGGAGGACGATTTCTTGGAAATAGCAGCTTGGAAGAGAAGTTGTTAGGTAAAAAAAAGGAATATGGGAGAACAAAATTGTCTTCTTCTTAACTGTTTTCATCTGGGACCTGGGAATGGAAGGTTGAGGAAATAATGAAGAAAGAATTTAAAAATATAGAAAATTTGTGGACAGTATCTTCCAAGTTGCAGTTGGCTGTAGTAGTCTTGGCAGCGATGTTGCTGGGGTAGATTGGGCAAACCTCTTCGCTTTTCTTCACCTATGTTGAAAGCAGATCTCTTAGATTCAGACCTATGTCTGAATGAAATTTTGAGGGATGGGAGAAGCAAAGTTCCTAGGCAGAAGCAGTGATTTTTTACTACAGAAGTTGACATAAATTGGGCAAGCTCTCAATGAATGTTCCTTTTTTTTGGCATTTACATTGGATAAATTAGGAATAATTATTCACTATGGCAATGATTTCTGGTTTAAAGATCTCTTTAAATAAATGTTTTGAGTGCAGTGTACTAAATGGGAACACAGCATACTTTAAGATCTGCTAAGGAGGAATCTTTACTGCGTATGGATGATTTGTTCTTGTGCAAAAAAATCACCATTTCTTCTTTTATTCAAAATTATAGAGCTGAGCCTGAATCCTGTTTGAACTATGTAAAGTTGGCTATGGGATCTTCACAGAAAGGGTCAATATTTTAAGGTTTTCACCTTTCATTAGAAAATCGGAAAATGCTTTGGTAGAGGCCACTAAATAAAAAACACCACTGGGGGAATAAAACAGCTATTTGTCATCATTGATTTGATTAATTTGAGAGAGAGTTTACATGGAATTTTTGTTTCACGATGTGTCTTTTTTAGGAATAAAATAATAATACTGATAATGACGACGAGGACGATGATGATGATGAAAGGAATGGTGCTCTGTAGCACTCAGCAGGAGCCCGGGCTGGTTGAGTGGGTTATTCGCTCGGGAGCGGGACCTGGAGGGGAGCCGGGCGCGGAGTCGGGAGCGGGGCCGGGAGCGGGGCCGGGAGCGGGGCCGGGAGCGGGACCGGGACGGGGTCCGGGAGCGGGGCGCCAGCTCCCCCTCGCGGTAGCCGCTCCGCTTCGTTCCCGGCTCCGCTGCCGGCTCCTCATCCCGCCCGGCTCCCGGCTCCGCTCCCGGTCGCAGTCCAGACTTCGCTCCCGGCTCCGCTCCTGGCCCACTCCCGGCCCCGCTGTCGGCCCGGCTCCCGGGCAGCAGGTTGGGCAGCGGGAACGCCGGGAAGAAAGGGCATGAAGTGCCCGAACGGGAAAATAGCGGGGAGCCTGGGACAGCTGGAGAACCGCTCCCAGCAAGCGCCGAGGAGGGCTGCTCTTATCAGCCAACGCGGCAGCGCTCCTGCAAGCTCACAGCCTCCGAGTGCCTATTCCTTTACTTCTGGTTCACTCCACGGAGTCTATTTAGACCAGTTCTGAAAACCAATGACCTCCCAATCTCCTCTCTTCTCACTCATTTCCTGCTCCAACAGTGATTCAAGATCAGAGATTCAGTGTATCCTTCTACTAAACCCTCCTGGAGGGCAATTGCCTCCGTAGACTTTCCTTTCCTTTCCTTTCCTTTCCTTTCCTTTCCTTTCCTTTCCTTTCCTTTCCTTTCCTTTCCTTTCCTTTC
>JAUBNY010000877.1:3231994-3244141 GCA_032275445.1 Crypturellus soui
TTCCCTTCCCTTCCCTTCCCTTCCCGTCCCTTCCCTTCCCTTCCCTTCCCTTCCCCTCACAAATGCCCATCATGCTTGAACATGTCTGTAAATAATCAAATCAGTTTACATGATGTTCACTGTAATTAGCTGTTGAGACAAGATAAATGACTTGTCCTGACCTGACCGTTTCCCACCTAGTCTTACAGGAGCTCATCACAACTAGCCTGAACTGCCGCAGAGGCGCCTTGTCACCTAGCGCGTTTGCTAAACCTTGTTCAAATAAGGTTATTACTCTGCAATGCAGAGCAACACCCCCTGCCCACGCATCAGCATGTGAGAATAAACTCTCACAGGACTTGCATTTTTTGGACCCATGGAGTTATTTAAGATGCAATCATGAAGAGAACCAGTAAGGACAGTGTGCTAGAGTGAGCAAAGAGAATAAAGTTTTGCTTGAGAGAAATAACATTTGGGCCAAAGGTAGAAATTCAGCAAAGATCAGCTCTTGCTACCTATCCTACTTCCTTCTTTTTCATCTTCTTTTTCTTTTTTAAAAAATTATTTATTGAGTGAAACTGTCTTCTGGATCCATTTGTTTGGGGGTGACATGGGGGTCACTGCACATGCAAAGATGTGGCTTTCTTAGAGTTAACCTATGTGCATCAAACTCATCAGTGTTGCCACATTTAGAGACTTTTGGTGAGTTTTTTAAAATCTTGAGCTGCTGGCAGCACATGACCATGAGAAAACTGTAGCTTTCCTGAAAGAAAAAAAAAAAGAATATTTCTACCTTCTGTGATCTTGAAGATGATTCTGAGATTCACACAGAAACAAAAAAAAAAAAACCACTCAGATGTCAAATAAGAAACAAAATCTACTTTTTGTAAATCTCCTGATCTGTAAAGCAGCATGGGAGATTTTTCTGTGTCTAGGAAGGGTTTGACTGCTATTTAAAATACAAAGCATGCTGAGCTGAATGCAAACACAAGTTGCATTGGTGAAGAGAAAGGTTCTTTCTCCATCTTTCAAAATGTTCCAATTTCTCAGCCATTCTCCTTTTGGTAAGTTCTTCCTTTAGACTGTTACCCTATTTTGCAGCGACTTTCTCACTTTTTCAAAGGCCACTTTAGTCACTGCCCCATCTGAAAATAAAAGTAGTTCTGTTAGGCCAACCATCTGACAGCTTAACTAGCTTTAAAAAGATCATCTTGTTTGGTATCTGTCCAGTGCATTTATGCCCTTCTCCTGGGCAACAGAGCTGTTATATGGCATCCTGCCTTTTGACCCGTGGGGGCATTTCCCCATGTATGTGCCTACCCTCCTTGAGGAAGTCCTGAGTTGGTGGCAGCTAGAAGTTTGTCAGACTAGATCAGAACAAAATTTATCCTGCTGCTTGTATAGCCTGTAAAAACATAATGAAGAAGAAAAGTGGACATGAATAAACATTTTTTAGAGGCAGCAATTTATTTGTTTTAGTTTCCATAGTTTGCCAATGCTAGATATGATTACAAATGTTATAAATTTGATCTTCTTTGCCCAGGGCTCTGTGCAAATATTTTATAACTCTGCAGTTCTTATTTTGGACTTTAAGGAGAATGATTGACTTGCAGGCAGTTTCAGCAGTCTGAACAGGCCAGCTAGCAGCTGAAAAATAAGGATGGTGAATTGGATTGTTGCCATTTCTCAATATTCCCCTCCTTGATTTCATTTCTGCTCTGTGTTCTTGCATGTTGTCATTTTCTTCTAGGTCACTATAATATTTTTTTCTCCAAGACCTAGGCAAGTTTAGACCACTCAGTGACATCTCATAGAAATGCTTCTGCCTATCTCGTCAGTCTACCAGGTTCTCAGGATCCTCCCTATTCGCTCTTCCAGCACGTACTCCAGCATCCTCCCCTGTACAGATGCAGTTCCAGGTCATCAAACATCTACTTTGCATGTTTCTTTCGTGGTTTGGTTGCTACATCTGTCTGCTTCTACATCTAGTAGAAAAGGTTTTCTCCATTGGTTTTTATCTTCAAGCATCTCTCCCCTGTACTCTTGAGGCAGTAGGCATCCTGCTAGCAAGGAGGGACTGCTGTGAGCAAGGATAAATTGGCTTAGTTTGTATGATCAGAAACTGGAACTACTTTTAGATCAGAAAGCTGAAGTGAGAGAGTGCTCAATAAGCTGTGTGAGTTTGAACTTTTGGGACATACTTGCAGCTGTTTTCAGCTGGTGCATCCTTGCAATCAGTGGATATTGGCTGGTTTCCATCATCTGAGCCTCCGCCTGTGAGTCTGCTAGGTCTAAACAGTATGATTTAAATGCAAGGAAGGTAAAGTGGCAACAAACTGAGCTGGAACAAGCTGAGCTGAGAGGGATTTAGTGAAAGGCTGGAGAGAGAGCCTGGAAAACCAGCTTGCATGGGTGAAGTATGTGTATTTAGCACAGACAGCATGCTCGTGTGTAGACACCTAATGCATACCCATATTTCAGCTGCCTGCTGGCACTCACTGCCTCAGGAAATGTCTGCATTATCTTTATCATCAAAGAAGGAGGAAAGCTACTTTTAAAGGCCTCCACAAAGGAGTCAGGTACACCTTTCCTAGGCATCAGCTCACAGGCAGACAGCACCTTCTTCAGAGGTTTACAAGAACATCTACTTCATTGACCATCCACACTCTGGAAGGCTGATGTCATTAAGTACCTAAAATTAAGTTCTGAATGAGAAATACTGAGAAATGAGTCCTAAGGCACGTTTGCCAGAAGGACTGAAACGAGCTGGGTTTTGGAGCTCAAGCAGCTCCAGTAGACACAAATCTCAAAGAGACAGCAGGAATTCTTTTTCCTTCTCCACTTCTGCTGCCTCCACTACTTGCAGAGGTGGCCTCATTGCTTTTCTCCTTGAAGCATGTCCTGATATATTTACTTTTTTCTTCCTTTCAACTTGGCTTCTTACTCTATACCCAATCATCTCAAGAGCAGGGAGGAGGGGGGAAAAAAAAGAAAAACAAAATTCAAGATCCAAAGGCAGGATTTTTTAAAGTCAGAGAGATATTATTTTGTTATTCAGTATCTATTTTTACAATTAAGAGCTGGCTTTAGGGGCTTGTAGAAAACACACATTTCAGCCAGCCAGATCTGTAGTCTTACTTCTCTCTTTCGTATTTATAGACAGTAGTGAGGGCACGGTTACTCTTTTGTTCCTTTAAGGATAAGTGATGACTGTTCAAGCTGTAGTCCCTGCAGAAAGGCTCCTTTGTACCCTTGTCAAAGAGATGGTGCCTCTGAGGCACCTTATCTATAAGGCAAATGTCATCTGCGCCATCCATCGGGGCAAACCAGGCTGGTGGCTGCCACTTGAGAGGAACTGCCAGACTGTGCATAGGAGTTTTTTGTCTTTAGATATTTTCTGTAATATTTTATGACATACTTCCAAATAGTACACTTTTTGAGAGCTTCCCTGAACACAGTTTCAATACACAAAAGCAGAGTTTGCAAATGCACACAGTATGTTTATGCAGTCCTTTTGCCTATTTTTTAAAAAAGTATAACCTTTCTAGGGTTTTGTTGTGTTTTGTTTCAATTAAAATATTTCTCCCTGACCAAAGAGATAGAAATGATTATATTTATTTTCTACTTCTGTTTTACAGTTCTTGTTATGACAGCACTAACTTTCACTTCTGCAATGAATCAAAATATATCTGAGATTACATGTCTATTTATCAGCCAGAAGAATGAAGGTTCAAGAACACCAAAGACATCAGTATCTCCTAAGGTGAAACAACAGAGAATGAGTTACTTATAAAATATTGCTGTCCATTCCAGAAATACCTTCCCAGAACCTTACAACACCCTGAAACTTTAGACTATGGGGATGTCATAATCAAAATAAAGAGGGTTGGGTCAAATATATCTGCAAAACATTAGAAGGAAATGCATGCCTTTTGAACTAGATCTAAGTTACACATCAAGTTTTTTTTGACTGGACTGGACTTCTAATTGCTTCCCTGTCTCACATCAAGCCTTATTACTTCTCAAATTTGTTGAAATGTAACAATAATAATAAAAAAAACCTACATTCATTTAAAAGAGAAATGCTCTGTGGAGGTTAAGAAAGCCATGATGTGAAGTGGTGACCACACACAGCCCAGCCAAACTCTTGACACAAGAGTGGGTTTGCTACAGCTGTTGGGAATGACCGGGAAGCTGAACACCCCTCTCTTTCCACTCCCAAATGCTCAGAAATTCCTGCCTGGGCTAAGACACCTTAGCCTAGCCTAAACCTAGGCTTAAACACCACAGCTACATCAGTAATCAGTTAAGAAATGTCATTCTTCTCTTTTGACTACAAATTTCTAACTGGCAGAAGATCAGTAAGAGACAGCACACAACTGAATTATCAAGAAACTGAGACTCACAATTAAAATACCTCCTGAGTACTGATGTTCTGAGTCAGTCTTAAGAGATCTTTCTCACTGCTGGGCAAATAATCAGTAATTCTGATACGTAAGAAGCAGAGTTAAAAAAAGTGCATGTTGTCATGGGTGGGTTCCCTCCATCAGGCTGTGTCAATGGTCTTAGAAGTGTAAGAACATAGAACACTCGCTCCCATCGCAGCTATATATGTGAACATCTCTTTATTTTCTCCGGAGTGACACTTCTAGTGATGCTTCTAGTTCTGACGTTTTACATACTCCTTCCATCGGAGGTAATATGCTTTATGCAATATTTCACCAACTTTCGTAATCTTGTCTGTGTAAAATATTTTTCCACTTTCCAAGTAGAAGGTAGAAAGTTTGAGGGTAGAAATGAAAACAAAATAGATAAGGACAAGCGATCATATGATGGAGAAGTCCTTTTTGTATAATTTTTATTAAGAGTAGAAACTATATCTCAAAGTGGTATATCCTGATATGATTTGGGTATTAGGGGGCATTATTAATTTATGAATGCTTTTTCCAGAAGAAAACATTTAGATATGAAAATATATGTTTACATCTAAGTATTTACATAGCAATTAATTTTCTTGCCTTACAGATTTCTACTACTTCAGAAGATCTTGGTTGTTATTTGAGTTCTCAAGGAAAGGAGAACATCTATGAACCAATTAAAAATGTGGAAGTCAATGTGTTTGAAGATATTGAATTGAGAGTGATAATGAACATTTCAAGGATTATTTCATGCCTTTGGTGGTTTAAAGAGAAAAAAACTTGTAAACCCTCACTGGACTCGGAGAACCGGTAAGTTAAGGGATGTACTGAACCAAAAAAACTTAAAAAGATCATTTCTTTAAGGATACAAGAAAGATATTTTCTGTGGGACTCTGACAATGTGTAATTTCACGTTACACATATTTTTAAAATTCTCATCTTTCTTAACCATTGTCATTGGGCTGCCCTTAACTGATTGTCATGTAAATATATATACACAGAGCATCTACACCTAAAATCCCAAAGATAGACTAGTTTGAAATAAATTCTTTTAATTTATTTTGCAACATACAATGGATATCTGCAAGGACTTTACTGACATTGATCAATCTAAACTTCACAGTGTGCACATGAGACAAGTAACTTGATTTTAAAGTCAAAGAATGGAAGCATGGAGAGTTGTGTGACTTGGCAAGGTCACACTGCAAACCAGTAATGGTGCCAGCAGCAGCAGCCCAGTTCTTGCAACCAAACAACTGAAGTGAAACCCCAGGCCAGGTTATTCCATTCCGCAGCAGGACACAGAGGGTAGGATTGTAGGTAAAACCTTTCCCTCAGCTGTCCTAAGTTCAAGAAATTCATCCACGTTAGGACTGTTCAGCATGTGTTTAGGTACCAGTGATGCTAATTTCTCAAGTTCTATTTGTACTATAGGGTAATTCATGAAAACATGTTTTGTTGAAGGGCACTATGTAAATAGTGAATACCAGTATCTCTAATTAATATTTTCATGCTGCCAAGTTTGATGCCAACTCTTTTATTGTATCTGCTGCATATTGCCTTCTAGATAACAAAATCAACTTTATTTTCTGTTTTCTAGATATGTTATATCCTTGGCTTTTTCCCAAATAAGAGAAACACAGGCTGGAAACCACACTCTCTCAGTCATAAGTGAAAACAGCAATTACACAGTAATATTTACTGTTCTTGTCCGAAGTAAGTATATTTCAGTAGAATGGAGTCAATCCATCAGCAAGTTCAAGGGGAGAGTCTCAGGTTCACAAAGCACTGAAACTCCCTCTTTTCTTGATAAGTCCTCTGTCTCCCTCAAGCCTTCACCCCTGTGCCTCTACCCTCTGCATCGCATGGCACCTCTCTTGCATGCTGCGTTTCCCCCAGGAGCACCCCCTCAGCCTAGATTTGCACAGGAACTTGTGTAGGAACTTCACATAGACTTGGGGCTGTCTTGAATGACTGACGTCAAAACCACAGATTGAGTTGACACATGAAAATCAACTTCCACTAGTCAATAAAAAATGCAGATGAGCATCTAAAGATGTAAATGTGCATCAACCACCTTCTCTCCTACAAAAGACCTCACTCTGTGCCAAAAGAGAAAAATCAAGGGTGACTTGTATGCTCTTAAATTCTGTGGGCTAGATTTGTTTGCTTGCGTCTTACCTTGTTTTTTGGCTGTGTTGGCTGCTGATCTTTTCTCCATATAAGATTAAGACGAATTAATCAGATTACATTTATTCCCAGCACTCTGGGGTCTTGCTTTGCCCCACTTCACCACTTCTTTCTGCATTTCTGGCACAGTCTTTCCAAGTCGCACTTCTTTGGGACGGTGAGAGGCTACACTGGGGGAATGAGAGAGACAAGGTCCTTCTGCTCAGCATGAGGGTTTACGCATGGTCCAGGGCAGTCAGTAGTTTTGGTTTGTTTTGGTCTGTTGGTCTCTTTTTGGTCTGATTTTTTCCCCTGGAGCCTAGGCTGGGATGTGCTGTTTGGTTTTCGTGGTAAAGTGCATCTGCATGGCAGCTGCTCTGCACAAGGGTCCACAAGAAGTTCACATTTTAACTACTGACCTCAGAAAGTTGTGGCAGAGCATGTGTTAGTTGTGACTTTTTGAAAGACTCACAGCATGGGCCAGTTCAGCTGAACTTTTTAAGGACCACCCAAGAGCCATCTCTGACACAAAGGCAACTGCCACATCAAAGTTGAGTCTTCTCATTCTAAGTAGGGGTGTCCAAGAACTTAAAACTAAAAAGGCACATATTGACATATTTTAAAGAGGAGAAATACCATATTATTTGCCTATAATTAGCTCAATTAAAAAAAAAAAAACTATCAACATTCAAACAGATAAAAAGACTGGCAAAGTAATTAGAACCAAACCCCTCAAGAGAGACAGGTTTAACAAGCAGCATAACTTGCCTTGTTTTTAATAAATTGTCAGTAATCAAAATTTTTCATTCCTTCTTACTTGTTTTTAAGGCATTTGTGCTTGATTTTTTCTGGCTCACTCAAATGTTAGAAGTGTCACTTGCTCGACTTGAAGGCCTATTGTAGGCCTTGTTTATGGTTTTAACAACTTTCTGAGGTTGTTAAGTGATTATCAAAAATATACCTACTCTACCATATCAGTGAGACTTCAAAAGTAAGAAGTGGGACCATGTGTGCAGGCAAGACAGTTCAAAACAGTCTTGGTAAAGATCTTTTTCATATCGGTTGTTTGGATTTCATTCTCTTTGCTTCTGCAAATCTAATATCCTAATTCCATCTGTCATCAAATCCTTCCGGCTAGATGAGATGTGAATCTCTATAGCTGAAAAAAAAAGAAGAACACTTGTAGGCCCAGTTTATAAGAGATAAGCAAACAAAGAAATTCAAAAGCTTAAAGTATCATTGTTGCCTTTGCATTCACCTTTGAGACAATGAAACTATGAAAAAAAACGTTGGCCTTCTTGGTGGAAATTGTAATTTCACTCTATACTGTGTTTAAAATAAACTCTACAGTTTTATTTTAGATCAGATCTTTAGCAGTTTTAACGCATTTATATATATATATATATATATTTACCTAAAGCATGAGTCTGACAGAGTCAGAATACTGGGAGTGGTCTAAGAACCTTAGATCTCCAGGTTGGCCTGATAGAAAATACGGTCATTACCAGAAGTCGTTATCCCCTATTGCTTTTCCATCATGTATAAGACTGAGTAGCACATAAGGATCTCATTTTGCATTCTCTGCAGATGTGATTTCTAAAGGTGTGTGCACTCCTACCAAGGGAAGTGAGCAGGAGCCACAGCAAATTAACAACTTGAGCAGCAGCCTCCAGATTCCCCTCTCTTGTATGGAAACAGGCCTTTGATACTGAGGAAGATGTACATTAACAATCCAGCTGAGATGCTTTTAGGACCAGCCCGCAATATCTCCAGGGCAGAATAATTTTATTTTCTCTGAGCATTGAAACCACATGAAATAAATTACAGCCATGTAGACTAATGTACTATTTACTGAGCAAAACGTTCCGCTTTGAATTTCAAGAAATCTTAGTCATTTGCATGATTTTTAACAGAGAAACCAGAGAAACCTTATTTCAGGAAAAGCGAAAAACTAGATACTATACAGTGCATATCAGAGAGCTACCCCCAGCCATCTTTGGAGTGGATATTTTGCAAAACACCTGAAGAGAGGTAAGGTGTCTCTTTATTTGCTTACTGAGGCTTTTTGAAAACTTACCGTCTTCAGAAGAAGTAAGGGGAAGCTTTCACACTCTAGTGGGCATCGTGGTTTGATTAGGAAACTGAAGAAGAGCCACGGGTCGGATTTTGAAGATGAGCAGTGAGCTCTGCTGTGTTGCACAATGACTGTTTGAAAATCTCTGCCTGCACAACTCCCATTTTTTAGTGCTGCAGCATACTTTTCTTAGAAAGTTTTTTTTTTTGAAAAATTCAATCTTCACTTAGAAAAAGTTGTTCCAGATTCTAGTATTTTGATGTGATGAAAATAAATCAAATATATCTCATTTCTCTGGAGTTTCTTACATTTTAGAAAACATGAGTGCCTTAGACTTAGGAAGATGTTACGAGAAAACATACTGTTCCTAGCTAATTTTTTTTCATTATGTTTTCACACATAACCAGAATATGTGTAAACACATACAACCAGAGTATGTATTAAGAGTAGGAATGTGCTCAAATAAGCAGCAAGTAAGCTTGAATAAGTTCAGTTAAGACAGTCTTGAATTGAGGGTATTTTTCCCTGCATGGTGACAATTGGAGGATCTGGATCACATAAGTCCATTACATTTGCAATAACCCTCATCATCAGTAATCCTGAGGTGTATTGTGAAAGCTCAACATATGATTTCACTATTTTCTAGATTTCAGCCATAGAATTATCTATTTATGACCCAGTCTGACCATATACAGGTCAGTTTAACTCATTCTGCTGCCTACATTATTTTCATTCATTCCACAGCTATAACATTTTTATTTTCTTATGATTTTCTTTCTTTTCTTCTTTGCCTTTCTTGGTTCCTTTTTATTCAGCTATGTAAGATCCAGTTTTCCCAGTATTGTTTGCATATTTTTATGGCTCGGGGATTTATCAGATTCATTTGCTTGAGGTTAACCAAATGAGTGAATGAATAATTATGCTTGTAATTGCAGTTGTCCCAACAAAATGCGCGAAGAAACAGGGGAAATGCATGGCATGCAGAAGGTACAAAATGGATTGCAGGAGGATAAATTATTTCATACATACATATGGTGCTGTGCGGCTAACGAGCTGGGCAGAGAATGCACCAGCCTGTTTACAATAGGTAACTTCCCTCTAAGGTTTACTTTCATGTGAGGTGGTTCCTGCTATTGGAGTTAGTTGCACTACTCATCTGAGCCAGCTCCCTGGCCTAAGTTCTTCATTTGTAATCACTGGAACAAATCTATCCAGCAGCAAATATGTCATTTAAATCCACCAAGTTTACTGATTTCATGTTTAGTGAGTAATTTTCCAAAGTCTAAGTATCTTTACAATATAGTAATGGATAGAGTTGGAAGAAAAAATGTTGATCTAAAAGAGTACTTTTTTTTTCCAGAGACAGTAGAGGTTGTTTCACTGGTTGTATATTCATTTTGTAGATTTAAGTGAAAGACATGCAGCGCCTTCACCTTTACTTCTTAAAACTGGAGAACCATTGCTCATCAGATGCAGAGCTGCTTATCGTAACTATAGATTCAGAATTAATTTTTCTTTTGAAAACAAAGAACTACAGCAGGTAAGAAGACAAGGTTTATTTTACAATATACAATATTGGTCACTAAAAACCGATTAAGTGCAAACCTCTGTTGAAAACCAGGATCGGTATTTTGACGGATTAGACTATCAAATAGATTACTCAACCATTCGGATCCAGTATGTATTTGCTTCAGCAGCAGGAAGAAACGACAGTGGACATTACACCTGTTCTTCTACAGCACATCCAAGTCAAACTGCTCTGATTACAGTCCTAGGTAATTTCAACTCCAAGTGTTATTTTTGTCCTTTGGTTGTTTTGCTTCGTTTTCAGTATGTCAGTTCTTTGCTTGCCTATTTGCAGCATATGTTTATAATGATTTCCATGATAAAATCCTGTTTTCACTTGCTGGCAGTCTGGGGAAGCCAAGATATTAATCTTGACTGAGTTATTCAGGTACCTGAAGAGGATGCTTTTAGAAGTGGGCTGAAATGGCGCTGTCTGGAAAGTGAGTGGTCCTTTCAATGTTATTTCTAGAAACACGGGTTGGGATTTCCCTCACATTTCACAAAATCACGGAATGGCTGAGATTGGAATGGGATCTCTGGAGGTCATCTAATCCAATTCCCTGCACAAGCAGGGACACCCAGAGCAGGTTGCACAAGGTCACATCCAGGCAGATCTTGAATAACTGCAGAGAAGGAGACTCTACCACCTTTCTGGGCAACTTGCTCCAGGGCTCTCTTACCCTCACGAACAAGAAGTTTTTCCTCACATTCAGATGGAATTTCCTGTACTTTAGTTTGTGGCCATTGTCTCTTGCCCTGTTGCTGGCCACCACTGAAAATAGTCTGGCACCATTCTTTTGACACCCTCCCTTGGTGTATTCATGCACATTGATAAGATTCCTTCTTAGCCTCCTCTTTTCCAGGCTGCAGACCCAGCTCTCTTAGCCTCTCTTCATAGGAGAGATGTTCCAATCTCCTGATCATCTTCATAGCCCTACATCGAACTCTCTTCAGTAGCTCCAGGAGTTTCTGCAGGTGACTCCAGCATCCCCAGGGATGTGTGACCCAGAGCTCCCTGGGGCTTGCTGAACACAACGAGGTCCTTTCACAGTGCCATTCTGCCCTTCTTCATGCCTTTCCTTGAGCTGAGGCCACTTGTACCCTGCAAGTGGCCCTCCTCTCTGAAGGTATCTAAGGTCTCAAACCTATATGGAGGCAACTACAGCACACATAAAAACAACTGGAGGTAAATCATTGCATAAACACCTTTTCAAGAGCAGGTCAATGATATAAAATGCTTGACCTACCCTGAATTTTCATCTATTAATGCTCCTTGTATTTTTCAGGCAGCAGCATACAATTTTGTCTTAACTTTTTGACTAGGAAACTATGATTTTCTGTACTCTCCCTTAAAATGCCATATGCCCACAAAGTCTATGAGTGATTATTGGCTTTGCTGATAAAAAAAAAATAGCTTATTGGCTTATATGGTAGATTAATGTAGGGGGAACATTGCCGTGTCCAGTTATCAGCAGTGCTTCCCTCTCCGAGGTTAAAAGGGGACATAATGTGCAACACTTTCAATCCATCACAGCTTTTAGCCTAATGTACTAATGAAACCTTTGATTGGTGTCAATTTGTGCTAACACTCCAGATTCACAATCAACAGTGATAAGAGTTTCATTCACTTGTTGTTATCATAGAGTAGCGGGCTCTGAAATGACCACTGGCTGCACAGATGGAAGTCATAACAACTTTACCCTAACATTAAACTATCACTATCCATGAGTCATCAGACATAGCTTCACTGGGAATGATGAGGAAGTCAATTTATAAAGAGAAAACTTCACCGACTTGGCATACTCTGTATTGCCTAAGGAGCTTGGCCAACATAACTACATTGACTAGAGGTCTTCTCGTGCCTAATAATGCCCTGCAGCCCTCTGGTTGCTCTTTACTACTTGGTGTTTCACCAGCTTCTCTCTTTTTGTTTAGCTGGTC
>JAUBNY010000877.1:3244241-3271311 GCA_032275445.1 Crypturellus soui
CAAAGGCATGAAAGCTTTAATTCCAGTCTCAGGCATTTCAAATCATCTCTCTATCATTACTAAATAATCATGTTTACTATTGTTATGATAGAAAAGCACTTAAACCTGCCAAAAAAAAAAAAAGAAAAAAAAAACCTACAAGATCAGCCAAGCAATAAGAATGTATTATTTTCTATCTATCTGCTTCAGAAACTGCCTTTTTTTTTTCCTCCTGAGTTCTTTGGCAGAGAAATGGCATACCCTGTTCCAGGTCCCTCTCTGCTCTCTGAAGAAGAAGCCTTTACACTTGGCGGGTTGTGTTGCTATCAGTGCACGTCCAGATGACTTTCTGCCTGGAAAGATGAGATCCAACAGAACATTTTAGAGATGGAGCTGCACATTATAAAACCATTAAGCCTTCAATATCAAAAAGAGAAGAATAGACATGAAAGGAATTGCTTCCTGTTTTAAAGTACTGAACTTTTCTTGTGGTTTCTTGTGGGAATTTCCACTTAGTACTTTTCCAACCAAGTTGTTAAAGAAGAAACATGCCAAATTATACAGAGTTACAATCAGAAGGGAAAAAATCCAAATAAAAACCCAGTCCAGCAGTGTTTCTGCAGTGTGGATTTTCACCATGAGGTTGACAAAGCACAGGGTGCCCAAAGGCTCTGGATTCTCCTTTCTTGGAGATACCCAAAACTTAGAGGTTCCTTCCAGTCTACTTGATTCTGTGATTTTAACAGAGCTGATCCTAACTCCACTGAGGAAGGCCTTTAGAAAGGCCTTATTCTACTTTTGTGTGCTGACTCGTCTCTTTGAGTGGGATTCATTTCACCCGATGTGTCACCTAGACCCAGCAGTGACCTAAGCTCCTTCAACAGAGACAGACATTTCCAGAGTTTACTTCAGTACATCTTTTTTGGAGTCTATTTTAGGATTAGATAGATGCTTTCATGTTTTTCCATGTTTGTCTTCCATCAAATACTTCTAATTTAGATAGATAAATACTAGGAAGATGAGATTCTGCAAAATCTTTGGGTAAGATTTGCAAAATCTTCAGCTTATTTCAGGGAAGGAGAAACAGCTGGCAGTGCTCCATTGATTCATTCCCTATTATAGGAAAGCTTGGAGGTGCAGATGCTAGCACCAAGAACACATACCTAAAGCGAAGTCATAGAACTGTTGACTCAGGGGCTCTGGAGGGTGGGATGGGGAGAGCTGCCTGGAAGGGCTCTGGGTCTTACCAAATTTACCACTCCAGCGTATTTTACATGGGCTCAGGTCACCGGTGTGCAGTTGAATGCTGTAACATCATTTCAATCCTATTTTGAAGCATTATCTTCTTTCTGATAAATAGTATGCTTTTGGGATGTAATACAGTGTTTTTAATAGTGTTTTTTATTTTTTGTTTTGTTACATTTTGTTTTGCTTGCAATGACTAAAACAAAAAACACACAGATGTCAAAATTCCTCCATTAGGCAGCAGAGTGTTTGTAACATAAACTTTTTTTTTTCTTTCCAGAAAAAGGGTTTATAAACATAACTGACTCTAGAGAGGATTTTGAAATTGGTGAAGAAGAGTTTTGCTTTGAGGTTCGTCTTACGGCATATCCAGCCATTAGGTGCATGTGGCTATTTTCCCAAAAAAGGTTTCCATGTGAGCAAAATGTGGAGGGACTCAGGTATTTCACAATGTTTCTTCTTTCTGTCTCTTTTGAATTGATTACTGTTCATATTTCATGTGCCTATTTATATTTCTAATAAGTGAGTGGGCCAAGTGATGAAGCAGTGTTACCAAAGGATACTCAAATGTTAATTTGGCTTTCAATAGCAGTTCAGAGAATCACTTTTTCCTGCATGTTATAATAAATCCCTATTTAAATTATGCATCTCGCAATCCCTTTAGGCTATCTGCATTTTACCATTTGTTTTCTCCATGACATAATTTGCAGTTGCAGCTCTTTTGCAGTTGTCTGCCTGAAACCCAAGTTCTACTTGTTCCCCTTTTGTCATCCTGTTCTTGCCAATGTTCCTAGTATCCTTCCAACAGCTAAAATCCAGTCCAGCGCACAGTAGTTTCCCAAGACCTCTGTAGATCTCTTAGATTCTGCCTCTGCCACAGAAACATACCGTTCTGCTAATTACCCAGGTCATGTATTCTTCCGCTCTTGCAAAACATGTTTTGAATAAACCTGTTAGTTATCTACCTTTTCTGCTGCTTCCTATGAAAGTCCTGGCATGAATCCTGTTTAAGGCCAGTGCTTTCTCCATTCCCTAGGCTTTCTAGTTGCTTGATAACATTATCTAATTTCCTTCAGAGTTTCTTTCAGAGTAGTCCTATAGCTTTCAAGGTAACAGATATTACTCACCTTGAAGAAAATAAAGCCAGGCTGATCTTTTAATGTTTTAGTTTAAAACCAGTCAGAGACAGGCAAGAGTTAATGTGTCTACACTGATTTCTTACTTTCCATATTCTTAAACATCTCTGATCATTTGCTTAAAACTGTGTCTTGCTAGCACTTTTTCTGTTTTCTGTCCCTAGTGTTTGGTATGCTTGATTTCAGCAGCTGGCGTGTCAAGTCATTCTTGCAACAGACTGGCCTTTTCATCTGGATCAGGTGGAGCGTTGGAGTCAGAGCTTCACATGGTCTAGAGACAGCTCAGTTCAGATTAGCAAATTATCATCTCCCGGCAATGGACACAGGAACTCTGTCCTTGCTGATAAAGCGAGGGCTGTCCGCAGACTTTGATAGCGTTGATAAGTGGGTGTTGCTAACTAATCTGCAATGCCTGATGTGGGCTAGGCAGATCTGCTTTTGTGGTCAAATCTGATTTTGGAAACGAAGAGTCAGAGGACAGCTCTGAGCATTTGCTCATCCTTGTCCAATGGGTACCTCTGCCTAGCTGATAATGCGTAATTTATTTGCTTTGCCACTGTTTGTACTGCCTTTTTACTCAATGAATGGGAGAGAGTTTTGCTTGGATGATTGGCAGCTGGTGGAAATTCAATCCAGATAAGAAGGTGCTATGTAATTGGCCAAAAATAATAATTTTAGCTTAGGTAACCCCAATTAATCAGTAAGGTGCAGTTGCAGCAGAGTCTGGAATATATGAGTCACTTCAGATAGTTTTTTGAGCACAGAAATTGCTTGTTGCTTCCATGAGTGGTGATCACCACCTGCCGGGCAGGGAGAAAGACTCCCCAGTGTGGCACATCCTGGGCTGTCTCAGCCCTGTGTCGAGATCCTGCTCCTTAACCACCCGAAGCATCTCTTGAGGTTGACCTGGAGGCTGCTTGAGGTTGACCTGGCTCAGCCATCCTTTGATTAGGCACTTCTTTTTAATTTTACTTTAATGTTCATTTTAGTAGTTATACTTTGCATTTATTTAACACTTTATGTTTTCAAAGAGCTAAATAATTTAATACCCGTCTAGGCAGACAAGTAGATATCATTCTACTGATTTTATGGATAAATACAACAGAGAAAATAAGTACGTGAATTTGGTTAATATTTAGTAAATATACAGCTACCCTCCAAAGTTATCCTGTTTTGATTAAATACTAGCATTTTACAGACATACATCATTTGAGAAAAATGAGTCAGGGTAGACATTTCATTCAGTTTGATGGTACCAACAGGAGCAGCAGTGGATAGTAAAGTGACAAGATTCTGCCTAAAATGAAGCATTCTGTGTTTGTAGCACAAAGATAGATTTGGATATGATTTGAGAGTAGAAAGTTTCTCAAAACAAACACTAAAAAAGGTCATCATATAATTGATATGATTCCAACTTTATTATTATTCTAACTTTACGTATTTTGGTTCTCTTCAGATTAATCCTGTGTCCCAACACTTCTACTTTGTTCCTTTCATATCCTTTTTCATTTCCTGTTTTTTCCCTTTTTCAATTTCTGCTATTTCTTCATCAAATTGTTCCTCCTGATTATAGATCATGATAAATATCATTCATTAACTTTGGTTCTTTCTTTAGCTTTTAGCTCCAAGAATTCATCTCTCTTGGTGTACCTACATGTAACCAGAGATTCCTTCAGAATTTTCTGTGTGATCTTTTTGTCTCTGTGTTTTAGGACACTGTTGATTTTCACTTCCCTCCTTAGAGCAAATAACTTCCCATACACAGAATGACCTTTCTAAAATATGTGGCTTGTTATCCCACATCACTTTGTGGTTTTAATGTTTTCAGATATCAACAATTTTCATAATATGAATTTGTCATTGTTTAATTAGGACTTAATCCTTCAGACTAGGATTTTAAAAGTGATAAATGATTTGTCATTTTTCTTGTCTTAGGTATCCATTTTGAGACATCTTAGAACAGATGTGATTTTAAGAAATCTCTGAGTTCAGGCACATCTGTAAGTCCATTCCAAATGGAGACACTCAAAAGTCAATAATTATGTGGAGGATGTTGCCTTAGGCAAGAGGTAAAATTCTCCATGACTCCAACATTAGTTTTATTCATTTGGAAATGCAAGGTGGTCCTTGATTTCTTAATGCACTCATATGTATCTTCTTTAATATGAAACACGCGGCTTTTAGATTTCTCGTTCAAAGTTCATTATTGCTTTCTCTTACATCTCAGATTACCAGCATGTTATGGATCTCCTAATATGTTTACTTGCCTTTATTTAAAGGTATTTAAAAATATTTATTAGGTATTTAAAACCTACTGACAGTTTTCCATGTCTCAGTCAAAACATCTGCCCCCAAAATGCCAGCAATCAAAGTCTCCTTAGGTGCTATTCTAATACTCATGATCTACAAAATCTGCTTTTTAAATATGACAGCAATCCGGACAAAAATTACCTCATAAAAAAGGATGACAATAGGATGCCATCTCCATAAGATGATGCATTATCTCCTCCCTGTCCCACAAGCCAGTAATTCAGCAGGTCCATAGAAGATTGTCCTGCTTCCAGTAGAAATATTTGGAAGTGGTACTTTGTCTCATAGACTGAATATCCATCAGCTCTTTCATTTCAAAGAGATTGATCTTGTAACAGACCCTGTTTCACTCTTATTTCCTAGTCCTATTTATTGTGTAGGCTAGAAGCTCAAATCAAAATCTTTTTTGGAGCATAGCATTTGATTCCTTTGCCACACTTAGCATGTTTGCCAGGAGGCATCACAGATCTTGTCTTCCAAAGGATTTGATACAAAATCAGAGCCCTATATCCCAGATGAACTCCAAGAACTACAAGGCAAATTGCAGAAGGAAATTGATACTGCAGGAAAAAAAAAAGTCCTTTCACAAAGACGGTAATATTTGGGGGTTTATATTGTTTGATAAAAAATAACCTAGTCTGGATTCTGCATTAGAAGATGTTGAATTGTTTCAAACATATCTTCACTGCAGTGCTCATTACATCTAATACCATGCTCAAGAGAATCTTTTGTCCTTTCTTCTCTTTACACCACAGTATTTCTTCAAAGTTCTGCAACCATCAGCATCAGCCTGGGGTATATGTGTTTTATGCAGAAAATGATGACACAGTCATGACGAAAAAATTCACTTTATATGTGAGAAGTAAGTGCAAAAGAAATATATCCTTGTAAAGTTCTGGCAAAGTATGAGAGTGAAATTCTTGACCTGTTTGGTGTCCGTCACTAGGGATTTTGCCACTGACATAAATAGAACTAATATATGGTTTCCACATTTATAAACTTACCTTTTGCAATGTCATACAACAGAGAAGATGTAATTAAATATTCGCTTTATTTTTCCCTTTTGGACTGAGGTGAATGAAGTAGATTGCACAGTGATCTCTGAAGAGATATTGAATAAAGTTGTTTTCTGTTTTTAAAAATATATGGATACTCAAGTATCTGAACATTCAGTTGAATATCTGTTTTTATCAACAGTAAGAAACTTTCCTAATATATCTCATTTAAGTGCTTTGACTTGTACCTTTAATATTCTCATATTCCCATATTCTCTGTAAAAGCTGGGAGACTCTTTGCACCTTGTGTTGCCTGTCAGGATGCAGCAAGACAGCCTAACTGAGTGTATACAACTAAGTCACCTGAGATATACATTCAATTAATATAATAGGATGTGAACTCCCAGCGAGAAAGTTTGGGGCTTGGGTTTTAAAAGGCAAAATAACTCTAGCCTGCCAGGAAAGATGTTAAGCCTGTCTGCTGAGTGCAGAGAGACCCCAGGAGTTCCTACAGGAGAGCAAGAGACAAGGAGACCCCGGGGACAGGAACATCTCAGTCCCAGACCTGGTCCCAGCCCAGGTGCTGGTTTGGGCTACATAGCACTGGGGATGCGGTCTCCATCACGCTCCCTGGTAGCCAGGAGCCCCCTGTTAGGGTCAAATAACCCCACACTGGAAGCCTGTTCTCCATCCCTGACCAACCCAGAAAGCAGGACACATAAACACTTAGCATTTCCCCAGCACCCCTGCATGAATTTCAGCAGCGCAGGGTAGACATGAAGAGAATCACCTTTTTGTCTTGCAGTTCTCCTATTATTTACATAATAAAGCTATGTAAATGAAATGAGGAATGCCAAGGAAGACTACCCTTACCAAATCTGAAGAAGTTATTTCATTTATTTATTTTTAGTCCTTCCTTTAATCTGGCATCTACAGTGAGGACAGAATAAGAGAAATTGGTCATATACTGAGAAAAAAAACATTTCTTAAGAAAACCACAAAGCCAGAGAGGCCTGTGAAATACAATCCGCATACCCTTTGACATATAATACATATGTCAGGAGGACACATATGCTCCTGAACATGATTTGCAGACACACACAGCCTTGTCCAGCGTTCTCGGTTGTCTCAGCCTTGACCAGCTGCAGCATCTTGCCATTGCTCCAGGTTAAGGAGCTAGAACACCATGATCCCCTGTGCTCGTTTTGTATGAGCAAGGCAGACAGCGCTTGGCTCCTGGCAGAGTCCCAGGGGACTGTGCCGGTTCTCAATTGCAAAAGCAGAAGTCGAGACTGCTGATTTTGACTGTGCTGCTGTTTTGCTCTGGCTGCCCATAGAGAGAAGTGGTTGCTCCCGTTGGCTCAGCCGCACTCCCGTCCCGCAGACCGAAGCCCTAGAGGAAGGAGGGGCCTGAGGTCTGTGCCAGCTCTCACACTCACATGTGGGTGGGTTATTTTGGAAACAGAGGGCAGATCTTGGTCTTAGCAAATATAACATCACCATGTAAAATGAGAGGGTTTAGTCACTGAAGTGTTGATGGAAACGGTCTTTTTTTTTCATTGCAGGGAAACCTGAAGTCACCATGCAGTTAACATACAAGCAGATCTCCTGCTTTTCTGACAGTTACCCGGCCGCATCCTGGATTTGGAGGAACTGTCCTGAACTGAACTCATCTAAGTAAATAATTTTCTTTCCTTTGACTTCATTGCAAAGATTGTATGTGAGCTATCTTTGACTAAAGGAAGACTGCCTGTAACAAGCTAAGTGTAAAAGCCCCAGATCAGAACTGGACTCCTTTCTTTTTCAGCTGTACAGAAGAAATCACTGAGGGGATTCAGAACTTCTTGCCAGAGAGGAGATCCCTGGGGTCATGGATTTCAAGCAGTACTTTAGATATAAAGGAGACAGCAACAACTTTCTCTGTTGAGTGCTGTGCAAACAATTCTGCTGGTTCAACCTGTGAAAAGAGTTTCATTAACCTGTCAGGTACCATAAGCCAGTGTTTTAGCATAAGCTTTCTCAAGCTGATTAAAGATGACAAAAGAGAAGTTGTGGTAATATTAATCTGGCTAGCTAGCTGACAGTGCAGTGGTCATTGCCGGTGAAATGCAAGCACTGTGCATGCAGTGTGTGGAACGGTGGATGAATGATGGATACGTGGCTCTGCTTTACAGTTCCAAACAAGGGCCTCTCCCATTAAGCAGAAATTTCACAAGAATAGGAACTACAAGATGTAGCCATGGAAAAGTGGGACCTGCTTTTTCATTTTTTCTTTGTAATCCTTACCTGAAAGCCAGAGGCATCAGCTTTTGAAAATAGATGGAGCTGCTTAGGAGGCTGGTGCCAGGTGTTGGCTCCGGTTCCTCTCCTGGAGCTCTCTGTGGTACTACCATGATGCCCAAAACAGTCTGTGGGAGCTCTGCTCAGGAGTGATTCTCACCTGCTACACAGACAGTTTGTGCTTGAGGAGCACAGATGAGGAGCAGGGGTAAGGCCCCCTTCAACTGCTGTAGACAGGTAGCAGAAGGCTGAGGCCTCCTTTGTGAACTGCTGTGCACTCTCTCCTTTTATTTAGGGGACACAAGATTCTTGCCTTGTTGAGTTAGAAAATGCAATAGGATTATTTGCTTCTGTATGTTATATGTATAACACTATACATTCTGTAGGGCAAAGCAACAAGAAACGTGCTGCGGCACTTGCATAGCGTTAGGAAGACATTTGTGTTGTTCATTCAGAACAAGGGATTTCCTTTGCTACTGTTCTCTGCTTTTGACCATAGCTGATTGAAGATCTGCACACAACTGAGAGGGATTCCCTGGAAAAGCCTCCCAGGCTCCCTGTCTGATCCCAGAGAGGTTATGGGAGTGACCGGGTCTTGAACTTTGGGAGGGAGGCAATAACTAAAAAAGCAGCTAATGACCACAGAGAAGAGAACACAAAGTTTCCTGAGAAACTCTCAGCAGCAGGACACTGCTCTGGACAGGTTTTGCATAGCCTGTCTGCAGGTAGCTGGTGCTTCGGGACCTGACGTAAATGTCTTGGGGGAAGGCACAGGGAGAGAGGAAAGAGAAATGATCAGAAGAAGAATCACTTATTCCTCTGTTTATACTAACAAAGTCCAATCCTCTGAACACACTTCAATGCCCTTAGATTTATTGATTCGTATAACTTTTTTTAAAAAAAATGAAAATAAATGTGAGAATTATCCCTTGACAAGTCCTGCCCAGGTCCTTGCTTTGCATGGGGTTCTATCCCATTTAGAGTGCTGAGGAGGTTCAGGCGTGGGAGGTCTGCAAATTGGCAGAACTGATAAAATCACCGTGGGTTTCCTTATATCTTAGGCTTTACACACGCACTCTGATTCACTGTTTAGTAATATGTATCTTTTAAAGTTGCAGGAGCTGTTTCTTCCCCCCTGGATAATGCTGCATTCTATGCCACTGCTGGATTTTTCCTCTTATTTGTTGCCTTTTTGTTTTTACTCATTTTTCAAAAATACAAAAAGGTAAAAGCAGACATAAATACCTACCTCTTCTTCTGCCTTGTTTTTTCCTTTTACCAAACTGTTTCTTCTTATCTAAGATTTAATCACCTTTTTTTCCAAAGCAATTCAGATATGAAACCCAGTTGCGAATGATACAGATGATAGGCCCTTCTGATAACGAGTACATCTACATTGACTTCAGTGAATTTGAGTATGATCTGAAGTGGGAATTTCCCAGAGAAAACCTGGAATTTGGTGAGCAATCAACAAGGCAAAACACGATGTTGGAGTGGTACAGCGTGTGCCGTACCAGTTACACATAAGATGGGCATGTTGTGTTTTGTAGGGCAGGTCCTTGGTTCTGGGGCTTTCGGGAAAGTGGTGAATGCGACAGCTTATGGAATTAGCAAGGCGGGAGATTCGGTCCAAGTTGCAGTCAAAATGCTAAAAGGTACAATAAACTCTGCCTTTCGCAAGCGGGCATGTGCTTTAACGGCTCTGAAACAGAAGCAGTGCTGGAAATCCCATCAAACAGACTTTTATCAGTTGTGTCAGTTGTATCAGCTTGGTTTCTCCTTCAGATATTTCAGCTCTAGAAGGTGCCACTGCACCCTATTCTTAGTGCAACGTGATGTTCACTATAGCTCAGTGAAGATTTGTGTTGTGTGGGGACGGCCGGAGCTGCATTGATCTAGAAATGAAGAGCGGCGCTTTGTAGTGTGAATTAACCTGTGGGGTTTCACTGATGTCTCTGTAGATTTGGGCCCAGGATCCCTTTTTCCTGTAGCACTGTCTAACTGTTGCACTCCTTTTAGCTACCTAACACTGTTTTCTTGCCTCCTCTCTCTGAGCTACCTTGTTTGCAAAATTTCTAACACATCTTCCTGCAGTCTTTTCTTCTTGTCTAAACAGAATAATTTCTTTTAACCCTTCCTTGTAGGCCAGCCTTCTTAAATCTCTCCTTCTCCTTCCTGCTCTGCTCTTGTCTCCCTCCAGACTGTCCTTGTCTCTAATAAACATGGTGTGCACGAGCTCCAAGCTGAACGGGAATGCTACCGACTGAGTCTTACATACCACCGTCCTGGTAGTATGTAAGAGCCTGAGCCTCTGCGACAGCACCAACACTGCGGTGACACAAGTTGCCACTCAGCGCCCTGCTGCCAGCCCCGCTTGCCAACCCTTCCTACCCTGTCTGCATGCGTGCGTTGAATTACCTGTCCTTCATTCTCAGCTTTGCAGTCATCTGTATGGAATTTCATCTGTATCGTTTTGGCCCATGTCTCCAATTCACTGAGACCAAAAAGACTGATTATTTACTGAAAAACAACCCTAAAACGATTAGTTAAAACAGACGGTCTTCTCAGCCATTGGAACACAACTGCTGTGTGCCATACGACCGAGGAGAAATCTTTTTCCCTTAGCATTCTTCTTCAGTAGACTTCACTGACATTTCGTCTGCGTTTGTGACAACCTTACTTATGCTACTCTCATTCCTTGCCAGCCTAAGAATGACAGATACTAACATTTTTGAACTGATTCCCCAAGCATGAAAAGATCCATCCCCTGCCTTGCCTTCCATGTTTGACTTAATTTTTATAGTACACCATGATTTTCTAGCATGTTCCTAAACCTATTGCCAGGTCATTTACTTTGAAATGAAGATTTGTGTGGGACAAAGCAGTGCAGTAGGGGATGTTTTGCATTCTTTGCTGGAGGTTTACAAGTTTGTGATGTTTTTAACTTTGCAGAAAAATCTGACACTTCAGAAAAAGAAGCTCTAATGTCTGAACTGAAAATGATGACTCACATTGGAAGCCATGAAAACATTGTGAACCTCCTAGGAGCTTGCACTGTGTCAGGTAACTAGCAATAGTGTAAAGGTACCAATTAAAAACATCAAACTAATGAGGATTACTGTACAGAAGCATCAAAAAGTACCAAAAAATTACCATTGTTAAAAGCAGTGTTAAAAGCATCTAAGTCATAATAAAATGTGTATTCCTCAGGCTGCTGCTTCCCTCTTCTCTTGTGCACCCTCTCCTTTCCCTCTCTCCCCCAAACAATTTTGTTGTTCTGTCTGACCTAAAATAAGCTAAGGATGACATGAAAGCAAAGTTAAGACCTTGTGTGTACAGAAATGAATCATTTCTAATTGCACTGACATGAAGTGATACAACAGTCTTTGAATGAAAGAGGTTTCCCTTGAACAGTAATAATGACATTAATACAGACCAGCTCTCTAAGAGAAAAGGAAAAACACCTCCAGAGCAACGTACCTTTGTACCCACATAAATTTATTCACACAAGAAATCATATTTTCAAAACAGAAAAGAAAATGGTATTCTCTATCCAACTGTGAAGTTGTAGAAACAAATGGAAAAAGCACCAAAAGATTGACATGAATGGAAAGAAAATGAAAAGAATAGGAAAAAAAAAAAGGGAAGTGTGGGGACAGAATATTGAAAAGGGAGACAACTTTTCAAAAGGACCACTTGTACAAATAAAATGAAGATGGGAAGAAATGCACAAAGGAGGGCTAGGAGGCAAGTAACGGCATATTATCATTACTTAATTGTTGTGTATATTCTTATATCATTGAAGCAATGTACAAACACAGATTGCTCCTGTGCCAAGAACTCCCGGTCTAGCTAGTCCAGCAGCACACGGAATGGGAGGTCTCAGGATTTTACCCAGGGTTTGGCCATGACATGCATTGTAATATCTGCCAGAATTTTATTAAGTCAGAAAGCAAAAAGCTACCAACTAAGTCTCATTTCACTGGTGTGCATCAGTAGCAATACTGTCATGCAAAGACACATGGGACGTAAGAGAAAAGCAAACCACCAGGTCATGACTGGTGCTGAAATCACATAGCGAGTTTCTGGGCAGTAGCTGATGCTGCCGTGTGGGGCACCCTCAAGACGGGACTGCGTAGGTTGCGGAGCTGCAGGGAGTGTGTACTCGCTCCGCCGGGCAGGACAGCAGTGCTGCCGGCCACGTCCAGATCCCACCTACAGAAACATTCACATAGTCATCTCTCCTCTGAAAAAAATTTGTGTTTAATATCTCTCAGAAAGAAGCAGTGTTGTCAATGTAAGACTTTGCAAGGTAGTGTATGACCACTCCGAGCATTTCTAAATTGGGAACTTTCATTCTTCTGACTGGCAATGACTTGCTTCCAACATAGAGAATGGGAGTTATTTTTATTTGCTTTAGAAAGTGGCCTGACCAGTACTCCACTTAGACATATTCCCTTGTAAGGTCCTTCTCCCACTGTCAGCAAAAAATACTCATGTCTTAAATGGCCTTCTGGAAGAAGAGAATATTCTAGATTAAGACAATGCAGGTGAATGACAGGGATTAATTTAAGTCAAATGGTGCCAATTCAGACCACCAATTCAATTAACAGAATGTCTTCTTTTTCTCCAACTATGAGATGTTTAGATATTATGGTACTTCTTCAAGCACCTCTCCTCCCCAATGCCATCATCTTGGGGAGCAATCCTTGAGCTTTCATAGGGATTTGTGATCCATGTTAGGCAAAGCACAACAGGGAACATTCAGTTACAAAGATTTTCCAAAGGGACATCCCACAAGCTGATCAGTACAGATTATCTACCTGGAAACGGAAGATGGTTGGGATGTTTAATACAGACTAAACCTTAGACTTCATCTTAGAAGATGAGGCCTCATTAGGGCTTTGATACTACAGATAATAGGAGGCATTTACGTGTCAAATTATTTCAGGACCAATCTACTTGATATTTGAATACTGTTGCTATGGGGACCTTCTGAACTACTTACGGAGCAAGAGAGAAAAATTTCATTGGACACTGACAGATATCTTTAAACAGCACAACTTCAGCTTTTACCACAACACCCATCTGGACCGAAATTCCAGGTAAAGCAATAGTTTAATAGCTCGTGAAGCTACTGTCATTTTTAAGCTATATTCTCAGGTCTAGTACAAACTGGTTTAAATACTTAACTATTTAAGAGTTACCTTCATATACTGCAACAATCAAGGCCAGGAGAGGAACTGAGATCTGATTCATTTTATGATGACGTTCTCACTCAACTCCAAAAGAAAAGAAATCTCCTGTTTATGTTTCCAGTTCTGAAAAGACTTGTATCTGTGCTCGTACTACTGATAGAAATATCTGATAAAGCTATTATCACTGTAAAACAGTTTACAGTTCCACTGTATGTAACATTGGCAAATGTGTCAAATGTGTCATCTTCTCCAGAAAGGGAATCCCACTAAAATATAGTGTGAATATGACTCTGTGCGGAGAGGATGGCTTTGAAAACACACAGCCAAGTCAAAATATCAATGTGGCTTCTGGATCAAATGGGGTTGTGCTGTATTCTGAGGAAGGTAAGAAATGAACTGTGGTTTTATCTACTTGTTAAATCCATTAGGATTGTATTTATGGTATTATTGGTGTAGCTAGACTAGATTCAGTGACACAAGAGGCCCCTGTATCTCTTTACTTCTGATTGACAGAATTTTTGTTGGAGAAGGATTCATCAACATTTAAAACCTCAGGTTTATGTTTCTAGTGATGATGTACATCATACTTGAGAATAAAACTACTCTTTATTTCAGTTAGTATCTGAGCAGAAGATGAAAAAGAAAAAGGATGTTCTTTGTCATGTTACTCTTGGTAGCATCATGTAACAACTGTAATACAGTAAATGTAAAACAGTTAATACAGTAAAGCAGAGAGTGAGAAGGCCTATGAAAAACTTGTACTCCTGGTTATCTTTCACAGATGAAATTAAACATGCAGACAGAGAGATGGATGAGGAAGAGGATTTTAATGTGCTCACCTTTGAAGACCTTCTTTGCTTCTCATATCAAGTTGCCAAAGGAATGGAGTTTCTTGAATCCAAATTGGTATGGTTAAGGGTAGCAAATAGTTTAAGCAGAAAATGTAAAAATAGATAAGTTTAGTGAAAAACAGACTAGAGGAAAGAGCTACACAGTGGTAGACTGGAATTAAACTTCCCCATTTTGTGAAACAAATACAAGATTGCAATTTTAGGCATGGTTCTGAGCAAGAACTGTGCATCGCACTTTTCCTTCTGCCCTGGCCCCATGCCTTGCCATGAGCACCTAGGGGACCATCCAACTTGCTAGTTCATAAGGCAGTTGGAGTGGAAGGTGGTACCAATTCACAGAGCTTTGCATGACGACACGAGCCAAAGAAATTATTTCCTTTTGTTATGAAATGTTGTAAGTGTATTTTCTCTGTAAGTGTATTCACAGAGACCTTGCTGCTCGGAATGTATTAGTGACCCATGGAAAAGTAGTGAAAATATGTGACTTTGGCCTTGCCAGAGATATAATGAATGACTCCAACTACATCGTCAGGGGAAACGTAAGTTCCTGCCTTTTTTTTTTTTTTTTTTTTTTTTTTTGTGTGTGTGTGCTATTGGAGAAGTGAGATGGAATCAAGATGAAACTTTTTATTCTAAGAGTGTTGTTAACTTTATATATATGTGTAGACAGTGCAGAAATCTTACTTTTTCTGCCTTTGGCAAATACAAATTCTTGGCCTATAATTAACAGAATAAAAATATTGATAGTTTTGTAAATGAGCTGTCCTTTTGAAAACAGACTGAAATCTATTGATGGAAAATGTTGGATATTGTTACAGATAATTACAGCATAGGGACAATAGCATTTGTGTGGGGTATGCCAGATGCTCCATGCACAGAGGGAACCACAGTAGGGACATCTCCATCTGAGCTGCTCACTCTGGAAGTCACAGATGTGAAATGGGCTCTTCTAGAGCACAGCTCTTTTCCTCCTTAAATAGTCACCTAAAATGAATCAGAAGAACTGTCCTTGAAAGTGAACATCCCTCTCCATATAGAGAATCTATATGGATTAGAATCTAAAGGGATTATTCAAGAGATGCCCAGCTTTTCACTTAGCAAATACGATTTGATTCTCTTCAAGCAGTGAGAACTGCAGTGAGTCATCTAGACAGTGTCAAAGCACGACTTGACATCCTTTCCCCCGTCTGCACAGGCTCGCTTACCTGTTAAATGGATGGCTCCTGAAAGCTTATTTGAAATGACATTCACAATGAAGAGTGACGTCTGGTCCTATGGAATATTGCTATGGGAAATATTCTCTCTGGGTATGTTCTGTAGCACAGCAAGAGAACTCAGCTCATCTTCATTGTCTTTTGAGTTAACACATTTTCTACAATATTTTCAATAGGTGTAAATCCCTATCCTGGTATTCAGGTCGATACCAACTTCTACAAATTAATTCAAAGTGGATTTAAAATGGACCAACCATATTATGCTACAAAAGAGGTGTGAGTATATTTTCTGAAAGGTGCCTAGCACGGGGATTTAGGTTTATATGGTCATTGTTTCTGTGACCTTTTATTTATTATACACAGTACCCTGTTCAAAAAAAATCAACAGGTAAAATTACCTTCTCTCTGGAAAATGCTGAAACACTCTGTAAGAAAGGCTGCTTGATCATCCTGACCCTATTTTGATTAGCTGCATTTTGCTAGGAGGTCCAGCAAAGCCATGTATTTAATGTGACCATTTTCCTCCTCTTGTTTTTCTTAGGCATAACACACTCTGATCCGGACTCTTTTTATAAAACGGTCCTGACGTCTCGTAATTCCCACCACACTTTGACCTTTCTGTGTAGTCACCTACTGCAGACTCCAACAGTTAATGTGTTTCTCTTGATCACCTTTTTGCTCCTGCAGCTATTACATAATGAAGTCGTGCTGGGACCTTGACTCTAGGAGAAGACCCTCTTTTTCTTGTCTGGTTTCCTCTCTTGCCTGTCAGCTGGCTGAGGCAGAAGGAGCAGTAAGTAGACATGGAATAAAAAAAAATCTCTCCTCCTGCTCACAGAATTGTGTTTTTTAATGCAGAAGCCAGTGCGGCCGGCTTTGGAAATGTTGATAGGTACCAGGTGGGGGGAGCTGAGCCTAGATCATGTCCCAGGGGTCTCAGATTTGGAGGTTCTGGAAGTGGGTGCTGCCCACGTCCTCAAATGTCCTTCTCACATGTTACTATCTACTGGAAGGTGAAAAAATAAGGAGGATCTGAGCAGCCATATTCTGTCCATACGAGACTCACATCTCCTCAAAGAAGATAAACAGCTCCTTTCAAAACTACAGATTCTTTCTCAATTTTCTACTCCAGTCTAGATAGATACACTATTTCTCAGTACACAGCGTTCTTGTTAACCTTCTGGCATGTCAGGATTATAGACGATGCTGGTTTTTGCAGCCTTTAACCTTTGGCAGCCTGCTGGGCTTACAGAAGCCGTCAGCCATAAAGGATCATTTCTCCTGCTCTTGCTCCCGACGGATACACGGGGCCTGCGCACTGGGCAGGAGCTGCGTGTGCTCCTGTCCTTACAACCATTACCAATGTCAGTCCACTCTGGTAGCACTAAGAGGCTGCTGGTTTGTTTGAGAAAGTATGAGATATTTTGGTGATGCATTTTAGTTAGAACAAAATCAGTGTTGGCCATCCCATGCCCTTTCTCAACCCTGCTCTTTTGGGCCAGATAAGACTGATTTCACTTAGACCGTTCTATGGGCTGCCTTTAGAGTCAGTGAGATGCAGGTCTGAGTGTGATTCTTCCATGGTCTGCAGAGATCTCTCCTTTGGGAGGAGATGGGTTTACAAGTACTGGAGAAAAGCAGTTCTGGAAGCAGAGCACATAAAAAAAAAAAAAAAAAAAAAAAAACAGAATCTATCATTAATTTTCTCTTCCCAAATTGTAGGCTTACCAAAATATGGAGAAAAGCGGTTCTACACAGAGTTCCAGTTACAAGAATAAACTGCATGTAAGCAAGGATGAGGGACCTGCCCAGTCTACTGTTCCGCCCTCCAATGAAGACTCTCAGGTTGAACAATAATCCAGGGCCTGGTTTTATCTTGGTATTTTTATAAACTCCGTGTGGCATAAATGTTTTATATCACCACTAAGAAAAGAAGATCTTATCAGCTGCTGTTGTATTCAGATTTCTTATGGTCCAGCCCATATTTCTATTACTTTTGGGAGAAATTACAGAAAACTGTTTTTGAATTCAGCAAATGGATATATTGCAAGACAAAAGCAGTTGTTTTTTGTTTTGCTCCCTCTTTATTTCTAGTTTTATGCAAACTGATCTAATCAAAGCATTAAATTCAGACTGTTCTTGCCAAATTGCAAGAAAACACATGAATATCCAAGATGTTTTAACCAGTGTTTACAAGCATGGACTATGCATCTACAGAAAAAATGGTGTTACTTTCAGGAGTGCTAAATACATCTTGATCTCCAGATGCCAGTGAATGTTGTAAATAAGTTCATGTAAGTGGCTAACTCTAGATACAAAAGTTTTAAAATATCAACCTTGTTTCTCAAGGATCTATTAATGAGTGTGTATGACCATCTTATCCTCAATATCTCAGTTCCTGTAAAGTGTCTGATAATTGTCCCACTCAGATGAGTTGATTTCATTAATTTTAAGTACTTGCGCGGGCTCATTCAGGCAGATGAGCCTCTATATTCACTGCTGAGAGTTAGACACTTTTCAAGGAGTGATTTCTTCTACCTAAAAAAATAAACTATGCAGGAGGAATGGTATTTGAAGATCATATTCACCCTGCTTGATGTAGAAAATTCAGATGATGGGTTCTGACTAGAAGTCTCACTTTCACTGAGTTACAGCTAATTCTGCCCTTTGGGTTTTGTATGTTTTAATGTCAAATACATTTTTTAATAGTATTTTTAATTTAATTCCCTTGACAAGAATCATAGGCTTGACAGTTTTTAATATAGATGAAAAGACACATTATTTTCTCGATGTTTGGAGGTCTTATAAATAGAGCTTTCATAATGATTAATAGTAGATTTGTATCTGAATGAATCAAGATGAAAATACATTGGCTGAAAGTTTTCATCTCTATTACATGTTACCAATATGCTAACCATGATTCAACTTCTAGTGGCAATTGTAATAGTAATAATTGTTTGTATGGAATATAATATCACACAAATTGCACTGCTCTTTACTAACACTGTTTGAAAATAATGAATGTTTTAAAACAGCAATTATGAACTGTATATTTTGGATAACATGTTGAATTATAAGTCACTGCTTTTCTATGAGACACAAACTGCTGAAGAATAACTTGCAAATATATAAATAGAAATATTACTTTTTATTTTATTGCTTTATTACACTGCATTTTTTGGAAAGTATATACGAGCATTTAACACATTCCTATAGCACGGTTTCAAAGCGTTCAGCGAAGAGAGGACACGCTTTGGCGTTGTTAGCATGTTGCCTGCAGAAGCTGGAAGGAGTGAGCGTCTTGTGCCGACATGAGTTTTCAGCCAATCTACCCTTCAGAGTGAGAGAAGCGAAGTGCTGAACTGGCTGTACCCATCTTCACCTGACCCTGGAAGCTGAGCGGTGAGAGCTGAACTCTCAGTGAATGAACCGATGGGACTTCCACACGCTTTAAGACCGGACTGTTGTGCCTGGATGTGCAGAGGGTTGTGTGATTGCCTCTCCAACAAGCAGAGAGGGAGAGAACAAGCCACACGGTGAGCAATTGTATCTTTTAGAAGCACACTTGTGTCCTGGGCTTCAAACCCAACTTAGCAAAGCATTACATCACTAGGATGTTTGTGCAGAGCCACAAGTGCTGCTTAAGGAGCAGCTTTGTGATTCCTGTAGGAGAACAGCCACGTTTCTCTCATTAATATCCAGAGCTGTAACCCGGGCCTCTGGAAGCAACTTCTCTGGAGAAAGTGCTGAACTCTCCCTGTGGTCAAAAGAGAAAAGCCTGTCTGCAGATGTCCAACTGAGATGCCATTAGCCTAAGATGGATGCATTGAGGCAGAGACTAAAAAAAAATTAGATTCATTAAGCAAAATGAGCAGGAAAAGAAGGGATTTAGGTACAGTTAACAGCTGGAGGGAAAAAAAAAATCGGCTAAAGCTATTAAATTGCAAAGGGCACCACACTCTCCCTGAAGGGCAGAAGGGGAAGAGGAAAAAGAAAGGGAGAGGGAATGAGAGAGGCAGGAAGGAGAGAAGTGAAAAGAAAGGAAAGGGGGAAAGGGAAAGGGAGATGGAAAAGATTTTACAGGCCAAATTAAAGAACTGGATGCCTTCAGGAATTACCCCAAAACGTGGTGTGCTAAGAGAAAATACCCAGTGACTCTTGCCAAGTTTACCAGACTTTTAAAAACCTCTAAAAGGAGATATGGACGCGGGCGGGCGAGCCCGAAGCCCCTCGGAGGCCGCCGGAGCCCGCGGGCCGCCGCGCCGGCTCCGCGTGCGCCGCGCCGGCACTAGGTGGAGCTCCGAGACCGCGGTGAGGGCCGCGCCGCCCGCCCCGCACCGCCCCGCGCGCTGCGCTCCGCCGGGGCTGCGGTCTCGGCACTGCGGCCTCCCCCGTGCCCTCCAGGAGTGACCGAGCCGGGCAAAGCGCAGCCTTCCGGCCCTGCTGGAGGCCGGGTCCGGCTCCTACAAGTCGACCAAGCTCGTATGGGGCTCGGCTTCCCCTTGCTCCGGCTGCAGAAGCCGATGATGGGGAGAAGACGGGCCCAGCTGCTGTCTGGAGGAGAGCCAAAGTAATCCGAGGGAGCAAGGCGGGGGGTTATGGTGCCTGACTTCAACGTCTCTCGTTGTGAAGGAGAATCCACAGCCACAACACTGACAAGCAAGATCCTCATAAGGTGGATTGGGTGGATTGGACACCAGTGCAAACTCGCTAGCTGAGCAGGCAGCCCCTCTCTACGCTGCGCATGTGTCACCGAAAGCACACGCCAGAAAATGAAGGGCCCTTCTCCTCCCAGCCCGCGGGGATCCAGATGTGCTTCTCGTGCAAGGCCAGCGGCTTGACTTGGAGTACCAAGACGAAACCTCTGAGGTCCCTCTAGGGAAAGCTGAGAGAAGCTGCTCATGTGTTGAACCATGAGAGGAGAACAGCAGTGACTGTCACATAAGGGGTCACGCTTCTGCCAGTAAGTATTTTAGGGACGCAGAATTTGAATCTGGCTGAAAACTAGATCAGGGCATTCTTCTGGAGCTGGGCATACTTGAGTTGAGCTCCTTTTCATGAAGGTTGCGTTAAATCAAGAACTTGCTGGCCAGGACTCTCCTCCCAGGTAAGCGCACTGCTATGCAGTGGGTCACTCTGTCCTTTCCTCCCTTCTCCACCCCCTTCCCCTCTATCTCCATGGCCATGCAAAGTAAAATAGCTTCAAAAAGAAGCACTGCAAGAGCCACCCAGACCCATCCAGACCTGTGGTTAGCATCCACAAATCACTTCAGAAAGAGGCGGAAAGTGAGCCCAGCTGCTCACCCTTGGTGAATGTCCCGAGTACTGGGCTGTTTATCGGTGCCTTTCCAGACAGGTGTGGAGGCCCGATGTGCTGCATGCACTCTGAATCCAGTTTTGTGGAGGAGCTAGGAGAGCTCCTTGTGTCCAGGATCCTGGCTTACAGATCACTCTACATTAAGATTTAGGGATTTATGGTTATGCCTAAAAAATTGGTTACCTAGGTACACCGGAAACGTTTCTGGTTGAAAAATGAAGGTGTCTTAGGATGTTGGATATGGTTCACAACTGAGCAGGGATTTTAAGACCAGTGTTCTGGGTTGGATACTCACTGTGTCAGGAAGGTGTCAGCTCCACAAAGTCATTTCAGATGGGCTGTAGTTCCATTTATTTATACACTGACAAAATGGGATGCAAATGTAATTCCTGACTGTGACCCACTCCTATTGCACTCTACCTAGACCCAGAGGTGATCCTCCGCTTCGTCACTTGCTTGCAGCTGCCCATATGTGACCCAAAGCACTTGTTCTGGAAAGATGTGTCACCTGTGTCCCATGGCTTTGCTGGACTTGACGCTGATGTAGACAGTCTAAGTCCTTGTGGAAATCCCAGCAGTACAGACAGGTCTACAGCTAACAGTTCTCCGTCTTTTTGTAATAAGCTTGTGGCAGGGTCACTTCTCTTCAGGATACATGGGTACGTCACAGTCTAAATAAATGTGACCCACAATCCCTGAGACACCCAAATCCCCAGGTCCTGGTGTATCATCAACATAACACTCCTTACCCATCTCCTCAAGTCTGGCCACACAGAAGCACAGGCTTGAGATCCTGGGAGAAAGACCAAGAGAGAAACAAATATTAACACGTCGTCATGCTTTAATGGAGTAGAGTGAGACTAGGGAATCAGGCTTGTCTTCACTTTTGTTCCATGCAATGTAATGCAAAACAGAGCCTCAGTTCGGGGGCTGGTCTTGTTTCTAAAACCCTGATACCCCTTCCCTGGCCAGTGCCTTGGGCACCAGAGCCCAGTCAGACGCGCACTTGCCTCTTCTCTGCCCAGCCCTGCGTGCTGGACACTCACGTAACTCCTGCATGCAGGAGGATCCACCCTCCTCCAAGGCATCTGGTGACAACTTCCTTGCTCCATGCCCAGACCGTGAACATGGTTGTCCTTTAGCTGAAGAAAGCCTGGAAATAGCTCCAAAGAGGATTGTGGGTTTCAGATCCTAAAGAGAGGGAGTTTCCTACAGCTTCTCCCATTTTTTCTCATGAAAAACTACTATTTACCTGACATGGACTGGAAGTGGAAGGTCCTCTAGAAAAGCCTCTAGAGCCGCTTTATCAAGGAAAGCAGAGTGGAGGTGGCCTAGGCACAAAGAATCTGAGGAATTAAACCAAGAGGGGACATTTTTTAAATGTTGGGACTGTGACCTGTCTGAACTATGCTCTGCTGAGAGCCAGGCCTGGGCCAGAGTAGCTGAGCCCATAAAGTGAGCAGCCAGAGGAGGGCAGTGTGGGCCAAAGCTGTGAACATGGCCCTTAGATCCAGGCCCAGCCCTACCTTGAACTTTTCTGTGCGACTCCAGAACCATTTTTGGTCACAGTTTTCCAAAACAGAAAAAAATGAATGAGACTGTACTGCAATCCAGGGGCCTAGATAAGACTGCTGGGGTCAAACAGGAGACAGTCGAGAGCAGCCAGTCCCCAGTCTCTCCTTGGGGCCAAGAGGAGTGTTTCTGTTTGGTTGATTGGTTGTTGTTGTTTCCTTTGCTTTGGAAGTAAGAAGCTTGGAGGTAACAGCAAGAAGTCTCCTGCCTTCTTACAGCCCTAGAATAAATAGAGCTGTTTTCAGGAATAGGCAACAGGATGGTGGTGTGGGAAAAAAAAAAAAAAAAGAAAAAAAGAGTCCCAAGTTCCCAAGTGCAGTATTTGGGGAAGTAGTGAACCAGGGGAACCCCTCTGACATCCCACAGCAACACTCTGTATGGGAGCCTTGGTCTGCTCCCCATCAGGCCAAGGAAGCCTGATCCTACCACGGCCTTTCCTGCATTCCTGTATTGCCCAGCAGGATTTGGTGCTCCTCATTTGTGATACGCTCCAGACTTGCAAGGCTATGTGTGGATACCGCCTTCGTAACCTTCAGCCCTGCCAACCAGTTTGCTGAATTGAGCCCATTATAAAGCATGGGCTGAGGGACAGGGCGCTGGGGAAAGGTGCCATGTAGCTTCTCACCATACGAGGTCCTGAGGAAAAACACACGAGCAGAACCAATGCTGTCGGACACGTGGGAAGACATGGTCCGGACGTGCATCACCTCTCCATGGGGGTTGCATTTCAAAGCCAGGAGAGGTAGGAAATGAATCAGGTGGGGAGACAACGAGGACATCGGCCTTAAACTGCCCCAGGGCGCAGGTGGGTGACCTTGGCCATAGGTTTGCTGCTGGTGACCACGTGGGAATCATTTCGCAGCGAGAATCTGACATTTTTTTTTCTTTTGGAAGGAGCCCACATAACTACTGGCAGCCCCGTCCTGGCAGGATGCGGGACAGAGAACAGCGTGGCGGGATGGGGCCGCTCGGAGTCCCCTCAGCGGCCAGGCGGCCGGCAGGGCCCGCTGTCCCCAGGCAGGACCTGCCTTCTCTTCCCGCAAGGCCCAAGGAGGCAGCTGGAGAGCCCCGCGCCGCCCCAGGCCCTGTCCCGCAGGGAGCCCCGCGGGCACCGGGCAGGATTTCCGTGCGCGTCTCCGGTGCTCCTGCTTGGGGCGGCGTGGAGTCGGGGGGACTTCGCCCTGTTACCCGTTTTGCCCGTCTCCCCGCGCCGGCGTTCCTTTCCGCTCGCACTCTGAAAAGCGAGCCGGGCAAACGCTACATTTCACCACCCAGCAGAAGCTGGTGGCTCAAGGGGCTCCAGCAGCGGAGATCCGTGCGATTTCCAGGGAGCAGAGCAACGCCCGGTCCACGTAAACAGGCTTGGAGAGTGAGAAGAGGATCAGCCTTTCCTCCCCCTACAAAAGGAGCATTTCTCAAACAGGGACCTAAGCACGAGATCGGAGCAACAGGAGGAAATCCAGGCTGTACTATTGCTGAAGGAAACCTCTAGCAAATAACTCGGCTTTTCCCCCTTCTCCCCTCACACACTTAGCTTGCACCCTTGATTCCTCCGGGGGAACGCGGGGCCCGGCAGCACCTGCCCGCAGCGCCGCGGGGCCGCGTCCTGCCGGGACGGGCGGGATGAGGGTCGCGGCCCCGGGGGGCGCCCGGGTTTGGCACAAGGTGCCACTTCCCCTCCCCCGTCGGCGCGGTCCCTGGCAACGCGACGCGGCTCGGGAGCGAGCCCAGCATCCAGCCCGCTCCGAGAGGCATGTGCTTAAACAGCCGGGTATCAACTCCACGATAAAAGTATTGGGTTATTCTGCAACGTAATCTACATCAAAGCCTCGGGGGCTGCCGGCTTGAAAAGATCCAAGATGTTTTCTAAGTCCTTATCATGTCTGTGCTTAGGGGGAGTCATAAATTCCACAGGTCGGACTAACTAACACACGATTCCTCCTTCCCTTCGCTCTCCTTGGCCACCAAAGGGCTTTCAAGCAGGCTTTTTTTTTTTTTTTTTTTTTTTTTTAACCTTGCAAACAAAGCTCCCGGTGCCGTGTCGTTAAGGAAGGGGGAAAAGGGGGATCTCCTTCCGCACTCCGATTTTCGCGAAGAAACCGAATAAAAACCATTAAAAACAAACAAAAAAAATCGAAATGAATTAAAAAAAAAAAAAAAAAAGGAATCCACATCCCTGCAAGAGTCCACCCCAGGTAAAGGAGCCCGGGAAAAAAAAAAAGCGATCGCCCTGGACTGAGGCAATGATGAACTCGGGCCCCAGCTCTCCGTTTCAGAGTGGGCACCTCCTGCCCGGCTTCCCGGGGCTCCTGGGGCTTCACATCAGTCACGGGGCTGCCGACTTGCTCCCTTCCCCGTCCCCTCGGAACGCGCAGGCAGATCTCATCGAGAATTCTTATTTATCTCAAAAGTTAATTCTGGGGCTGAAGGACGAAAGGCACCAGCGAAACCCCCCTCGAAAGCGGCCGGTGAGGAGCGCAGAGAACCCGGCTCGGCTCCGCTCGCTTTCCGGGCAGTCGCTTCTCGCCCCGGCCTTGCTGAGCGCTGCTGCGACCCAGGACACGGGGCGGGGGGCTGCACCGGCTGCAGCGGTGGCAGCCGCATTTCCTTGGGCCAGACCCGTGGGTGAAAAAGGAGGCCAGGGAAAATAAATGAATCAACAGGGGAAGGAAAAAAAAAAAGAGAGAGAGAGAGAGAAAGAGGGAGAAAGAAAGTTTTGCCGATATTTTCCCAAGCAGCCGTCCCGATTTGGCACTTGGCACCTCCATAGGTGTCGGGTCGCTTTTCCGCAGTCAGGATCTAACGAAATTGTATACGAAAATGCATATATATATGTATATATTTAAATAAGGAAAGGAGAGAGCAAGAGCTGAGGGTCTCGTCCGTGTGGGGACAAGCCGCGCAGCTGCGCCCGGGACTTGCGGCCGCGCAGGGTCTCCCCGCTGGGACACGCTCCGCTTCTGGGGCTGCGAATCTGGTCCGGATGCGGCGGAAAATCTTGAGATGGGGAGAGTGAAGGAGCGAGCGGGGAGCTAGGGCCACCTCTGGGACGCCCCATGGCCAAACACCCTTCGCTACCGTCGGGCGAAAAGGGGGAAACCCGAGTGAGAAAGAAACGTCTCGAGGCTCTTCCCCGCTTCCTTAAAGCTCTTTGTTTGGGGGAGATGGCTGTGGGAGATTCCTGTCCCGGTCCAGAAGAGATGAACCCCGCTCTGAGAGCCCAGTTACACAGGAAAGGATGGGGGGCGAGTGCCGGGCTTGGGGAGCTACTGTGCCCGGACCCGCTCTGGACATGGAGAAAGCCACAGCGGGAAAGGAACAGGGAGCAGAAGGCTCCTCGGGTCGTTCCTGTAAAGGGCGACAATTCATCCCCCGACCTTGAAATAGGACCCCCCGTGCGGTGCGGGGGGCTGCGGGCCAGGGCAAGCTCAGCCCCGGCGCAGCTTGAGTGCAGGACGGGGCCACTCTCGTTTTAAGCAACGGGCTCGGAAAGTGGAGCAGCCGTCGGTGCCGCGGAGGGCTCGGAGCGAGGCCCATCCCCATGGAAAGAGGCCCGCGGGACCCGGGCTTCGAGCTGGCCCCCCGAGCTCGGGGTCGGGGCCGGTGAGAGCGCAGGGGACCGCCTGGAGCCTTGCCCAGCTCCGCTGCACGAGCCCCGGGGCTTTGATCCGCCCCGTGATAGATCTGCTGCTCGACCAAGGATCCCTGCCCGTGTCACCTCTCCGGGCTCCGCCACCGCCCTGGCCCTCCGTGCTCGCCATGGCCTCGGGCCCCATCGCCGCAGCGCTGCTCCTGCCCGCCCGGGCTTCGCGGATGGAGCTGCTTCCCCGCGGCCACCGTGTGCCCCGTGCCCCAGGCCCCGGGCCGAGCCGAGCCGAGTCGGGCATTGGCTCGCGTTAGGTGCGTTTTAATACATCGTGTTCGGATTTTTGTCAGTTTAATGGCCCCGTCTTCCGTTTATGGCTTCATCAAATTCACATATGCATAGATCGGCTTTGTCGGTGCTTATCAGGAGAGGCGATTACACTGAGGGCGCACGGCGTTTCTTTCCCGGTTAAATTTCAGTAGTTGCCCGGACAGCGCCGGGGTCTGCGAGCCCCGCTCCCTCTCCGCGCTGACCCCCTTGCAGAGGTGCGGACGGTAAGAGCTGGTGGTGAAAAACAGCAGCAAAGAGAGAAATCATGTGAGGAGAGCGGCTGGCGTTTCCCCCGTCCGCGTTGCTATTTCGTCGATATTGTAGGATCAGAACGACGAGAGACTATCAACGAGAAGTGACTGTATGGGCACTTATTTATTGTGCATGCATTGAATTCACTAATATCTATATACATATATATGTATGAGTGTATATATATATATATATATATATACAGTACCCGCCTGCGATATCATAAATACAGTAAATCTCGACAGCCCCTCGCTGTTGAGCGTTGACACTTCTAAAACGCGGGCGAGGGCAGCGCCAGACCTGGGCTCCCACTGCGGTGCCCCCGGGAGCAGACACGGAGTCGCGGGGCTCTCCCGGATCCCTTCAGCAGACAAGTCGGGAAACGGTCCTCAGTTATTCCTGCTCAGATTTTTTTTTTTTTTTTAATAAAGTTACGAGGCGTTCCCGGGCTCTGCTCCAAAGGGATCCTTCGGGGAGCCCTGGGAAGCAGGGGTAAGAGCGGGATTTTGCAGGAGTGACGCTCGCGGGGCGAGCCGTAGCTGCGGAGCTGAAAGCCGCCCCCGGCTGCAAATCTCTCCGCTAAAAAACACCTCGGGGCGATTTTTTTTTTTTCCTGCACAAGAGTCACCACTGAGGGAGGAAAAGCACCCTCAGGGCAGCGAGAACTAGAGCTCCGAGGCGAAGCTGCGGCCCCTCAAGCGGGTCCTGCGCGGGATTCCGTGGGGCGGCCGCGAACCGCGGTGGGAAAGCGGCACGAGGCTCCCCTGGTCACGCAGCTCTCCCTGCGGGCGAGGGGTTTCATCGC
>JAUBNY010000877.1:3323300-3338845 GCA_032275445.1 Crypturellus soui
ATAAAATAAAATAAAATAAAATAAAATAAAATAAAATAAAATAAAATAAAATAAAATAAAATAAAATAAATAAAATACCCAATCCTCTGCTCTCAGTCGGTATTTGCACCAGTCCTCAATTCACCCCCCGTCTTGGCGCCCCGGGCTGGGTCCCCTGCGCGTGTCCCAGGACAGGAGGAGCCGGGACGGGGAGCGCGGACCCCGGGGCCCCCTGCACCCCCGGCCCAGGGGGTGAGTCCTGGAGCGGCCCCGCTCACGAACCTGTCTCGCAAACTCACGAACTGGGACAACTCTGGCTTTGCACTTCAGGCAAGCGCTATGTGCAGTTTTGGGGGAGGAAAGGACGCATTCATTGCAGTCTGTGTATATTTCTAATGAGATAAGATCAGCAGGTGATAACTGATGTCTTTATTATTTACATTGCTGTCCTCATCCAGGCGCTCACCTTTAACAACTATTCTCTGAAATTATTTTACCCCGTTTAAGCAACCAGCCAGGACAGAGATGGGAACAGAGCCTGGTGCTCCAGAGCTCTCCCCATAGCGCTGCTGCCTCCAGGGCTGCCCAGCTGGAGAGGCTCCTGCCGCTCTCCTCGTCTTCCCTAATGCAAAGATTTCCTTTCCTTTGCATGTGCCTACTTGAGCAGGTCCTTCCAAGTCCAGTTCCACTTCTGCAGTCAAATTTCAGCTCTTTCTCTTCCAGCCTTGCAACACAGGATCCTCCTATTTTGGACATTTTGTGCAATCCTGAGTATGCAGACAAGAATATTAGGTTTGCACATAGAAGTATTCAGAGCATAAATTCTGTGGTAGGAATCTAATGAGCCAGGAGCTGCACAAGCCCCCCACCTTGCAGAGGTCAATGTATAAAGGAGACAAGGGGAAGGGAAAGTGCGAGGAAGATCAGATGAGGTGGTATGGGAGGGACTCAACGCACCACGATCAAGGGATCAGGAAAAGAAAGCTTTGGAGCCCGACGAGGTGCTAATGTTGTGTTTCTGGGAGCTTTTCTCACCTCTGAAGCAGCAGGGGAGTGGGCACAGAGATACCACAGTTTCGGGATAAGGGGCCCTTAGGCATATCAGGGATGAGGAACATTAGGATATCAGGGGTGAGGAACATCCAGCCTGGCCAGATTAGGTTGAGCTGTGAGCTCTGGAGACCTGGCATCCTGGGAGCAGCTCCCTGGGAATACAGGGTGACAAATGCCCCCTCCACGGGAGCACACACGGCTGTTTTTGTTTTGTTTTGTTTTGTTTTCCTACCTTCAAACACAAGTGGAGAAGGACTGCCCTGAAGGCCTGCCCTTGTGCTGGTGGTTTTTGCTGTGCCTTCAGCTGGACAGGGATGTGAAAATGCTCAGGAGGGGATTTCTTCCTGTTGCCACCACTTCTGAAAACATACTTCACAGGTGGGCAGGAAAGGAGACACCTTCACAGGTGCACAGAAAGCTGGATATTTTGAATTTAGTCCTTTTCCAATTTGTCTTCTTCTGATGGATTCAAATTTTAGTTCAAATCTGAGAGTTTTCCTTTGATTTGAACACCTCCTGACCTTACCAGTAATCCTCCTCATGTAGCTGCAAAGCCATGGTAGGAGCAGTAGTTTGAGATTAGGCATTTAAAAGACACAGAAGTTATGAATTTATAGACATTTCCTGGTCTGGTTATCCTTACATCCCTTTGAAATTTTTAGCAATTGTAACAGAGCATTTCATAAATATTAAAAACAATCCTCCAACACGAGGAACAGCACCTAGAGAGCCTTTGTGCAGTAGCAAGAAGTAGCAGTGTCCTGAATTTCAGGGGTCACACATACAGCCAAGCTTGACTGTAACATCTGAGGGACTCAGCAGCAACAATTGAAGCTGCATTTGTCTGTGCGTAGAAGTTCAGACATACAGATATAGCCAATGTAGAAAGAAAAAGCACACAAATGCTTAGCGTATTGGTTATTTTGTCCTACTAGGTGCCAGACCTGAGCAGTAAAAAGGTAAATTTGGTTTCTGTTGAAACCACAGTGACTGGAGAATATATGAGTGCTGAAAGTTTGCACTGCTTCCACTGTAATGGTCACATTCTTCAATGACACTTTCACTGAGGTGTCATAGAAACCATCTCTGGCTCAGGAGTTACCTGAGCTGTAAATAGCTGATGGCTGGGAGAAATGTCATATACATCAGCCTACAATCTTCTCTAGATGTCTGCATTTGGTGGCTGTCAGAGGCAGGATAGACCCTTGGTTTGACCTCATGTAGTTGCTCTTCTGTTTCTGCATTATGCCTGGAGGCACCCTATGTTTGAAGGACTCCACAAACAAAACCACCAAGTTCAGTCATAGGCCCCTGGTTTGTATTAGTCTGGTTAAGCAACTCTGTGGATCTGCTTAAATCTCAGATCCACAGAGGTAAACAGAGTAAATTCCTCTGCCAACTTAATGCTCTGAAATCGGCTGATATTTATCACTGGGTGCATAGGTCATCCAGAATGAGGTCTCTGAGTGCTTGGTGTGAGGTGAATAATGTAGATCCCTGTGTAGTCTTAAGCATATGTTGCTACAGTCATGTGGGAAACTATATATATATATATATTTATATAAATTGGGGAAATATGGCCATGTTGCTGGCAAAATCTGTGAATCTTGTCAAAGCCTCTTCCCTGTGCAGAAGGAGAGGATTTGGAGGTGCCAGAAGTTGAATCAGCTCATTTCCAAGGGTGCATTTGTATACAGATGGTTCAACAGCGCCTGGATTAATCCATTCCTGAGTTGCAAGAAGAATGACTCTATTATCCCAAAGATGTTGATGTGATTCTCCTGTGCTGCTAGCCGGGGAAGAGCGGTTGAGTGTAATGGTCTGCTGCTCTGCTGACACAAAACTGTGTATTGAGTGGGTGACAAGTTACTGACCAGTAGTCTGAGGTCTTGATCCTACAGACCCACCTGGAGATGCGGCTCACACAAGCACCCCATTGACTCCTGAAGCTTTTGCACGTTCACACTTTTTCTGAAACAGGAACACTTTACTGGCAGCTCGCGCCAGGTTTAAAAACACGAGGTTCTTCACCCCCAGATATCATCTCTGCAGACTGGAACTGCCCTCCTTGGGGTGCAATTCAACCCAGGGCAAATGGCAAATCTTTATGTAGTGTTGATACCATCTCACAGATCACCCAGCTCAGATCTATTTACATTTCAATATCCTCGATGACCTAAAGTTATGCCAGAGTAGCTCATTGTTTCATTTTAAGCAGAAGCCTTGGTACATTGGATCATTTCTTGTACTTCTGGGTCTCCAGAGGGCAAACGTGGTGACGAATTTTGGACCGCTGAGTTGTTCACTTAAACTTAGCAATCCGAATAAAAAAAGAGATTGGGACCTTTTTCGCAGGAAGCGGATCCAGCTCTAGTTACCATGACACCATGACAATCAACTTGTTTACTGCTTCAAGGTACAGTCTAAACATTCTTGGCATGTAATTTGCATAGCAATATCCAGAATGCTTTGTGTCACTCTACTGTATTTGAGCTCTGCAAAAGCAATGAAAGGTTTCTTTACACATATGCTTCACTAAAGAGAAAGAAAGGAGGAGAAAGAAGGAAAAAGCAGCTTCAATTTTGGTAGCACATTTCATACAAAGTGTACCCAAAATTTTCTGTGAGATTAAATCCAAGAGCCCAGGATGCTGGGCAATCACATGTTCTGGGGAAATTGGGGAAGCAGTAGCCAAATGGAGAGTGGAAATCAACCTGAGAAAATATAAGAGTCCTTCTGGCAGAATATTTGAGTGTGTGCTTAATTTTAATCAGGTAATTGAATAGAACACAAGAAAAAGAAAAAAAAAAAGAAAAGACAGGGAGAAGTGAGGAAAGATAGGCTGCTAAAAGAGAGAGTGATTGCACTGGAGAGTCAACTGGGCTATGTGAGCTGGTAAAGCTGTGGAAGAATTTGGCATTGCCTCTGCGGGACAGAAGTGGGTAGGGGAAAGGGTGAGGGTGAAGGGGCAGAAGGACGAGAAGGTGAAAGGGTGAGGGGGGCAAAAGGATGAAGGAATGAAGGATGAAGAGATGAAGAGGAATGGTGAGGGCTGGCTGGAGGGGACTCCTCATTCTGAGGGGTACATAAGGGAGGCTGAACCTCTGCTTATTCATCTCAGCTGGCAACCTGAGTCCTGTCTTCAACGGGAGCTGTGCAGGGCTGAGAGAACAGCAGAGCCCAGGGAGGTCTCCAGGAGGGTGGTCCTGGGGCAAAGGGCAGAAGGAGGGGGAGATGTTGGGGTAAAACTGTTGAGAGCATATCTGGGACCACCGAGCTGGAATTTGGGTGAGCCACACTACTGGGAATGTCACCTGTCAGCATGGGGGGAGATGGAAGCCTGAAGAAATGTCCTGGGGATGGAGAAGAACTGTAGCTAATAGAGGACACAAAGAGTGAGTAGTGAAAATACATTACAAACTTTCCTTTTTTGTTTAAAGAAAGGTTTAATAGAGTTATAAAGGACCAAAAAACAAAGAGATGTGAATACATAACTTGAATATAGGTCTTCCGACATGATTCATAACCTTAGTTCTTTAGCTGATGAACTAAAGCAAAAATCCAATAAATCCAAAGCAATAATGAAATAACCATCTAGTGGGATACCTATCCTCTTCAGATTCTGCACATCTTTATTTACTAACAATTTCAGTTCTTCGCGGAAAACTCAAATTTATTCTTGCATATGAAACACCCATAGTGACTTTTTGTTGGCTGTTTCAGCATATGAGAATTGAATACCTGCAAATGTTAGCAGAGAACCAAATCTGAGTCTTTGCCTGTAGAGAAGTAGCACGCTCGGATTGCATGCTGAGTCCCCCTGCAAGCAAGACGGCCTTTTGTGAGCATGGAGTAAGGCTGATGCAAGTCAGGAAAATGACAAGGTTAAAGTGCTCCAGGATGACCTTGGAAGAAGTCTAGGGCATTCTCTAGATGAGACACATGCCTAACATTTGTCACATTCTCACCGCCCCGTAATCATTCCTGCTAGGATCCAGTACAGACTAGGAACACTTCTGATGTACCACCTTCCTCTGCACAGTCATCGGGATGTGGGCACCAATAAAAATATCAGTTAGGTAAAATAAATGTAAAATGGCAGTTAATGCTATTCTGAAAGGAGCCTGTACTGATAAGTGCAAAAGTCAGAGAGGGTACAGCTCTCACATATGTGCTTTTTTTACCCCCAAGTTAGATTCTCTGTCTAATCTGACTAAAGCACTTGCTTTGCACCATCTGATTTGTTATTTTCCTCTTTGGTTATTCATTTCAGTGGATTTCCTCTGGGTTTATATCACGGTGACTGTAAAAAGAACCCATATAAAAAATCAGCATAGTAATCTACAAGATAAAATGTGCCTATTTTTCTGCTTTTCTTTGTTTGTTGCAGAACATTCAAAAACCCATACATGTGTTGCAAGTCTGTGTGTGCCAATGGGTATTCTCTGCCTTTGGAAACAGATTTCTTAAAGGAAATGAGCGTGATCAAGGACGTGATACAGTTTTATTGCCTTCCCAGGCAGAGCAAGTCAGGCATGGGCAAACACTCCAAGTGTTTTAACCTCTTCTAATTGAGACAAATCCAAACCCCCAAACTCATTAGCACCGTCAATCACTACTACCCTCTCGGTATGCTCAAGGTATCTGTCTGTTCCCCCTTATACTCCAGGTGTTGACTCTCCGGTCAAGAACTGTAAGAGCATTTTGGATGAACAACCTTATGTCCGAGCTATTCCGGATGCTGTATGAGGTGTTGAAGGTTGCTCAACAGGCTGCCAGAAGGAATTTACCCACAGCAGATCTGTGCCTCTCTAGAGCAGCAGCTGAAGGCCAGCCCTGCCCAGATTCTTTCATTTTAGATATAAAATAGCAGTAAATACCTACATTTAAGCACATGAACAATTTACCACATGGCTGCACGCTGCTTAAGATAATGTGTTACTAGTTTGTAACTGGTTCTTTTTTGGTTTTAGTAATTGGGAAGATAATAGGTATGTGTCCGATCTAGGCACCATCTCCAAGATATACTTTGTTTTTACTCTGATTTTCTGCCTTTACAAGAACTCAGATCTCTGCACAGATTATATGGATGGGCAGTGTTTTTCCTGTGCTTCATCCAAAAGCTTCTGGAATTCAACAGTGGCATCTCACTTCTCATCATGGACTCAAGGATGTGTAAGCCCCCTTCCCACCTGCTGCAGGGGGTGATAGTGACGTCCCAAGAAGAGAGGACTGCAGCAAGTGCCCACCTGGCCCCACAGGCTGATGTGGATCCCTGCTTATGCACTGACCTGCACTTTCCATGCAAGTGCGGACAGTATTTCCTGTGCAAGGACCGCTCACTAAGTGCAAAAGTAGCAGAGGGTGTGAAATGAGCCTGAAATAGCTCCTTCAAGTCTCAGTGGGAATCCCTCTTAATTTGAAATAGAAGCCACAATTTGTCATTTACATTTAAGTCAATGTGGGAGGTTTGATTCTGGAAATATTAGGGTAGGCCTGCTGACTTAAATACAGCAATTCAGGTCATTTCATCTCATAAGTCTTGGGATTTTAATGCAGATTTCTATCGAGCTGAACGCCACATCTGCATTTGCACTTGTGTGTCTTTGATCAACACATAGTCACTATTCCTAGGAATTAACAGGAAAACAAAATCTAGAAGCATTTCAGGCACACAACAGATACGATGTTTAAATTTGGGTTAATTCAGTGATTTTAGGATGTTTCACTTCCTGATTTTAATTTAGCTCCACACCCAAACTCTCACAAACATTTATGCCAAATCCAATGACTGCAGTAAGGGATGAGCTACCAATAAAACTCCAGTGGAGCTTCCTGAAGTCTTCCACATAGGATATCTCCATCTACCTCCCCATAGGGATACCATTTCTGGAGCCACACTAGCATCACATAAAGCATTAAGTAAGGAGCTAATGAGTAACATAAAATCATTCACACTTGTGAATGAAGGGTTTTTTCTTGTTTGTTTTTTTGTTTTTCTTTAAATGATCATTGCTGCTTCCTTTAGTTTTGATTTGCTATGAATGAAAACACTTCAGAACCTCCTAGACTATATGGAGAGGAGGTAGCGTACAGTAAGTAGAGTGTTTATAAAGTAGTCGGCTGTCCAGCGTGATACAGCCAGTCCTAATTCAGCTACAGGCACATTAAGCAACAGTTGCAGCCATTTGCTGTCATCGTCGGTGTCAGTATCCTAGGAGATTTCCTAATCTTGCATAATTAAGAGTACTTTGTGTTCATAGCAAAAATGCTCTTAAAATTAATATAATTAAGAGATAGCTGGTGCTGATATACATATCTTAAAATCATTAGAAATATCATACAACAACATTTTACTTAGAGTGTTTTATTAATAACCACATATATTCTAAAGTAATAATATTCACAGAAAAAAATGAAACAGTCATTACAGAATCATATGCCATAGCCTATGCTAGTGTCCTGCAGGATTAAAAAAAAAGCTTTATTATCCCAGGACATTCATGGATACGATTAATTCCAAATAAACACAAGCAAAAGAAAAACCCAGCTGTACCTGCTATAATGTGGCTACAGAGAAGGGACCATCAGTTTACTCTAAACACCAGTTCAGAAACATGGGACCAGTTGGAAGTTAAGACCATATGTTAACTACAGATGAACTGAATCATGACATTCCTGGGTTAGCAATATTAGTTCTGTGGATATTTGCAGAACTGAATGTGCGCTTTCAATTGTAAACCTCTCTGATACAGCCTCTCTGTGGAGTAAAATGAAGTCTAAAAATCACATAAATCTAAAAGCCAGATAAAGCAAACTGGTGTTTCAACACTTCTATCTCATCAGCTCTAAGTACACAGGTATCCACTGCTGCATCGGCTCTTGAGTCCAAGACCTTCTTTCCCTAGACACTCAGTATTTTGCACTTCTGCATTTTTGGCTGCACTGATGAAGAGAGAATGGCTGCAAATGCCAGGGGGTGGCATGGGGGTACCCCCATGCTAATGGAAAGGGGGGCCCTGAACAGCAGCTGCTTCCTCTGTTCTTTCTCCATTGCCAGCATATCCACCATCCATCCATCAGTAAAGCCTCTCTAGCAGCCCAAGAATCTCTTTGCAGTACCTTATGGCAGAAATAATTCAATTTACTCTGAACATAAATATGGTAGAAAAATATATTCTGGCAAATATGAGTGCTTGTGAGTTTTTTTGTTTGTTTTATTTTTATAGATTTGCAAATGCACTTCCAGCTGCAACCAGGAGAGACTGGACATTTTAGCATTTTAGATGCTGAAATGCTTAAGCAACTTTTGAAAACCTGCCATCAAAATGGCTCTAGATAGAAAGTTTAAAATTGGCATGTTATGACATTCACTTTAGCAGAGGTGCCCATGCTCTTCCCACACCAAAATGACTTTAATTTTCCCAACCCCAGTGTCCTTGAAAATGACACTCGGAGCATTCGTTGTAATGATTTCTCACTAAATTAGAAAAATGTCCAACTAAGGAGGGATTATCTCTGCATGTGGATGCGGCATAATGACTGTCGAGTGCACTGAGAGCCCCTGTGAACTTTACAAGGTACACGGGGTCTGCAGCAGAGGCCAGCCTGCACCAGAGAATATTAATGCTGTCTTCTTGGGGGCACCCATTGAGACACTCTACTGCTGTACTACTACAAAATTATGCCATACTGGGAAATTCTCCTCGATACTTTACATATGTGAAGGGGCTTTTAGGGCCGAGGATTAGGCTGTGCCAGGCAAACCCAGGCCTCGAAGGACACAGGCGCATGCGTGCACATGCTCTCCAGAATGCGTGTGCCCACCGGGACAGGGCCACTGTCCCCACCAGGACAGGGCCACCGCAGATGCACCTTGTGGTCTGCGGCTGCTGTGCCTGCAGGGGAGGACGCGCTCCTGAACCCGAGTCTGCAGAGCCAGTGCATATCCTAGCTGAGAAAACCTGAGAGACATTTTTCTTTTTTTAATGTGAATTCTCGTGCCATTGAAGACAAGGATGGTGGTGAACAAGGGCTGGCAGACAAGTATATGGAGAGTTTTGACACAACTGCCACAATAGCACATTAATAACAGCACTAAACGCCCATCACTGGTGTTCTTCACATCCCACCACCAGCCAGCTGGCTCAAATCTGTGCCACACAAAAGGCACCAGTAGCAATTACACCCTGTGGGCACTTGTTGACTTCGATGCTACCCCCCTTTTTAAAGAGGATGCCAGGCCCTTGCTAATGCCAGGTTGGGCTGTTTCTGTGTCTCTATTTTGCAATGACTTTTCAAAACAAGTCTAGTAAATGAGGCAGAAGGGGAGGTCGGGGCAGGAAAGGCTGCAGGGCCCTGCCAAGCCAATTAGCTGAGGGGTCCGCAGAGCGCTTCCCTCTGGGATGCAGGGGGAAGGTCCCCAGGGAGTGATGCAGGGCCAAGCACAGTGGGAGTCTGGCTGGCTGCAGCGAGCTCAGGCTCTTGTCCTTGCTCCCTTGAGAAATTTCTTCCCTCAGCCCCCTGAATGTGTAAAAACAGCCTTGGGACATGGAAGCACCATCCGTGTGTCTGCACAGACATCCTGTCTCAACACAGCGATGTGAAGCCAGCAGGAAGGAGAAGCCATAGGCTGAGGCAGGCAAGGAGGCAGCAGGAGAAAGCAGGGTCCCCAAAGGAGAGGAAAGGCTCAAGCATTTTACCTACATGCCACAAACTCGACACCATGGTGCTCGTGCAGTGCTGCCAAGCCCTCAGCATCCCTTGGCCCCAGCAGCAGGAGGGGACCACATGCCGGGACAGTCAGAGCCAGGCAGAGCTCTGCGATCCTCTCCAGAAGTGAGAACCCAGGTGCTGTCACGTGCATGTCCTGCACTGCCCAGATCAGGGCCCAGGGCCCTCTCAGTCCTTGTCCCCAGGGTCCCCATCGCTCCCACCCGCCCAGCTGGCCCAGGAGGAGCGCAGCTCCCCGCAGTCTGCAGGGCTGTGCTCACTGCTTGCGTGTGGTGTGGAGCCACCAGAGCACACGAATGTCCCAGCTCTGCCATCACGCAGGGAGCTGTGGAGAGCCGCCGGGAGCCCGGTGCCAAGTGCATGTTTTTTGGTTGGGGTTTGAGGCCACGCGGCAGCAGCGATGTCACCAGCAGCAGAGCTCTGCCTCGACCAGCCTCGTCCCTTCGCTGTCCTCATCCCCTTTCAGCGGGAACTTTGGGGAGGTTCGGAGAAGTCCGAGCTCTCTGCTTGCTCTTCCCGAGGTCTGCGGGGGTTCAGACCCCTGACGACGGGAAAACCAGTCCCGCGGAGGGGCAGACGGGGACAGGGACAGCAAAGCCCGGTCCCCCTGCCCCGGAGCCGGGCATGGCCGAGCGGCTGCCGAGAGCGCCGGGCGCCCCGGGGCTTGTGTTCACCTAGAGCCATCCATACCGCAGTGTATAGATGTTGCCTGCCTCTCCCGCAGATTTAGGAAAGGGAAGGCGGGAAGGGGAGCAGGGCGAGGATGGAGCCGGAGCTGGCGCTTTGCAGCAGGCGGCGCCGGGGTCGCGGGGAGCCCGCGGGGCGCCGCGGGGGACTCCGCACCTCGCGCCTTCCCAGGGGGCCCAGCTGGACCCCGGGGAGCGGCTGCGGCTGCGGCGCGGAGGCGCCCGGCGGGGCGGGCGGAGACGCTGCTCGCGGGGGCGCGCAGCGCTGGTGCCAGCGCCCGGCTCGCGCAGGTGGGCGCCGCAAGGTGCTTTTGTTCCGACGTGAAGGGAGCAAATAAACCACCAACGAGGCTTTATTATCACCGTCATTATCATCGCCGTTCTCTTTGCACATAAATAAATAAATAAATATCTCCCGCGGGGAAGTGGTGAGTTAACAGGGACGGGACGGTACAACCACAGCCGTGCGCGCAAAAGCGCCGAGGGCAAAACCAAACCGAGAACTTTTTAGGGCAGGAAAAAAACCCGAACAAATAAACAAGAAAAGAAAAAGAAATTAACACTGATAAACATTAATACTGACAACCACCACCCTCCCCGTCCACCCGCTTTCTCCCTCCTCCTCGTTGCCGGAGGGAGCCCCGGCGCAGCCGCCGGCCGGTCCGCCCCGCGCAGCATCCGCGCGTCCTCCGCGTGGGGCTGTGCCTGCGGGGACACTAGGGAGCCTGCGAGCACTACTGAGTGCCTAGGGCCCTAGGGAGCAGTTTATTTACAACAGGGCTCACAGACCCCGGCCCTCGCTGCCGGGGGTCTAGAAAGGCGAGAAAGTCCTTGTTAACTTACACAGATTATACAAAAACAGTATAAAATCCTTGCAGTGCAGGTCGGCACTGGAGCAGGCTCCTCGTGCTGCTCGTGCACAGTCCCCGCGGAGCCGGTGTCCGGCGGGCAGGGGCTAGGGGCTGACTGCGAGGCCTCTGTCGTCCTTCCCGGAGGAGGATGGGGACATGCGCAAGTCCTCGTCGTCCTCCGAGCACTTTGTGCTGGAAAGGGACGAGCATTTGCAGCTGTGGCCAGGGCCCCCGCCTCGGTGAGAGCTGCTTTTGCCTTCCTTCTTGTGCTTGACGCGGCGGTTCTGGAACCAGATCTTCACCTGCTTCTCGGAGAGGTTCAGGTAGGTGGCGATCTCGATTCGCCGCAGCCGGGAGAGGTACATGTTGGAGGCGAACTCCCTCTCCAGCTCCAGGAGCTGCGTGCTCGTGAAGGCGGTGCGCATCCGCTTGCTGCTCGGCAGCTGGCTGGACGTGCTGTCTGCGGAGCGGAGCGGAGCGGCGCTCAGCACCGGCCTCGGCCCGCCCGGGACCCCCGCCCGGGACCCCCGCCCGGCTCCGCGGTGGCCGCATCCCGCCCAGCCTCCCCCGGCCTGCGCCAGGGCTGTCCCCTACCCGAGGGCGCCGTGACAGCCCCAAAGGGGAGGGGTGCCAGGATGTCCCGTCGAGGTTGCGGGGGGCAGTAACCCACCCCCCATAGCGCCCTGGAGGGACCCCTCTACCCCTCCCGCGCCCCACGTGTGTCCGGGCTTACCCACGGAGATGCAGTGGAACTGCCGGGGGTCGGGCAGCGGGTAGGAGCCCTGGTAGAGCGCCGGTGCGTGCCCCACACCGACGGCCGAGACGGGGTGCTGCTGCCGGGCCAGGGGCGAGGGGCAGTACTGCGAGCCGAACGGGGGGAAGGAGGCCTTGAGCAGGGGGATGGCGGGCGGCGGCGGGTGCAGCTGCGAGGCGGTGACACAGAGCGGGCAGACGCAGAGCAGCCCGGCCTTGCGCGCCGTGCAGGCGGCGGCGGGCAGCGCGGGCAGCGGGTGCGACGGGTGCACGGCGTACGGGAAGAGCGGCGGCGGCGGCGGGCTGCCCTCGCCCTTCTTGTCGCCCGCCTCGCGCAGCACCAGCGAGTCCACGAGGAAGGAGCGCGGCATCGCCCCGCGCAGCGCCCGCGCAGCGCCCCGCGCCGCTGGCCAGCGCGAGTGGTGCTGAACGGCGCCCGCCCGCCCGCCTTAAATAGCGGCCCCGCCATGTGATGGTGGCGGCGCCGGGCTCTCAATGGGCTTTCTGTGCCGCTTCTCTTGGCATTCACGCCGCACGCTCCCTCATTATTTCCCTTGTTAACTAAATGAACTGCATAATGTACTCCATTCGGGGCGACCCCACCCACGCCGGAGCGGGCGGCCTCTCCCCTCCTCTCCCTTTGGCGGGGTTATTTTCTCATTCTCTCGCCATTTAATATTCTTTTCTTTCTCTTTACCGCGCTCCTTCGCTTTCAGGGCGGCTCGCAGCCCGCTTCCCCCCTTGTTTATTTTGCCGGCTGCAGCCGCGCTCGCCGCCGCCTTCCCCACCTGTGGCAGCCCCAGATCGGCCCCGCTTTGCCGCTCCCGCCGCTTCTCCCTCGGCCCCGCTTCGCCGCCCCCGGCCCCGCGTCTTTGTGCGCAGCCCCGCGCCGGCACCTGCCGCTCGCTGCGCGCGGTGCCGGCGGGTCCCTCGGTCTCCATGCGGGCGGGTCCCGCGGCCCCGGAGCGGGTTAACGCCGCTCCGCATCCCGGGACGGCTCCGCGCTCGCTCCGCACCTCTCCTGCTGCGCATCCCCCTCTGCGCTACCTGTACTCACGCAACCTGCCTCGCTGCGGCGTCTCGGGAAAACCACTGCGGGGAAATAACGGGCTCAGTCCCCTCGTACCATGAAAATTAACGTGGAGAAACAGGCGCTCTGCGTTTCTGAGCGTTGGGGCTCGGCACAGCTTAGCGCTGGGTCTACCCGAGGCGCTGCCAGTCCCTCCACGCAGGGGACCACGCGCGGTCTCGCCCTGCGTGGGACGCGCCGGCTCCCCGGAGCCTGGTGACTTTGTGGGTGAATAATGAACGAATAAGAAAAACAAATGTTCATCGGGATGCGTTTTCTTCCCCGATTTTCCTGTTAATAACCAGGGAAAAGACAAGCGCACTCGCCGACGGACAGCACTGCCGTCAAGACGAGAGGCAGTTTCGCCTGACGGGAACCTGCCCGCCTCAAAATAAATGTATGTTCTTCAAACGAAAGGAATAATAGGAAGAAAAAAAGCCCGAGAAAAATGTAATCCTGTGCCTCTGGCTTGTAAAAAGGTTGTTTTTCCTGCGGTCACGTTTCTCACTGGAATCTAGGGGAGTTTTGCCGAGATGCTGTTATGCCGGAGCCTAGAAATGTTGGTCTATTTCCAAATAAATGCGGAAGAAATGAACGAAAGGACAACAACGAAAGCTAGTAAAAACCTAGTTCCGCGATTATTTAGAAGGGATTTTCAAATGTCCTTCCCCTAAAAGTGTTATTGGGAGGATGGGGGTTGTTTTTGTATATGTTTTTAAGGAGCTCGTAATTTAACGTTTCAACGTGTTCCCCGCCGAGCTGTTGCGGGGAAGGGGGAACTCTGCCCGCTGAGGAGCGGCCGGGCGCCCAGGGGGGCCGATTCCGCTCTCAGCCTCAGCGACTCCCGCTGCCTGGGGCTGAGCCCCCGCGCTCCGAGCAGCAGGGAGGCAAAGGGTTAACAGCTCCTGAATGCTCCGAGCCCAAAGCTACTGGGAAAGAATATCCAAAAAAATAACCATTTTTTTTTCAGCCGCTGGACCTTATTGAATGTCATTGAAGAAAGTTTTGAATGCCAGATAAAGAGAGGCGAATTAAAGTGTGTGACAGCAGAGGATAAGCAAACACAAAGAGAACTCTGTCACACTTTGGGCAAAATCCGTGGGCTTTTTACCAAGCCTCTTCGCTATGATTGAATTAAGTAATAGGAAAACATTTTCTTTCAGTTTAGAGCCATTAGACAAAAACTTCAAAGCGAGTAACACTTTTTAATGTGCAGCCCAACAATAGAATCTGTTTTGTGCTGAAATGTTTAAATGGTTTGTTGTGCAACTGTGGGCTGAAATAACCCAGACTGCAGCAAAATAGCATCCTTGGGGCCGGTTTTTATGAGAGCTTGAAGCTAGCACAGACCTTTAATCCCGGTGCTTTAAACTCGCCTCCGTTTGCCCCCCACCAACACTATATATTTTTTCCCTTTCTCCCGGGTCAGGGCGCTCGGCGTTTGTCACCGCGGAGCGATGACCGCCTAACGAAAGCAGCGCCGGGAGGCGGCGGAGAGACGCGGTTTGCCCGCGCAGCCCCCGCTCCGCGCTCCTCCGCGCCCCGCGGATCCGTGCCCGCCGCTTCCCGGGATGCTCCCGGTCCGCGCGGGGAAGGAGGGAAGCGCGGAGCCTCCGCGGGAGCGGGCGGCCCCCGCTGGGAGGGAGAGGGTGCTGGCCCCACTGCTGGGGACAGCGATGTGGGCATTAGCTGGAGAGAGGGACAGCGGCATTTGGAAGCACCGACCCTGGACTTCTGGGATGAGTGCCCCTCTGGAGCTCGGGATTTGGGGTAGGGGGTGGCACGAAGCGTGGCAGGGAGCAGGTGGCTCCCTGCTAGGTCCTGGAGGGGTGCGTTTCATTTCGGAGCCGGGCAGGAGGGAGCTCGCCAGCCCCCGAGAGCGGACAAGGGGTCACACTTTGTGGGTGGCTGTGAGATCACCCAGGCCAGAAGTGACGCCCCATGTGTCCAGAGAGCTGCCTTCTGTGCGGGGCAAACCCGCTCAGGAGCGCGTCAAGCCAGGCAGGCACCTCTGCAGCCCTTTAATCTGCTTGTCCAAAAATGAATCTGATGACTTGTGTAAGCAGAAATATTTTATTTTATTTCATTTTAATCTGCATTTTTAGCAAATTATTTCTCTGTGGCTGGTGAAATTTCCTCACTGTCTTTTGCCTAATGGATCAGGGCAAGCTGAGTGAGCAGCTACTCAAAACGTTTTATTTATGACTCAAAATGTGCTCAGTACATAATCAGTCTCATGGATTATTCCGAGCATCACTTGACTGGCCAGTTTTGCAGCACCTTTGAGGAAAGAACAAGCTCCTGGACTAGGAAAAGGCGTGGAGGGCTGAAAACTATTTGGGAAGGACAGAATTATGCTTTGTGGAGCACTTGTGTCACTTTCTGCTTATGTAAACCTTAGTATCTGAGAACTGTAACATA
>JAUBNY010000877.1:3355357-3383811 GCA_032275445.1 Crypturellus soui
AAAATGGAAATCCAGAGACATTCACCATGTCTGGCAAAGTCAGTGATACTGGGTGTGTGATGAAGCTCACCAGCAATTTGCTGTTGTTACTAGACCATCTTGTCCCATTTGCCACATGAACCTGTCAGAAAGCAATGGTGAGCATTGCTCCCATTCCTTCATCGCCTCCTCTTTCCCAGGGTTCATCCCTGATCCTGTGTCCTAGGATTTTTTTCCCTCTTTTCTCTTTTTCATGTGGTCCTTCCCTTCTGGTAAATGAGACCTTTCGTTTGCAGTTGCTCTGCTTTTCATCAGCATGAAAATGCATTTTTCATTTAAAGTGTGCTAACATTTTATTATAATGCTTTCACACTGTTAAAGTTTAAAGAATTGTAAAATGAAAACATGACAAATTACTGAAGCAAAACCTTCCAAGAGTTCTAAATCATTTTTTTTTCACAAACGTTAATTCAACAGGATATTTAAAGCACTGTCTATGCACCTGGATATTGTTTAGAAACAGATACTAAAAGGTGAAATGTTCTCACAGAATCGAGCAGTCAGCTCCACGTTACGTTTGAGGGTGCTCTGGTCTATGACATGACTATATTAGTTAGCAGTTATCATAACTTGTTATTTAAAAACATGCTTCAGAAGTTTTTGGCAACATCATAGACTGACTTCAAAGTTGATATGCCTGATAAAAAAGCATGAAGCACAAACCTTATTATAACAATGATAAGGAAGTCACCAGTTTATTCTCAGGAGTGTTTGTCTACTAAAAACTGTTTCAGTTTAAATGAAAAATCAAAAGCCAATAAACCGCAGAGTAGATCAAAATGTAGTTCAGTCTCTTTCAAAGTCGTTTACTTTTGATAAGTAGATTTACATGGATTTTTTTTTTAATAAAACCCCAAAGTATTTAAAATCAGGGCAGGATGCACTGAGACACTTTTTCAACAACTTAAACTTTTTCATTTTGATCTAGTTAAATTCATTCCTAGGTAATTTTAGGTAACATTGAATAAGAAGATACCTTTGTGTGGTTCTCATTTATGCTGCAGACATTTACATGGAGTGATAGGAAAGTCAAATGTCAATAGTTAGTGTCTAGTGCAGCACATGGAGCTGCAACAATGATAAAATAAATCAATTTGACAAAGAATATAATTGAAAACTTATGGATACTAATAGAATATTTCTGACTTCAGTAGACCTATGATAAATGATTCAATCAATTATTGTAATGTGTGTAATAGCTTGTAACCAGGGGAGGAAATTAATGTACCATGTTTTTTTAAAAAATCATTTCCTGTCCAAATATAGTATAACACTTCCCAGCTCAAGGGATAACACTTGTCTGACTCTGTATGTATGGACCAAAGGGAAATCTTTTGCAGGTGATTTGAAAATTCTGGGCAGAGGCAAATTATTGCTGAACTTCTTCTCCATGGAATAACTTGATGAATATCATCTTTAATACTATCTGCTCCACATGACTTTAAATTGAATTGAGGTGATACAGGATTTTTCCTTCTCTTTTTCAGAGCCTATGATGCCAGTCTCTGTTATGCACTGGCTTTACCTTTTCGTTCTGCAGGAGCACAAGTCGCTTCAATGAGGCTGCTCACAGCCTTAATTTACAACTTCCTCCTGTGGCTTTATCCAGAGTCAATGCCCAAGTGCCCTCAGTTTGCTCACCTATATCTGCATTGCCACAGTAGAAGTGAAAAGAACTGTATTCCATAACAAAAAAATACACATCCTTCTTGATGAAATCTTAAAACGTCTTGCGAGAAATGAGAGTTGTCCATGGAGCACACTCTGTCTTCTCTTTCCAGTCTAGCTAACATGAGTAAAAACAATTGAAATGTAGGGTTTGATTCCAGGGGGGCATCAGTGCCGAGCTTGGACCCCGCCAGAATCTTGCTTACCGCTTGTGAGCACCACAAGAGAGTTGTTACCTTCATTATGGACATCCTGTAAGTTCAAATGGTAGGGAGAGCACTTGTCCTTTCCAAGATGTGCAGTGTTTCCTAGAAACAGTCCATCCACCCTAGTTCCCACCTAACCCTCAAATATTACAGTAGGAAAAATGTGCTGCACACCAGACATCCACCCTATAGCTTTAGTAGCAACATCTTAACTAAGCAACTGCTGTCATCTAGCAATGATGTTGGTTATATCATCCAAGAGAAAGAGGAAAGGACCATAATCACCATAACACACATTTTCATCAGACTTCAATTCTGCAGTATTTCCCTTTCTTTAACGTAGGCTTGTGTCAAGACACGAAACAGTGGGCAGCTGGAAGGTGTATTTCTCTCCGTTGTCTGATATGAATATTAGAGCACTGTAGACTGTTAAAAGACATTATCTTCACAAAGCTCATGTCCTTCTTGCAGATGAATGTGAAGATAAGTGTAATACCCACTATCAGCAATCATCCATGGTACGAATGCTCTAACTACTGTAATTTGACTAGACTGTCTCCTCATATGTAGAGTTTGCTATATAGTCTCTCCTTGTCAAAATGAAACATGTTCATACTCTTAACATCTTAAATTACTAACTTGTTAAAACCTTTGGGTTTTGTGTATTGTTTTTTTTTTTTGGAACTTCAACTTGTAAATCTAACATTTTTGGAAAAAGCTCAGATTGTTAAGGAATCAGCAGGACACATCACCAAGCTACAATAGGTTCACTTTCATGTGGATGCTGTAGCAGGCAAGCCTTCATGGAAAAACTCTGAATGTGAATTTAGCTAGTTTTGGATAAAGACGCCTTTCAGCGTCAATAAACACCATGAATGCAGCCACGGTAGAGTTACAACTTAATGAGATGAGGGGAAGTGCACAGGGTCAGGCCTCATCTCCCGGCCTCTGTCATGCTAATCAGCTGGGCAGCCTGCAGCTGAAAAACTGCTGGAATTTTTATTTGCATTTCATTTAGTTGGAAGGAAATTGACCCAGATGGTCCACAAAGGCAATAGAAGGCTGGCAAGCAGTCTAGTGCTGCACACTTTTCGGAGGGGCTGCACTTGTCTGCCTGTCCCTCTTGGAGCCCAAAGCATAAAAGATTAAAACAGCGTAAGGGAATTGATTTCATGATTTTTAGATAATTTCCCTAAGATTTCAGAAAAGGCCTTAAAAAAACTAATTTAATCAGCCAGGAACTCAATAGTAATTAAAGGGAAGAAAAGCTGAGATAATGAAAGAGGTGGCAGAGATTTTTGCTGTTGCTGGTGGGAACCTTTCTTAATTAGAAAAAGTCTAAAATCTAAATGATGTTAATGATGACAAGCATGAACATTTATTGCAAAGACACTGCATCCTTGGTCAGCTTAGATGATTGATTGCCAAACCCGATAATCATCCTTAGAAAAATCTAAAACACTCTGCTATGCATTTGTCCAAGCCAAGTATTCCATGTGTTTGTTCAAGTGAACAGTATCATGTCACTATAATTCACTTTGCCAAAGCTTAGATACGTGCTGTATGACTCCACACCATCTGCTCATGGTTTTACCTATTTTGGTCAGATCATCTGAAAGTTTAGTGAAAATTCTAGTTAAAAAAAAAAGAGGGGGATTATCAGATTCCACTTTTGCATTTTAATCTTAGAGATAATAACATTTCAGAGCAAGTTCAGCCACCTTGAGGATGGCCTGTTGATGACATATCTACTTAATTAGAAGTTATAAAACCAAATTCTAGACACACGATGTTGTTCCAGCAGGCATTCATATTTCACCCTGCTCCTCCAAAAAGTATGCAAGCGCTGTGCAGAGATTATAATATAAAATCGAACTATGAAACAGTGCAAGCATTGTAAAAAGTATTTCCCAAAGACAACTCTTAGCTGCAAGGTGCTGTGGCATCATGTGAGTGCACAGAGCTGGAAAAATTGGCTGTGGATCCTTTATCTACCCACTAACCAGCTGAGACGCTGTGCTTACTTCCATTCTTCTCTAGGAGGGTGGAACTAACTAGTCTTTCCTTTATACAGCATTACTTTAATCAGTGTGAATCTTCACCTCCTTGGGCAAGCTGTCTTTCTAGATACTTATGTTGTCTTAAGCAGCAGTGTGAAAATGACTTTTATTTGGTTATCTGTTGAGGAAGGGCAAACAAGTCTTCCAGGTGCGAGTTCTCGGGAATCAAATCTACTAACTTTGGTGGAATTGCTTCTGATTTGCACTTGTGTAAGACAACATACAAATCTAGACTAACCCCTCTGGTTTACTATCTCAGAAAGCTATATTTGCTTCTCTTCCAGGATTTTTCTGTCTGGGGAAACGTGACAAATGAGTCTGAGATAGCCACAAAGCCATACAATAGTATGCGCAGCATGCAGTTAATGTGCAAGCAGAGTAGCTTGGGAATTCTTTAGCTCCTTCTCATTCTTTGAGGACTTCAAGGTGTTTCACCTTGTGGGAGGTCAAGTGCTAAGCAGTGTGGGCTGAGTGAATGTGTCACTGAGGTGACACAGACACATCACCCAGTCCCTGCTACAAGTCAACTCAAAGACCTGGTCTTTGACTCCCAAGCCGTCAGTGATTCAGTCACAGCTTATTGCAGGAATTCTTCCTTCCCATGGTTCTGATAGTCACACTTGAACTTTGATTCTGCAAAGTTTGAATAAAGCCCTCATCTACAGTACAGTCCTGTGTACAAAGTAGATTTGGATAATTTACATTTCCAGCACAGTCAGTAGTCCTTCACTGTGGCCAATTTTCCTGCCAGCAGTCCTGTAGCTACTGAAGAATGCAAGAAGGGATAGAGCTCAATCCTTCATCTTTTCTTCTGTAGTAGTATAGGGCAATATACAGGACAAGTGTTTATAGGGGATCTAAGGTCTATGTGATTCTGGGAATACCTCTCCAGAGATCAGTATTTGCTGAGGAAGAGATCAATACCTGCCAAGTGGCTTCCAGCCCTCCAGCCCACAAGGATGCTGGCAATGGCCAATTTTCTCTCACAAGGGTTGAGCACATTGTGTAGGATGGTCTTGGTTTAACCGAATGAACAAGCTTGATAAGAAAAATACTTACTTGTCTGCATTCTCCCAGGAGGCTCAAGGCAGTCAGAGGCAAGTGGAATTGACAGAAAATATGGAAAGGGCAGAAGAACGCAGATGATGCATTAATTACATTACACTCTAAGGCAGATGAGAAGCCCCTGATAAGGTTTAAAACTGCTTTGTTTTTCCAGGGCAGGTAGCAATGATGTAATGCCAGGATGTTTCCTTTGAAATGTCAGTGAAGAAAAGGGGTAAATACCTTATAAAGATCTGAATTCAAACTAGCAGGGAGGTGATTGATCAATGCGACAAACTAACTCACAGATATTGGGAAATCTGTCTCTTTTGAAGCCTTTCAAGTGAAGATAAAATCCAGATTAAAAACTCAGCATGGACTCAGTGCTATCATTGCTACGTGACAGGCCTTGGCTCCAAGGCTACATCTAAGCTACATTTGGAGTGGCACCTGAAGTCCAGACAAATATCCAAAGTTATCTCCCACTCATACAGCCCAGACATAAGAAAAAAAGGTTTGAGGTGAACTTTGAGCTTTTAAGCTGTAGCTGTACCAGTCCTGACCCAGCGTTGTCCCATTTGCACAATCCTGTCTGGCGTGTGGTTAGATGCTCACCACCTCACTACTGGTTTGTCCCTAAAGCAATGTGTGTGGAACTGCCATAATGCTGTCAGTCTCTGGAGTAACCATGATCTGCAGATGAGCTTAATTCAACATACCAAATAGTCTCTGCTCATGAGCCCCACTCGCAAGTCTTGTAGGATGTTCACAGCTGCATTCAGGCAGATGGTCGGCATACCTTTTTCCCTGGCTTATTGTGCTCATGAACCTTATCCTGGAGAATACGGATGAGGTGGGCACAAAAAGAAGTTAAAACCTAAAACTGATGGGTTGAAGGGAAATCTTTCCCAAAAGCTAGGGGATTTAACAAAAGAAAAATCATGCTACAGCACTCTGTAGATTAGTTTAAAATTCAAAAGAAAGTTAATTCATTAGTCAAGTTAATGGAGCTTGACTAATAGTCTGAGCCTGATAATCTAGCAATTTAAAGTAAACCTTTGGTTGGGAGCATAACTCGATACGTATGATGCCAGCTGCAGAGATTGCCATTTCAAACTTCACTCTAGTTGGCACAATAGAAACAAATAGCTCTCAGCTGCAGGTGAAGCCTAGCAGACCTTTCTCCTCAATCTGTGTATAGTGACAGTTCTTCTTAAAATAAATTATCGCCATTGTCTTGGGGGAATGGTGATTGATGCCCCTTCTTTTATGCTAAGTCAGCTTGTTTCTCCGCTCTAAATGGCGTTGTCTTTGGTGTGCGTGTTGGTAGTACATCATTAGGTCTCAGTATGCTTCGTGCTGCTTGCTCGCAGCTTGGCAAACCAGCTTGTCAGACGACGTGGCTGTTAGGCGGATTAATGCAGCTCTCCTGAGCTGCTCGATACAAAAAGCCATGGGCCTCCACCTGTTGGGGCTCTGACAGGGTATTTTGTACCACACACTTTTTCACACCTTGTGAACACTAAGGTTACAGGGTAAAATAAAGGTGCTTTCTCCTTCTGTGGCCGCCTTAGACTGCATCCCAGCTCCCACAACCAGCCTGGCAGGTGGCACAGAGCCGCAGGAGCCACTGTGATTCCCTAGGATGGCAGCGGAGCCTGAAACAACTATTTCAGGTGCTTATATTCACCCATGAGGTGCTGTTGCCTTGCTTTCATACTGAAAATGTAGGCTGCTCCATCATGCTTCAGTACGCTGTAGAGGAAGGCCGTTTCTTCATACATAGCTGATGCACAGTTTGCAAAAGTACAGACAGATATCTTTGGAGAGGGACAGAAATGATGTGAAACCCAAATCCTCAGAAGGATGATGAGATACTGAGCAAGACCTCAGTTTCTCAAGACACTAAGAGAAACACAGGCATCTGACTGACTGTTGAAAGAGGCCATGTGTGCCTGTGACGCACACTTGTGCAGGCTTTTTATCTCCTCAGGGAAACAAGTGATGCAGGGACTGGCAGTGTCACCAAGCTAGAAGACAGTCACTCCTCCCATGGCACACTTTGTCCTCTTCACTGCTAAGCACAAATTGAAGATGCTCAGCATCCAGAGACACTGGAAAAGACAGTTAGCCCTGCAGGCACTGCTGCTCTGGTCCTGCAAGAATACTTGTGCCCTTGGCTCCCCCAGAAGCTGCTTGGCAGTTTCAAGAGCGGTTGGTTTCTCCAGGGCAGAGGGGCTGCAGCAGCAGAGGTGCTTTCCTGCCAGACCAGCCATGGTGCAGAGAGAACTTCTGAGCCAAGCGAGTGCAGGTGTAAGACTAGAGCACCAGATACTGAACCTGACAGCGTTGCATTTCTGGAAGAAGGGGGTTAGCACTCAGATCCAAGTCTGAAGTTTAGGAGATCATGACTCCTGTTAGTTCTACCACTGAACTGAGGTCTGATCTTGCTTTAAGTCATTTCCCTCTGGTTCTGGAAAACAGGAATAGTAGTTGCACAATATTCATTCAGTTCATGAGAGCAAATGAGCATTTTTAAACAGATGCAAGATACTTTGGTTAGGAGATATTCACACAGTGGGTGGGAAGGCAAGCAGGAAAAAGGTAGGAGTGTTGCAGACACCCTTCTTGAGAGAAATTATTCTCTGCAGGGCTATATACTTGAAATGAGAAGTGATTCCCCATTTAATCTCATTCTTCATCTCATTGAGCTTTTCTCCCTTCTTCCTAACGTTCCTGCCATGTGTTTGAACAGGGTCTTGTGTAACATCTCTAGCACTGGTTGTGGTTGGTTACTGTAAATAAGTAGCAATAATCTTAAAGGCTTTAGCTTTTCCCTTCTACTCTCCAGAGTCCAAAGAAAGCTCTGACTGCAAAGACAGATGGGAGGAGGGAACATGCCACAAACTAAAAGCTTTCAGCATCACCAGAGTTAACTTCTATTCTGCTTTGATGACCAGGAACAGTAACCTTTATTGGAGACACTCTAATTTGGAGCACCTCTCTTATAGAGCTAGTTACAAAGCGTTTTTGCAAATGTTTTCTCAAATACAAAATAACAGATCTGCTTTGTTGGTGTTCAACTCCTTCATCATTTCATTCCTTTCCAGAGATGTAAGGGAATATGGTTTGCAATGATTCTCATGGACAGAGAACCTCTGGCAAACATGCTCTTCTATGAAGAGTAACAATAAGAAGTGATCATCTGGTAAATCTTTAAAACTCTAGGAACTGCCCAGTTTGGCATCATAAAGAAAGTGTCTCTAAGTTATCAGTTATGACATAGTTACAAAACACACAAAAAAATCCTTGACTAGGAAGCCTGTTCTAGCTCAATCTATACTTTGTACAAAGCTGGAATGTTAGAAAATACAGCACAAGAATCTGATTTTTTGCTGACATCTGTTTTTTCTGTTTGTTTTGTTTTCCCTGGATTTGTTTGTTTGTGTAAGTTTTCAATTCGTCCCTCAAATGAGAAAAGGGAGAGTGAGTCAAGTCATAAATTGAATCTTTTCTGCAAGCTCTTCTGTAGAACTTTACTCCATAACACATCTTTTCTTCATCCTCCTGCCCCATGATTATGAGACTTTATACTATCTGCACTGGAAAATAATAACTCTCTATCTTAAAATGCAGGTTTTCTTCATCTCTTTGCAGAATAGCATTGTGCCCTTGTGGAGACCTATCCCTCTGGGCTGGCAAAAGCGGGTCAGCTGCAGGGATACTCTGAAGTAACCCCACCAGCTCTGGGCACCTGCATTTTGTTACGAGTTACCAAACCCAGGAGCTACATTGGTGAGATGCGGCAGCTCCACATCCCGACATCCCGCCAGGAGCGAGGCTGAACACAAACAGCACCAACAGTCTCACCTCGTTCTCCCTTCCCTGGCTGACCAGGTGGAAGCCCATTAGTGGAACATATATATACATACATACAGTATGGGTCATTCTAGTAGCTGAGCTTAGAGACTCGGTCTATGCAGCAGCTGTCACCAAATCACATGAGCCTCCCTTCGGCTGCTGGCACTCGCATCACCTTGCACACACTTGTGCACACTCAAAAACCATCATGCCCATACACTGTGGGTCCCTGCAGTAATTTGTCCTAGACAGGACCTAGTAGCTGGTCTCTGCATCCCCTGCTTTCTACTTGCCTCATATACAAACTCTCAGGTAGCCCCATAAAATCATTATGGTTGGAAAAAGCCTTCAAGATCATCAGGTCCAACCATAAACCCATCACCATGATGCCTGCTAAACCCATGGTCTCTCCAGTAGTGGGTTCCCTCGTGTAGCAAAATCTCAGACCTCCGACCTCTCCAGGATCTTGCCTGGACATTCAGCCACTCCAGTGCCCGGCTTCTGAATCTCTTCCACTCCCCAGCTGGTCTGGCTTGATGCTCACCAGCAATCACAGGTGCTGACATCCCCACAACATTTACACACACCATTCTCTCCAGCTCCTACCACTGCAGCCATGTGCAGAGGGCCACATGCCTTGTGGCCCCCCTTCAGTTGCTGGCACTTGCACGTTGCTCCTTCACCCAAGAGAACAGCTAGAAATTGAGTTTAATGAGAAGAGAGGGCAGGCTGCGGTGGCAGGGTGCATGGCAAGGGTACAAGGCAAGGCCAGATGAGTGTACTGACCAGCAGCCTCTTTACAAGCAACAGGCCCCCGATCCCCTCTTCACCATGCTACCCAGCCTTGTTCCTCTCCAGGCCATGCTGATGCCTCCCTTTCACCTCCTTTGTTTCCTTCCCTAGGCATCCCATAGCGAGACTTGTACAACGCCCAACGCCCTTCTGAGCCCCATACTGAGTCCCATACAACCTGCCCAGGCCCTTGGGTCTCTCTCAGCTGCGGAGTCACTTCCAGCCTTAGAGGAACCATTTTTTTCCTGGTTAGACTTGTGAGTTTTCTTCCATCACTGTTTTAATGCTTTTAATGTTTTAGTCTTGGGCTTAAAATCAATTTAATACTCAAACTGACATGTTTGTCTCTGAAGTCCTTGGGTTTTATGTTGCGGACCCATGAACAGTAAGCATTATTTCTGAAATTTGGGCTCCAAATGCCAAAGAGGGTTTATTTCTTCATATATAATAGCAGATTGCCTTTTTCCCTGGTAGCATAATTAACCACGAGCATGTCAAGAGTCTCATGTGAAGTAACAAAGCTCATCTCTGCCTGTCAAAGTCCTGCAAGAGATTTTTATGATATTTGTCTACCTCTGAATGCTACATCCTGCTAAAGAAGATGTCTCCTAGGAATTAAAAGAAGTGGAACCATCTTCAAACTTCATCTTTTTTGTCCTCATTTAAGGATGGAAAGCTCCGATGAATCTCTTCAATGCTCTTGAAAAAACAAAACTGACAAAACTGCCACTCTAACTATAGCCCACACTTCAAATGGCCGTGAGATGGCCTTTTCTGAATGTTACATAGTTCAAGGAGGCAGTGAAGTGCTCGGTGGAAGATTTTGTATGGGAACTTTAACTTCCCATTCCATTTGACTTTTGGTCTTTAAAATACAGGTCAAATCAATGAATTTAATGAAGACCGTGCAACACAAAGGCTTTGCCTTGCATTTTGACCTAGATAAAGGCGAGTCAGTCCAGGTCAAAAGGCTTTAGCAGCACTTTAAGTGGTTAGTACACAAATGTGACAGAATGTTTAGAATCTTGGAGACTTGCAAGACCCAGTGACAAGCCGTTAAAAGTATTTGAAATAGCTGCTTGAATGAACTTTGATAAGGTAGCGCTATTGTCTTCTATTGTTTCCTTCTTTTCATACCAAAACACCCCCAAAAGAACAAGAGTCAATGAATGTATAATGCAGTCCCACTTTTACTAGATTTGAGGCTTCTTTCGGCCCTTTGGACTTTTTTTCTGTGAATCATTTATGCCATTTTCATTCATTTCCCCACATTAAGCCTTTCTCAGATGCCGGTGATTAATGTGGCTTGTCAGTAAAAGCTTTTAAAGTGCAATGATACTTTTGGAAGCTACAATGTGTCAATCGAACCCAATCTTAAAAACAAATTAAGATTAAATTTACTATTATGAAATCTTCCTGCAAGATAGAGCTAACATACATGGAGACAGTGATGCTGCTTGCTGGCTTCCATGCTACAGTTCTAGGTGTCCTGGGCAAATCTAACATGGAGCAAGAGATCTGTGCATTGACTTTGGGATTCATAACTTTCCTCTCATTGGGATAAAATAGTTTGGTGAGACTGTCAAATGCTTAAGACAAACTGACATTCTACATGCATGTAAATTAAGCAGTCGAAGCCAATTCATCAGTAAGTGTAAGCTTCTAATATCAATAGTAAATATATTTTAATGGTGTAAAACATACTGTCAGAAAGAACGCGGTTGTGAAATCTGCCAGAAAACAAATCTCCATTTAAATATGTAATTATTCCCCATTAGTGGAAAGCATTTGTCTCAGGAAAACTGATAACGTGTGCAACAGCTCGTTATGCAGGAGCAAGTTCGTGTAGAAAGACCAAAATCCTAGCTAATTTGTGCAAGGGAGAAAGGTTTAGTTTTGTTTTGCTTTTCAATTTTGTTGTAAAAAGTCTGCTTCTTGAAAGCTTTCCAGGCCAGAGATCAGGTTCCTCCTTTATAATGGGAGCTATTAATGTCCAAAATGGGCCGCTATAAAGAACCACATGTCGATTTCACATGGTTTGATAGTTCCAAGATTTTGCTCACTGTGCTTTTGGGAGTTTTCTCAGTATTCTCTATAGCTAGATTTTTATTGTATTTTACTCTTTTGTCTGGTTTTTGTGTTTGAAAATTTTCCCTTATTCATTGACCAGCAACTTTCTGTCACCCATCTTTGACTTTTCTTCTTACATCTGCATTAAAGCTGTCATTTACTTCTGCTTTTTCCCCTCTCTCCATATTTGACAGCAAAAAGCCTCCATCAGCTTTTATCCCTTTTTGTTCACATTATGACATAACCTGCGCAAAGTGGCACAGCTCCCCAATTCTTGTATATAAAATTTGCAACATTTTTCGAGACGGGTCAATGCCCATTTTGGGGATCCTTTTCTTTATCTGAGTACCGTGTTAAAACTTTTTGCAGATGTGAGCTATTCAGGAGCAGCCTGCGGCTGCACGCAGAGATGGGGAAAAGAAGAAAAGGCCTTCCTATTTTGTGATTGCCATAGTAACTCAAACATTGCCAGTGTGTTTGTCGGTTTGGTAGGCCTTGGCCAGCGAGTTTTATTTCCTGTGCAATCAAGCCCTCTACTGGAGATCATGGCTTGTATGACACAGGGTTACAGAGAGGACAGTGTGCTTGTTAGGCCTGGTATTAAGCATTTTGCTTTAAAATAATACCCATTTGTATCCATTTTGTTCAACATAACAACAGCTGCTGTCCTTGGGATGACAGGCTTGCCTTTTTAACCAGAGTCTCATATGACATTTATGAATGAGGCAGACTCCATTCAATTGCAGTTTGAATTCACTGTGGTTATTTTGGGTTGTTTGATTCTCCTTTTTTTTTCTTTCCTTTTTTTTCATTCTTTCTCTTTTTTTTTTTTTTTTCCCTCTGAGCATGTGGCGATAGTCAATATTGTTCTTATAATTATTCACGGTGTATGACAGGGGAAAATTCAGCTTTACTTGAGGTGTCCAATTATCACTTTCTTTGTGGGGAAAACTGTGTTAAAAAAAAAGGGAAGAAAGAGAGGAAAGAAAGCATCTTACTTAAGTATAATGGAAACCTTTCATTAGGCCAACAGATAGAGATGGAGAAATCATGAAGGCTTCTAGGCACACGAGTCTTTCTACAGATCTAAAACAGCAGCATCGAACTTCAGACTACTATGTGCTTAGAAGGCTTCTGCCTCCATTCCAGGTGGGAAGCAGGGCTTGCTGTTCCAAAACCTTGCCCGTTTTCCCAGGCTTTGGCAGTTAGACCTCTTCCAACAACCTCCCCCTTTCCCTATCCTCAGACCTGTCCCACTGTTACCCTAATCCCTCTTGGGGGATACCCCGGCTGCAGCTCTGCAAACCTCAGCTCTTGGCTACCTGCTGTGGTGGTTCCTCTTGGAGGACTGAAGAAAGATGCCCTCGTGCAGGACAAGGAGGAAAGTGCTAAATACAGGGAGAGTCCTTCAATCTACAGATTTCAAAGGGAGCTCAATTTTCTACTTCTTGGTGGTCCTGCTATCTACTAAGCCCATCAAAGCTGTAGTGAGAGGATTGACTCATCAGAGCAATAGTGATGAGGCTGAAGGGCAACTCCATTCTGCCTTTTTCCTGCCTTCACTGGGAAAAGGGCTAGTTTGTATTTTTCCCAACCAAGTAAAATAACTGAAGACCACATAGCCCTTGGCTGTGAGTTTTCCACATGGAGGAAGCCAGGGAGCTCTGCAGCTGTGAAACTTCCTGCGTTTGGTCCCACTGAGTGCTCGTGGTAGTTCCTAATAAGCACAGGACTTTCTCTTTTTAATTGCATAGCAATTGCATTTCCACCTGAGATAAAGCCGACAAGCGAGGCAAAAATGAGTCCAACCCTTCCCTGCATTTTCCCACCTCTGCTCCATGCAAGGAAGAACCTTGTCTCCCTGTCCCCGTCCCTCACAGAGCAAGTGGGGAGCTCTACAATGAGGGCTGTCCTGAAGTCCCTGATCTTTCACTCAAGATAATACTTACTGGCTTCAGTGGTCCAGGACAGAAGTCTGAAGCAGTTAAGTGGAGTCTATCTATTTGTGCAGGTGATATTCCTGCACTATCTTGTAGCTGCCTAGAGGAGAAGCAAGATAGAGTGGGAGGACCAAGGGTGATCCTGGGGACACAGGCAGAACAAAGACTTTTGATTCTGCTTCAAGGAGAGAAGACATCTCATTCAAAGCAATAAAATTAGAAAAGCTCTCTCCTTTACTGTTGTGCCACTGTCATGCAACAGGCTTCTCATTCCTAACATCATAGGAGTGATTTCAAGTTAGGTAGATAGGACCTGAAATTTTCATCCAGTGCTAGTACTGAATGAACAAGTATGAGATTTTCTTTTGATCTTAGAGGGGTTACACTCTAATTTATAAATACTAATTGGAAACATTTGATTCTCTAAAGTCTTCCCCTTTCACTCCAGCACTCCAACACTTAGGAAAAAGTTAAACATTTTATTCTAATATCTCCCTAAAGTGAACAGGGAATATAATAATCATGGGCCCTTTTCCAGCTTCCTTAGAATTCTAATGTCTTTGTAAAATATTTCTAACAAAACTATATTTTAATGAAAAAAAAAATGTCATAGTGACCAGCAGATTTGAAACATACTTTCCACTGAGTAGATTGGTTTGGGTTCACTGGAGATGAGGAGCACATGGACTAGAAGGACCAAGGCAGCGTGGCTCACGTACAGGGGCACAGTGGAACCTTCTCAGACCTGGGACTGCTTGCAGCTCTGCTCTTTACTGTGCATTTTCCTCAGCAAACAAAATTAAAAGGTATTCCAGTCCCACGCTGCTGTGCATGGATTTAGGGATTTAGGTCCATGATTACTCCCTCAAGGCAGAAATGAGTCAAACAAATGGAAAACATAAATGCAATGCAAAACATGCCTCAGATGTGAATCGTGTCCTCTTGCTTCATGCAGGGGCACGTGAGCCATTTGAAAGTGCTGGCGTGGATGGGACACCGGCCTGGCACCCAGCTGGAGCAGGCGTGGTGCTCACTGCCCTCGAACGCGATGGGGCTGCAGCCCGTGGTGGTGCCCATGGCCGCACGAGCCAACCCCGCGGCTGCTCGCACCCGAGAGGACCGCGAGACGCAAGGCAGCAGCATCACGACATGCTGCCTGTGTCATCCCTCAGACTCAGGGCAGGATCTTTGCATCCAGTGCCCAGATTCTGCCCTGAGATAAATTCACAGTGATCTCAGAGGGTCTCTTGCACCACCTGCAGAAAGTATTTTCTCATTAAAGAAAAGATGTCTACATTTTGCACCTTGGTCACCTCCCTGCCCTTGTGAAAGACCCACTTCACCTTTAGGTTTCTTTCTTCCTTCCCCATTTGGCTATCCATTATTCAAAAAATAAACGTCAACATACTATCGCATTTGACTGTACACTAATCTTCATATGTTTCTCTATTTCCACTACCAGAAATTCTTTTTTTTTGCTTAGGCAGTTATTATTGGAAGTAAAAAATAGTATTGCGTTGACATTCTTTTATGGTATCCGCTGTCTACACACAGTGAAGTCAATCCTATGGCTACCAATAGAAGTGTCACCTGCCATAAATCTGCATATAATATAATAATGTAACCCTTGGATGCTAAATTGAGCGCTGGCATTATAATATTGCCAAATTTTCTTCATGACATTGGTACAATGCTGCAAATATTCTTCAGAAAGTAAGGATATCCAGAACTGACAAAGGATGTTGAATTTTAAGGGGCTACAAAACAGCCTGACTTCTAATTTTCACCAGAATGAACTTGCAATTTCTCTGCTGGAATCTATGGATTTACATAGATGTAAGCAGGGAATCCAAGTTCCATACTTTTGAAATATTTTTGAAAATATTGAAAGAACATTTTTAATAGTCGAATACAGTGATGCAGGAAACCCACTTTTGCAGAAGACTTTATTTTCATGCCACATCATGCTTGAATATGTTAGCTGAAAAAAAAACATACTTTTCTTTACCATGTGGGTGTTATTTTGTAAGTTTTATAGGCCCAATAGATTTTTTTTTTGGAAAGTAGCTGTTTTTATCAATCACAGTCAAGCCTGTAAACATGGTTTGGATTTAACGTATCTGTCTTCTTTTCAGTGAATTGGTTGTGACTCACTGGCAGAAACAGATGCAAAGCCCAGGCCTTGCTCTTCACAGAGCCAACGACTTCCAATGGTAGGGGCATGTAGAATTAAGTTATAAATCTTATACAGTCTACAGGGCAGCAACCTTTGTAGTAGTGATATAATACATCATATATATATATATATATCCCCAAATTTGCTATAGAGGAATGTCTCTACACTCTCCTCCAAGAAAAGTACTAGGTATCTAGAAAAAAGTATTAAAATAGTGCAGAGTGCTGAATCCTCTTGCAGGGAGGATGCTGAAACAGCTCCAATCTTGCTCTCAAGGCACATACAGCTAAAGCACCAGGGGAATTTACTGTCTTTTTTGCTATAGTGGTCCTATGAAGATTAATAGTGACACCTAAAAGCCACAGACATTACAGGGAAAATCAGCTCTGCTAAGCTCAGAATTCATAAGACAAAATAGCAGCCTAGGCTGCTCCTGCCACTTTATCTTTTACAGAGAGTGGGCTGCAGAGGGACTTAACCTCAGTAAAGGCTTCCCTGCATTATTGCTTTGGCAGGTACTTTACTTGATATAAGCACGATGAAAACAAAATAAAACATGTAGCCACCTCGTCCTCCCTAAGGGATACGATGCACAGCTTCACTGCCCCTGCTTAAAAAAGAACCTCGGACAAGACAGCTCAAAGCCTAAGAGAGCAGAGAAAAAGCCTGCACCAGCCCTGGCATTTCCCTCGCTGGCTCTGGCCCGGGAAGGGTTAAACGCTTTGTGGCGAGGTGGGACAAACTTCACTTAAACTCAATTCTGTGGTGTGAGCGCGATTGTTTTGGCACCTGCGCTATGTGAGGGATGCCACAGTCTCCTTTGTGGCCTATAATGGCACATCTTCATTATTGTTCTAATACTCTTAAAAAAAAATCCCTAATCTTTCTGTGGTGCCAGTGACTGTAACAATGCTGGGATGTTTTGTTTTTCTGCTTGCTCTCCCTTTCTCTTCACCCCCTATTGTTGCCATAGCCACGATGGTGCAGTACTGCTGGTTCGGGGAAGTTTCTGTACTGTACCGCCCTGAGCTTATTGTTTAAATCTGTATTATTCGACTGTTCTGAAGATTTACATTTTTAATGGCTCATTTATGTAATCCCATAAATAAAGTAGCAGAAAAGCATCCCACACAAACGAGTGAATTGGGGTTTGAAAAAAGCTGCTGAAGCAGGTCACTCAGGGTCTCAGCTGCGGGGCCTTGATTGGTATCAGCGATATAGCCACTGTGGCAATGGACTTAAGACCACCCAGTCAGCCCCAAAATGGTGCATTACCAAGGAATAGTGGAATGGTGCTATAGTTCAATCTCCCCTATTTATCAGGGAGCAGAGTTCTGCTGCAAAAACCATTTCAGTCCCAGACTCATTTACCTTATTGCTTTGACAGCTGCACCTCTCCCGCAGCAAAGTTTAGATGATTAGCTTTCCCCCACTAGCAGCTGATTTCGATAGTGTTTTTTTTTTTTTCTTTTTTCTTAACCAGTATATTCCTGAGGCTGATAAATTCTCTCTAAAGAGGCTGTGAATTCAAGCACCTGCCTGAAGAATTTGTTTTATAAACCGAACACTGAGATGGAGATATGTTCTAACAATTCAGCCCTAAGCTTCTCACCAGTTTTCACTTCGCCTTCACCCTCCCCACTCACAAACCCTCCACAAAGTGGAAACCCTTGGAAGAGGGAGGAAGCATTTGTTGCCAGGGTCCTGCTGATGAAACAGGGAGGATATTTTGCTTCCAGTAAGTTCTCACCCTTCTAAGTGTATTTTAGTTAGTACTCCAAGAATAGACACAGAGCCACTGTGTGTCCTGAGGAATCTTTCCCTTAGGGTATTTTTTCCAGCCCCAGAGTCATGCTGTTGTGGAGACAGGTACGCACGCTCAGAACCTCACACCTTTGCACTCGGCAATGGAGAAGCCTGTTAGGACTCATGAGAGAAACCTTTCTAATGTGAGAAATCTCCTGCTCAGCCCCATCTTCAGCTGGGGCCTTAGCCTTCTTCACTGATGAAGTTAGAATAATTAAATAAGCGCTAGCCCACTGATGCTCGCAGTACTTGTCTTAGGAGAGCATTGGGGGAGTTCAGTTAGGAGTGGCCCCATGTTATTTTGAGTGTAGAAATAAAGCCCTTGAAGAACGTGCGCTGCACCAGCCCAGCCACCCACCAGCAGCAGAGCCGGGCTGTTGCTTTTGCTCTCCTCTCCCTAAGGAAGAACAGACAAGGAGGGGGAAAGAGCCTCCGTTCAGGTCGCCTCAGCTCTCTCAACGCAGGGCAGCCCAAACACGGCCTGGGTCCATCTGAGCCCACATTGCTGAATTTTCCGCCTGGTTTTGGCCCCAGGTGCACAGGCCCAGTGATGCCAGGGCTGTTCCCACTGGGTGCTGGGTTGTGGCTACAGAGACCTAATGGATTTGGGTTCAGGCACATGATGCCAGGCCAGGGGGACCTCCTGCCACATTTTATTTATGAATGCAGATGTAGGTGTGGAGCTATCCCAAGGATGAATCCGCATTGCCTGGGTAGCCGGAGGCTGCACATATGGGTCACTGCGAGCCAGGACAGACAGGGAGCCGGCAGGACAAGCCGGTGCTGCCTGAGGCAGGGAACGGGAACGGGCACCGTGGGCTTCACCTTCCTCACCCCGAGTTGCTTTGGGGGGCCCCACTTGGTGCAGGGCAACAGGGAACACTTTGGTGTCCTCCAAAACGGTGAACCAGCAGCGACCAGTCCCTCCACGAGCAGATGGACCCACTGCAGGGCCCAGCACCCGGCCATGGCTCTGTTTTGAGAACCGAAACCACCGCACAGCAGAGCGGGAGAGCCGCGGCTGCTCCTGGGTTTACCTGCTGGCCCCGTTCTGCCCGGCTGCGCGGCCGAGGAGGAGGAGGCAGCGCGGAGGAAGCAAACAGGAAGCGAGACAAAGGTGGCGCAAAGGGCAGCGCGCGCAAAGGAACAGTGGGGAGGCTATTAATTGGGCCGGGTGCTGTTTGGCTTTCGCCAGGCTAGCAGGTTTATTTTTCCCAGGCTGGAGCCTTCATCTGAAAGGGACACAAAAATACTAAAGAGCTGAAAGTGTAAAATAAAAAAGAGGGCAAGCTGGCAGCAGTGGCTGGAGGTGAATCTCCAGTAATGAGAGCGCCGTAGGGGCCGTCTGTCTTGTCGGTCCCGAGAGTGGAGGTGTCGGAGTTGTTTGTACCAGGCAAAGAGAAGTGAAGTTTAGGAAAGATTAGTTCCTGTCAACTTAGTTTATCTTGTTTCTCAAACTGGGGGCTCTTACGTAGTGTCCGGGAAGCAAAGCTTGCTTTGGAAAGGTTGAGCTGCGCCTCTCCGGTCCTTTGCTTGGTGCAAGAAGATTCCTGCACAGATCTAAATCCAGACAGGATCTGCTGAGGTCCAGAGCCACCCTCAGGATGGGATTTCTCCACGGAGGATTGAGGCTCCGGCCTTTCTCCAGGCAGACATTGCCAGAATTGCACGTCACAGCACATTTTATGCAGGTCTGCAGGGCCTTTGGCAGGAAGGCTGGAGCGAGCTGCGCAAGTCCGAGCAGACCTGAGGGAGCATTAGAGCAGCACTTTGGTGTAAGCCAGGCCTCAGCTGCTTTAATCCCGTTAACCCAAAAGAGTTTCTGGTTAGGCCAGCAAAGGGCTGAGCTTTCTTGCACAAATCTGCAAAACACTATAAAAATCTTTCAATACTTCTCTAACCAAATACCCCAAATATGAGTCGGGTGATGTGGAAAATGCAAGCTCTGAGTGATGACCCGACCAGCGTGAAGGAGGGCATATCCGCAGTTCCTCTCCCTTCCGGTGAAAGGAGTATGTGCCTTGAACATCTCTGTTGGGGTGTGATTAAGGTTCCCAGGACTTCAACACCTAAAGGTTTTCCACCATCATCTACCCGCAAGCTGTTGCAAGCCAATATCGAAACAAGAACTCAGCAAGGAGGTGGGAAGCACAGTGAAGCGGATGGACATCTACCCTTGGTTTCTGCCTGCCTTCATTTGTGATCCCTTGATCACCGCTGCCTCTTTTCTTGCAGCAAGGGTGATAGGGGTGGAATTAGATCATTCAGAATCAAATGCTTTTCTAGACAAAATATTTTCTGGGATACAAGGATTTTGCAAGTTTTTTTCTGGTGTATGGAGGAATTCAGACAGCCACTAAGCAGACAAGCACTGCCTGAAGGAGTGTTTGAAACTGAACCAGCAAAGCCATGAAATTCCAGAAACACAGCTTCCCTGATGCTTTAGCAAAACATTTTATTAGAATGAAGAGGGATGATTTAGTTTAGGGATCTACCCTGTACAAAGTAGTTTCATTTTAGGCATGTAGATTGACCATTCCTACTAATGTGCTTGTCTTCCATTTAGCTCTCTTATTACTACAACCCTGCTAAATTGCTAGAGGAAAAAAGCTGAATTTGAATATAATATTCAGAATTATGGCAAAGCAACAGTTACTACTAAGCTTGGCTTGGCTGGGAGCTCTGGTGAGCAGCATCTGGGCCATGAATATCCGGAGGTGCATGGGTGCACTCCTGCCTGGGAAGAGGAGGGAGTGAGACCAGCCCAAGATTACCGTGGCCAAGACTACTAGCTGACTGCCAATTGCCGCTGTGTTGCTCCTTTCATACTCCTCTTTCAAATGCTCCATGGCAAAATGCAGTTCTCCACAAGCTGAAGTCTTGCTGAGGGATGACCTTGAGCTGTGACTACACAGGCACAAACCTGTGTAGGAACAAAGGGTTTCCAGAAGATGGACTTTACCAAAACCAGCTAAACATCTAATTTAAAAGCATCAAAGACTGAATAACTGATGTATATTTTATCTTTCGTGATTCTAATTACCATATACTGGTGATAAGCACCAGAGTCAGCTCTAAAGAACTCCAGGTCTTGTGCCTTTAGTCTTACAAACATGACAATTTTTTGTCTTTTGAACTTTGCCTGCACTGACGAGCTGCTCACAGAAGTTCAGATCCTCACCTCAAAGCACCTATAGTTTGGAGATCTGAGGCTCATCAGCATTGACCAGAAACCAAGGAAAAGCCATTTTCCCACCTGGATCCCAAGACAATGTGGCCTCAGTGCAATATCCAAGGATCCTCCCATACAAAGGTGAGCTGGATGTGAGTGCTAAGGAGCAGAGCAGCAGCAGGATCACCCTCCTGTTCTCTAGCAACTCTGTGTGCCCTTTGGGCTTGCACTTGCAGCCTTAGAATCTGGTTCAATCCTCAGTTACACCAGTCTTTTGCTGTACTCTGGTCTTTTCTCACACATCTCACTAAAATGCTTTTAACTTCACTCTATGACACAGCTCATGTGTGGCTGTAGGGCTGAGAAGATGGGTGAGAAATACAGCTTATGACAGTGCAGAACCTATTCCTACATATCCAGAGAAATAAGCAAATGGTAAAAAGTGTCTGAGATCAGACAGCTTGCAAATGAGGGAACTGAACTTGTATTTCCAGAGGTTTATGCCAATGTTACAAGGGACTGTATTCCCCTTTCCACATCGTGCCACTTCCCATACCATGGCTTTGCAGTTCTGCACATTAATTCTACACCTATCTTAATATGAAACATAGAGGATGCTCTCAGGAGAAGTACAAAGAACTCGCACTGTTCCTTAGGAAAAGTATTTGGCTTTCATGCCAGCCATAATGCAAGACTTATCACTTGGCGGGGCAAATATTGCACGAGCAGCAATTTTCTGCGAAGAAGAGCATATTCTTCATGCTTTCCTTCATTAAGAAAGACTGAGTTCGGTTTTGCACAGGGGAGGTGTGAAGTTTTTGAGATTCCATTTAGATGCAGCCTTCCTGGATTATAATCTTTCCTGTATTATAAGGTGCAGAGGTAGCACCTGAGAGTTATTAAATAAGTCTTTGATAAACACAGATTCTAATCAATACTGAATATGATATATATATATATATCATATGATATATGAACAAATGAGAAGATACATCAGTAGTGTTCATTTGAAAGATAGACTGATAAATACTATGGCATGAAAGTAGCTGATTTTTCCCCCTCTCTTCTACCTATATATATATGTATATATATATACATACATATGTATATATATATTTGCATTTTTTTTTCTTGGAGTTATTCCCTCTTTGACTGTCACTGGAAATAGTCAACAGTAAATAAAAGAAAGGCCATGCATATCAGTGCAGAAAAGATAGTTTCATGCATAGGTTGTGAGCTACAACAGGATTATTTGCAAGTGCAAAGATCACTCACATGAATAAAGATTTGGTGGATCAGTTACTCTACTGATAAAATGAATAAAATCCTACAAATGCCATCCAAATGTTTCCTTGCTACTTATTCAAAGCAAGTCTGCTTTTGTGTTGTTCCAGTTTAATTAAGCGAAAACACATATTTATTAATGAGAGCTCTGATAGGGCAGAAGAAGAAACATGCTTCTTAGTGATCAACTTGCAGACAAAACACAAAAAACAGTTCTGTTTGTGCAGAAAAAGCCACCCCCTCCTGCTACATTATTCCATTGATCTAAAAACATTTACATCTCTTTTGTCAAGCAGTTTTCAGTAGATATTTCATAATCACTAAGGAACACTATTATAGCTGCACCTCAAAAAACTTCTGTGAAATAAATTTGAATTAGTCTGAAAAACAGGGTGTTTTTTTCCCTTTAGGTCTTGTTATACATCAAATCTGTTAGGCTCTTCTTGGAAGTTCATGGCTTTTATGATTCATTGTAAATAACTCAAATTGGATTTACAAAAGAGAAGAGGCTGTACAATGGATGTAAGAAGAATTGCTTATTATTATATCCCTGACTTGGATTTTAAATCCTTTCTAGAACAATATGTAGTCAAAATAGCAGTCAAAATATGCAGTCAAAACTAATAAAAATATTCTGTAAAATCTAAAGTGTTTCTCTTCTTTTACATTGTTTTCTGATCTACATTCAATATTGGCTTGACGAAAAGAGATACTCTGTAGGATTCTGCCCAGCATAATAATAATAAATAAAATCTAATGAAAAAGTTATTGCAGCTATGGCAAGAGCAATACTAATTTTAAAGACAACTTTAACAGGTCACTGCTGAACAAGAAACACTTTTGAAGTATTATTGTAGTAATATGTTAATATTACTAAGGTGCATTCCCCTCCCATCCAAGTAACTAGGCTGAAACTCACTGCTACAGGAAGTTAAGACCAGAAATACATAACTTCATTTTAAAAGACTGAGCATTTCTACGAATATCTAGCATTTAGAGTTATGTAAAATAATACTGTAGTTTGGAAGACATGCTGAAATCCAAGTTTCAGAGATTAAATCTTATCCTTGAGATACTTATAATCGTGATGCTGCTGTTGTGAAATAGCAGTTTTTAATACTAACCTGGCTTCATGCAGCATTTTTTTATCTTTAAGAAGATAGTAACAAAGTGTATTTTTCTATCATGCACTTTTCTTGAGTCTCAGGCTGCCTAATCCAGAAATTCTAATCCAGAAGTTAGATTAGAAGGGGATGTAGAGTAAGGCACATTCACGCAAACAGGTAAAGATGTGCCTTGATTTAAGAATAGCTACCGAACAACACAGTTTTTATTAAATGCCCCTATAAAACACAGTATGAGATATGGTATCAACAAAAAAAAGTCTAATAAGATAGGTATGTTTTCCAATCCATAAATAAATAAATAATGCACTATATCTGAACCTACCAGTGCTGCTGAAGACAACTTTCTCCAGTTATATGTTTTTGGTCATTCCAGGTTCTCCAGTTTTAATATGGAAGCACTGCCCATCAGTGAATGAGACTAATTTTGAACGCATAGTCACTTTTCCTGCTTAAAAATCTGCCTTAAATTAACAAAAAAGTCAAGAGTATCCCCTATCCTTAAGGAGTGTCAGAAGGTGCGAGTGTGGAAAGCCCTCAGAAAAGCCTATAACTATCTCCAGCCCCGCGGCCGAGCAACTTTGAGGGGAATTCTCTGCTGCAAATCCACGCCTGCCCAGCAGTGCCACTGCAGCAGAGGCCAGCTCACGTACCAGTATAAATGGTGTCCTTCCACGGGAAGTACCAAGGAGGCAATGAGCAGTGTTGAGCAAAATAAAGACTGGAAACAAACTCCGATTGATTAAATCAAAGACAGATGCCTGGATTTTTTACTCAAAATCTCTAGTCCTAGATTCTCCGTAAATATTACTTTTCCTTTTGCTCTCACTTAGAGCTTTTTGAAAGGTTGGGACGACTTCTACTATCGGGTTTTGGTCCCTGCAGATAAAAAGGCTAGCTACTTATCTTCTGTGGAAATTTAAAAGTATCTCACTTTGATGGATATGATGACCCTAAGACTGGTGGCCTCTACACCAGTTTAACTGCCTTTCCACTACTGAGGAGAATAATTCCTGCTGCTAGACAAAAACTCGGTCACAGCACATCTTTACTTTGGTCTCTCCTTCACCTGGTTAACATGATCTTTCCAAGCAAGCTAAGTATAACAGGACAGGATATAGACTAACCTATAGATGGCACTCTTTGCTCTGACACAACACTGAGGGACCTCAAAACACTGACTGCTCCTTTCTGTTAGATGATACACGCCCATTTCAGTTTAGTAAGAAACCCATTAAAAGCATAAATTCCACAAAGCACTTTAACACATCAGGTTTTATTGTCAACACACTTAAATTCTAAAACTGAATCTTATGTTCAAAACAATTAGTTCTGAGGATAGAGAAATACAAAATATTTCACATGGAAGTTATTGTAACACAAACAGAAAAGACACAGAATATGCTGATGTGTAATTATACCTGTTTCAAGTCACAAGTTTAAGAATGGCACCACGACGATATTGTCACATAGACTTGGGAGGAGAGCATTTGACTGTTTTTAAATATCTTCTCTGCATTTCTATCATTACACACTTACTTAGAAACTTCATAGCCGTGGACTGACATGATAATCTTGTCTTACAAGGTTTGTTCTGAAAGCACCATGACAATAAACTGTTCAAACTACTTCCTTACAGAGGGAAGTCTAAACAGAGACATTTATTGCAGTTATGGCTTTTTAGGGGCAAAGTTTATTATTATCTATGACAGGTTTGTGATTAATACAATAATAAGCAGAATTTCCTGGGAAGGAAAGGGAGGTAAAGCCAGTATTGTCAACTTTAAATCTGTACTTTTTATACTGTTTAAAGAAACCAAATTCTTATATGCTACATAAAATATACATGTGTGTGGCTAAGTCTGGACCAATTCTCCCTTCTTTCAGTTTCTGGAAAACTAAACTAACCCAAACAAGCAAAACTTCTTCCTTGATTTAGCAGCAAAGAAGTTCTGACAATGTTACACAATAAATAGAGTTCTGCTTAATTTAAACTGATTTCTCAAAGGATGAAGTGACTGAAGAAATTGTATCAGACGGTGTAACATGTACCAAGCTCCATTACCAAGACCCAACGTTTACCTAGGAGACGGAGGAAAGGAGGAAGGGAAGGGAAGGTCTGTCCTAAAACAACTGAAAGATTTATCCTGCACCTTTACTTTTCTCTTAAAGGTACCGAAGACAAGTCGTATAAATCTACCTCAAGGCTACTTCTCACAAAACCAACTCTCTGTTCAAATATCAATTTTGAACGTCATCTCTGGCTGAAAACCTGAAACACCCCTGCAGTCCAATATTTAATGACATTCTTGGCTTGTAGCAACACGTACTTCTTTTCCTCATCGTTTGCTTCCTCGTTTTTCATACTTATCCTTTGCGTGCTGGTTCCTGTTTCGATGCCTAGGAGGAGAGTAGCTGACTCTCCTCCTGGACTGAAAGCTGGGAGTGTACGGGTGAATTCGGCGTTTCTTTGGTTTTTCTTCCTTCCTGCTTTTGTTTGGCTCGGGCTCCTTGTTGCTTTCCTCAGGTTCACGTTCTTGGTCTTGCTCTTTCTGAGCAGGTAACGTGTTTTTGATGGTATTAACAAGAAATCTTTTATTTGCACCAGCAAGAGGACATTTCAACCTGTAAAGACATTTAAAAGTAATCAGGAGACATAATGAAGACATCTGAAACAAGCCTGAAAATCCAATTTCAGCAATTTTAAGACAGATTTGTGCTTTTGGCTTTGCTTGCATGCCACCTAGTGTAAACTCTTAGTACAGAAAGATATGTTCAAGATTGTCCCTATTTTCCTATTACTTTACAAAATATGATTAAAAAAAAATTTATTTTAATAGAGTGAAAATACATATTTTTTCCCATCTGTGTGCAGGGGGGAAGCACATAAGACAAGGCTAATGTTTAATGTATCCTTGTGAGATGACAAACAAATTTTGTCAATGCTCAATTTAGTTATTCAGGAATCAGGCATTTAATAATACAATTTAAGTCAAGTAGGAATGGTCTACAAGATCATAATCTACTATTGTCAACATTATTTAATGAGCTGAGATATTTAGAAAATAAAAGATATTCCTGCACAAAGAATCTAAGTAGTTACAGCAATAAAACAGATTTACAAGGCTTATCAAACTTAACTTACATCTGGCAATTGTCTATCAAGGAGAATATTCAATTTCATTTTCTTAAATAAATAGGGAACCTCTCCAGCCCTTTCACTCATTCAGCTTTTCATCCATTGTTTCTGACGTCTTTTCTTTCAGCTTAATACTTTATTTTTCAAATAATTTCACAGCTGGTTTTGGTAAGTGTTATACTTCGTTTATCTGGTTGGTAACAACTGCATGCTCTTTAGTCCCTTATTTGTCACCTCTTAAAGAACAAAGTGAACAAATCCAAGATAGAGTTTTTTTCCTTCAATAAGTAGAAACCACTCTGAAAGCTGCAGGAAGTACTGTGGTGTTTGTATTCACAGATATTTTTTGAGTTTGCATGCCAGTAGAGAGCTAAGAGATAACTCTAAAAAAGCAGAAATGTTGAAGATCACAATGCCACTAACTGAATCAGCTATGGAGTTGATGGAAGCTAACAGAAAAATATTAGAATTACATTTTCTACCAGAAACTTTTGTATAAATGTAGAAGCTATACACTGATGATTTAAAAACCTTTGGTATCTCTGATTATTCAAATTGCAGAACAGGAAAATTGGAATTAAAATCATTCCCGATTACTTAGCAGACTTTGTGACTTTCAAGTAGACATGGAGTTTACTTCAGCACTCAATGTTAATCTGCCAATAATTTCTTTGAGGATTTATTACAAGAACAATATACAACTCATTTCAGAAATGCTGTTCTCTCCCCACTACCTATTTCTTGACAGGTTTCCACAAGATAACTAGTTTTGAAGTTTGCCATCAATTCTTTGTCACACAGAGGTAAAAGGGGCTGCTCAGCTTTCATGGAGCAGCAGTAAGTTACAGCACTGAAGAGAAGCATCAGTCCTTCCTTCTACTGATCTTGGACTTCAGTGAAGCAAATTTTGCCTTTAAAACCTGAAGGGGTAATGTGGGTGTTACAATGCACATACACACACGTCTACAAGGTATGCACACAATGTATTTGTAACTGTGAAGATTAGAAGTGAACTGTATTATCTCACTGATACCTTTACCAGCATTTCTAATGGTGAAAAAAATGCAGAGATGACCAAAGACGTACACACATGGACCTGCAATTCTGAAGCAATCTATGCTACAGAAATGTCTCCAGCTTTGCAGCAATGCCTCCAATCAAGGGCACACTAGATATTTTTATTTGCATATCCTGATAAGCTAAGACAAAGTGATTTTAAACATAAAAACATCCTACACCCCTAAAGCAAGCTCCCTTTCCCACAAGAGGTGACAATACCGCATTATCAAAAAGAAAAAAAAACATATCCATTCTTATAAGCATAAATCAAATCTTAATCCCATTTTTGACGCTTCAAGCCAAATTCTGTGCAAATGAACCATTTTGCTTTCCAGCAAAGAGCTGGCATCAAGTGCACTGCAATTCAGCACTGACTGAATGTCTTATTAGTAAAACAGACAGATACCGATTGAGATGCTGGAGTGCAGGACCGTGAACCACAGGCTCTCCTCTCATGTGTAGGTGTACGTATCAAACACCCTTGGCACCACCAGCCCTGGCATACACAGTAGATCAGCTGTTCCTAGTAAGTTAGCAGGGCTTATTATGCATGAACTTACATTTCTGACACTCCCAAAATGCCATAAAAAGAGTATTTTACAAACAAAAACAACACAGCACCAAATCATAAAATCATAGAATGCCTAAGGCTGGAAGGGATCTCTAGAGGTCATCTAGTCCAAGCCCCCTGCACACGCAGGGCCACCTAGAACACGTGGCACAGGGCTGCATCCAAGCGGGTTTGGAAGATCTCCAGAGAGGGAGACTTCACAGCCTCTCTGGGCAGCCTGTTCCAGGGCTCTGTCATCCTCACTGTCAGAAAATTTTTCCTTAAGTTCCTGTGGAACTTTTGGTGCTTAAGTTTGTGGCCATTTTCTCTTGTTCTGTCGGTGGCCACCACTGAAAAGAGGCCAAACCCATCCTCCTCACTGCCTCCCTGATTAGATCCCCTCTCAGCCTTCTCTTCTCCAGGCTGAACAGGCCCAGCTCCCTCAGCCTCTCCTCATAGGGTAG
>JAUBNY010000877.1:3383911-3395042 GCA_032275445.1 Crypturellus soui
TAGCAGACACCCACCACAGTGTCTCCCACATTAGCCTGCCCTTTAACCCTTACCCACAGGCTCTCAACACGCTCATCGTCCACTCCCAGCACTGGAATGCTCCCATTGGAGCATTCCAGTTGCTCTCTCACATAAAGAGCAACTCCACCACCTCGCCTTCCCAGCCTGTCCTTCCCAAAGAGCACACAGCCTTCCATGGCAGTGCTCCAGTTGTGCGAGCAACCAAACAGCAGCTGGACTTTTTCTTTTTTTCTTTTCTATTTTTTTTTTTTTGGACAGAGCTTATTTTGGCACAGCACTTATTCTCCATTACTGTTCTTTCATAAGGGATGTCATAGAAGAGGATTTCCGGAAGGACCCTACAGTTACATGGCTGGCAGGGCTTTGCTAGCATCTATGCTCTGATCAGAAGCTTTTAATTTATCTACCCCAGAACCTCTGTCTATACCCTGCTCCCTCTGCTCTTTACATTTGAGTGAAAAGCCTTAGTAGAATCCTAGGGATGCTGCATGACTCTGCAGAAACCATTCAATCACTGACAAGATACAATAAAGTGAAAGCTTTTTTTGCCTGTATTTAGTATTCTGATATACTTCTAATAAGCAGATTTGGTATTGAACATTCTCTTTATGCAAGAAAACAATTTTAGGAGTGCTTTATAAGAAACAGGATTAAAAATAATTTAATGTTTCTAATGCTCATCATCTTTTTCCAACTACAATGCACAGCTGAACAAACTAACCCAAAATATCCTGTTTCCCATATGTTATTAGAGGTGAGCTTTGAGAGCAAACACGAAAGACTAAGTTGAGCTTTAGCTTACTTGATAGGAGGATCCTCAAAGACCACACTTAAAAAAAAAAAAAAAAAAGCCTTTAGAACTTGTCTATCCAGTAGCTTCTGGGGTATTCTAACTATCCACCTTTTTCAGCTGATGTAAAACAACCCCTTAAAATCGACAGGGCTCCACAGCTACAAGGAAGCCTATGAATTACACCCACAGACTGACAAAATCCACAACAGGAAACCAGACCGTGTAGCTCGATTTTACCTAAGACACACAGTGCAAGGCCTCAGATATCCTACCTCTTTACTCCATCTGGGTTCAATGCTCTCTGATCAATCAAGGATAAATTCATATAACATCTTGGATCCAACTGGCCCTTCAAGTGGCAAATTCTAGACAGCTGCTCTGACCTCTTCTCTCATCTCAAACTCCATAATCACAATAGCATAGATCAAACTTAAGCTACAGAAAGAGAATCTGTTCTCTTTTGCTTAAACTTTCAGAGATGAAGACAGCTTCAAAGAGGATATTTTCTTCCTCTTTTCTTATTCATGATTAAATTCTGTGAATCACAAAATCGTGAAACCTCAAATCAGATACCGCATTGGCAGGATCAACAACACCCCATAGTATCAAAAGGAAGTAGGAGACATCAGACAAGAAATGCTGTGGTTGCACAGTGGGTAAGTACGTATGACTCCAGGAACTAAAAATACTTCAGTGCTGAGAATAAGGATCTTGAGAACATCAGCAGAATAAGTCAACACACAAGAACCAGTAATGTGAGATCTGCAAATACCGATAATTAGTATCTCCTAGATGAATTGTCACGGATCTAGATAACACCAATCTAAGAGGCCCTGAGAACACGGAGACCATTGAGCCAGGACTCTTAAGCAGCCAAGAGCCCAGTGGCCTATTGCCAATATTGAGAAGTGCTCTGCGTCCAGAGAAGCCCAGACAATCTTCCTTCTTGCATAAGCTCTTGCTGGATATCACCATCAACCTCCGGGCTCCATCAAGCCTTTCTTCTACTGCTGTGTGATCCCTACTTCTTGCAGCCAACCCATGCCAACCACAAAAAGGTAACATTGGCAAAATATTTTCAAGCTGGAAGAGATACTAGCAAGAGTGTCCCATATTTCAAGGCTGAGGCTTCATATCCGCTGTAGAGACATGCAAAGAGAGCTCTCTGCAAATGCCACTACCACACACACCTCCCTTCAACTAATTCTTGTCTGTTGACTCCATAAGGGAATTTCCCATGTCTAATAGCTGTTGGAGGGCAACATAATGTGGGATGATTCATGACGAGAGCAGGAGCAGCCTCTGTTTCTTCTTACATAAAGGGAGATGGCAGAACAGATATTTTCTTTCTAAGATGGGTTGCTTCAGCTACCCAGGACCAATGCAGGATTGATGGGCTTGCACTGCATGTCTCCAGGTTTGTGCATCCCTTCTCCAGGATATTATGTGCCCTCTGGCAAAGGGCTGAGGGAAGCCCAGGAGTCCTCATGAAAGACTCCCGTGACAATTTTGAATTTTGCAGAGCACACAGGCTTTGTGCTTTACCTGTTAAGCTGCTTTGGTCACACTGGGGATGTCCTTGCCTGTTTGCTTCTGCCTGTTCATAGTTTCCTGAATTTCATCTCATAGTACACATTTTGGCAAACAATCTTTTCTGTAAGTTTCATTTGGTATCCACAAAGTTCAAACAGTCGCTACCTTCCTCGCAGTTACAGTTCCAAGTTTACAGGTCAGCTCTGAATCAAATCTCTGAAACTCCTCAGGATTTACTGTAACACTGCTTACATGTGATGTGATGTTACTGCAGGCTGGTACCCAATGCAGCAGAGTAACTTCCAAATACTTTATTGGCTATCCAACATAGGCAACATTTAATTGCTGGGCCATTCTCAGAGATCAAAACACCACAATCAGGCACCAAAAATATTTAATAAATTTCTTTAAATGGTTGAGAGCAGTGGCAGCTTCCTCTGTGCTTGCAGAACCAAAGACGTACTGGGAAGTTGCCTAGATGGACTTTATACCCTCCTGTGGCCACACATCAGCTGTACCCTAGCCTATGCCAGGCTCTATAACAGCACATTTGTGACAGATGGGATTAGACCCACTAATCTCTCTATGGACAAACTCGGAAAAGGAAAAAACCCTGTAAAGGCGTCAAATGAAAAAATATCATCCCTAGTCCAGAATATCCTGAGGTGCAGACTTGCAGAAGCTCAAATACTGTCTTGAAGAAGTACTCCCTCAGTAAATGGTGAAGCATATCCATTTACAGTAAATGGTAAAATATAACCATTCTTACTCCATTTCTTAAGCATTGGCCATTTACCAGATAAAGACGGAGTGCTGCAGCAATGGATCTTTCATTTCACTCTGTTCAGCTATTCTCATATTTTTCCACATTTGAAAGCAAGATTAATCCTGAATTGAGAAGTAAGGAAGTATCTTCATGCCAATCCCCATGTCTTCCTCAGCTTGAAGTCTTCCAAACAATCCTCTTCTCTCCTACATCTTTAAAATAACCTCAGGCCTAGCAAGCTGCCATTTCAGTGTAACTGAATCCAAAGCTGTTCTCATCCTCAGCTACCTCTCTTCTGGCAGGTCTTGAGGACCAAGTGTTAGTAAACCTATGTAATCACAGTCACTTCAGTGTGATCACTACACTCATGCAGACAAGGAATAAGAAAGAGCTGGGAGCAGAAGCCTGTGCACACTACTACAAATATGAGTAGAATTCCAGACCGCACAAGTCGAAGCCCCAACATTGCACAGGATTCCGGGCTGCTTGGTTTTCTCCTGACATAGATCTTCAGTCTCCACACCTGGAATTAACCTGCAAATTCACAGTATACAGATGCATACTACTCCTCATGGTGCTGATCAACCTTTTGGAGCAAGACACTATTTTGATCTTTTGGAGCTACTTTAAGAAAAATACAGCTGAGAAATCAGTTGAGAACTTCACTGACAGTATAGGCTTATCTTTTAATAGCGTCAGTGGAGGGAGCCAGACCTTATCTATAGATGGGTTTAACACAGTCAACTGTGCTTATGTGAATATCCCTATATCGGAGAGCTTATCAAAGTCATCTACATCACTTCAAGACACATGAATCCTCTCAGCCTGCTCTTAAGTCTCTAATTACAATAATATGCATTACATTCTACCATAATCTAGCTGTAAAAACTGAAATACTGCATTCAAATTAACACTGTATTTCACACAATAAATGAATAATGAGTTTTTATTATTCATATTATTATTATTCATTCTTATTATTTCCCCACTCACTAAACAGATTAGCATCTGCATTATACAGCTTTTTTTTAAAGTCTTAAAAAAATACCTTTTCCCCAAATTGGATGATACTTTGAATTCACTTTTGGCTGCAATTTACATATGAATACACTGCTGAAAGAAATTTATTATTATATTATTGTTTTGAGGGATTTGTTCTTGTGTTATGCTATCAATTTTTAAAAAACTAAACAAAATCCAACCAAGTAATAGGCAGCCATCATGTAAGTACATGCACATTGAGGCTACCTAATACTTAAGTTCTGTAAGGCTGCATTCTAAAGTTTGCAATTCCATCTACTATAAAAAAATTACTATTACAAAACTTACTCCAGTTCTCCAATTGCTTTGCTTTCAATATACTTAGTCATGCAATTCTAACTGGGCAGAATTTTCTTCAACTTCTCATCTATCTAGAGTCATATTTTTACCAGGACAAATATGTAGATCTTAGTGTTCGGTTCCTCTTGACACTCATATTAAGAAAATATAGCAAATTCCATGCTCATTTACTTGCTGTCTTACCATCCCATAGCTCCCATTGTTTCAGCTCGGGTTCGGCCACGTTTTGCCTCTTTAAGCAACTCTTCTACAGCTTTCCTAAAAGTAAAGGGAGGAAAAAAGTTACTGCTTAAGGAAAATGAGGACTTTCCCCTCTATGTAGTTACACAAACCAAGTGGAAAGTTTATTGCTTTGTTCATATTAGGGAAGAAAGAGGCTACCAAAGCAACTCAATGTTTATACTAACTTCTATTAATTCACACTTACATGTATACAACAAGATTATAAAAAACTTAACATATTTAAAGCAATTAAAGATGTTGCATATAAACTATTACAATACTAATTTCAATTGCAGAGTAGTAATAAAGCATACAAAATGAGTACAGCACACTGAAAAGTAAAGTTCCTGTCACTTCATCGTGGGATTGCTCTTCCCTGCTATCACCTCACTTAGGTTCTTCTCTGTTCTGAGCCCACTACTAGTAAAATAGCAAAAATATAGTTGACAATAGAATTTCTATTACGGCAAGTACAGTTGTCAAACTGCACACTAGCTTTTATGTAAAACGGAAGAAAACAAGTCCCCTGCATGACTGTGATCCACTGTTACCCAGAATGACTGTATGACCTTTTGGAAAAAATGGGCAGGCAACACTAAAGCAATTAAATAATCATGCTCACATAAAGAGCCATCTGTGAGTGTAAATTATGCAAAATTCTTGCACCATCTTCAAGTTCTTTTCACTAATTAATTTCAGTCATTGGTGAAACTTAAGTAACCGTTCTTCAGTATACGCTTGAAGCTAATGGGAAAACCAGTAAGTTGAATGTGTAAGCAAACAATTTACTTAGTAAACTATAAGCAACTATATGCGTCAACCGGTGAGAACCACAAGACACAAGGAAAAGCTATACACCCTGCTGTAGGACACAGTGTATGAAGCTAAGTTTCAAGGACAGTGACACAGTTAAGAGGCAGGCTTAAATAACTGAAGGGAGGAGCTAATAAAAAGTTATTGTTTAGCTCTCCTAGCTGTGATACTGCAGAACGGTAATTGGGGTGTCAACTACACCACAAGACAGTCACCTTGACAGTACAGTGTGTTTGTGGACAGTGCAAAAAAGTTACCAGCCAAAAGATTTCAATTCAAGCTGTAAGGAAGTCATGTCCCATTCCATTGCTGTGGGATTATCAGCCTGCCAAAACCTCAGCGCCTTGCAGGAACAGGTTGGGGAAAAAAAAAAAAAAAAGAGAGAGCCGGGGTACTAATTCTGGTGTCAATCCAAGTTTGAGACTAAAAAAGTCAAGAGTGACTATCTAGTATGTAACTTGCTAGATTTTCACGTGGAACTGCCATGCGGGGCTCTAAACATGCAACACAGCAGTTTATTCTCATTTACAGTATTGAAATCTGCAAGCAAAACACAAGGAATTTGACCTTTAAATGCATACATGGCTCATGCGTAAGATAAAAAGAAGATAAATAGCTCAGAATTTATTCTCACAGTGGCTAAAGAGAAGGCTTTAAGCAGTGTTATAGCAGCTTTTATCTATTAGTCAAGACCCAGCCTTCTTCAGGTTATGGTTTGAACAAAAGCCTTTACCAGCTACCCTGATGTTAATGATCAGCGATGCTTCCATTCATTAAGACTGGCTGGTGACAGTATTTTCCCTCTATCTGCAAAACCTTTGGGCACTTCTTGATTTTCTTTGGTAATAGAAAACAAATTGATCCTAAATGAGTCCAACATGCAACCAGGTACAGTTACTTTTCAGTTTTGCACAAACGCAGTTTTCAAATTTTATACTGACAGTCATGCATGAAGCACTTACATCAGTTTATAATTATTTCCTGCCCACAACATTTTAATTGAAAAACCACTCCAGGGGCACCTACGGCACATTGCCTAGGACTCTCTCCAGGCGGCTTTTGAACATCTCCAAGGATGGAGACTCCACAATCTCCTTGGGCAACCTGTTCCAGTCTCCCTCACAGGGAAAAAAAGATCTTTCTTATGTTCAGATGGCAATTTCTGTGTTTTGGTTTGCCTCTGGTCCTGTCACTCGGCTTTACTGCAGAGAGTCTGGCCCCGGTCTCTTCACACCCTCACGCCAATCCCAGCCTGTCCTGGCGTGTGGGGTTATTGATCCCTAGGAACAGGAGGGCCACTGTCCATCCACTCATCCAGCCCACACTTCCCAAGCTCGCCCATAAGGATGTTATGGGAGGTATGTTGAAAGCCTTGCTGAAGCCAAGGCAGACAACGTCCACTGCTCTCCCCTCATCTACCCAGCTACTCATTCCATCACAGATGGCTATTGGGCTGCTTAGGCATGATTTCCCCTTTGTGAAACCTTGCCGACCTTTCCTCATCACCTTGTCTTTGATATGCTTGGAAATAGCATCCCCCTTCCCAGGGGTGGAGCTGAGGCTGACTGGCCTGGAACTCTCTGGGTCCTCCTTCTTGCGCTTTTTAAAGACTGAAGTGGCTTTCTTATAGTCCACAGGCATCTCTCCTGATCACCATGACCTTTCACATGCCGACCACCTTCAGTGCTTGTGGATAGATCCCATCAGGACCCACGGACCCAGGTTCGCTCGTGTGATCCTTAACCCAATCCTCCTTCATCAAGGGAAACTCTTCCTTCCTCTAGACCTTCTCCCTGGTCTCCTTGGCCTTACATTCCAGAGCTGGTCTTACCAAAAACGATTGAAGCAAGAACGCATTTAGTTCTGTTTTGCTTTTTACTACATCTTTTGTCACCAGCACTCCAGCCCATTCAGCAGTGGGCCCTCAATGAAAGTTATTGCATCACCTTTCACCGATCCATTAACAGCAGATTAGTTTTAGGTTTCATCACAAGGGTCTCTCTTACATGACGTTATCAGCATGATCTCAGTAACAGCTAGGTTCTAGGTATTAGGATGTTCTTTAAAGTCTACACACAATTGCAGGGACAATTTGCATACCCAGTGCTCACAGCCATTCATGAAAACTGATAATTTATCCATGCAAATTGTCATCTCTACTAGCTGTTTGGTTGCCACGTACACGTAGAACAAATTCCCTCCCAAATTCAGGTGTCATACACAGGGAAATTAAGGCAAATTTTACTTTTTATACAGGCCTAGAATTTGCTGGGCAAATTTGAGCAACCTGAGCTAGCTGACAGCAAGCACAGCACAAACACACAACTTCTGGAAAGAAACTGAGCCTTCAAAACAGAAAAGTCGGGGGAGTGGAAAAAAAGAGAAAGAGGAAGAGAAAATAAAAACTATTATTAAAGTAGTTACTAAACTTTGTGATTTGGTTTTAAGAAATCCAAACAGCAGTCAGATTAAAAGTCAATATATTTGTCATTATAATTACATTATTACTCCGAGTATTTGAGCTACAAAGCACTCATAAAACAAATATATATATTTTAAGCAGCTGCAGTTCAGTTTTAGTGGAGCCTCAGAATATATTAATGTGGTGACATCAATTCTATTTGCTTACACAAAAATTGTAAGCCATAAAGTATGACATACATTTATTTTGCATTGATTATACCATAGATCAGCCTGACCCAGAACCCATCTTTTCAGCCTTGTGAGTGGAAAACTTCTGCCCTTATCCAACACTAATTTTCCTAACATTCTTAAAATGATCTTTTAATATTATTTTTAATCAGTGCATCTTCTACTTCTGCCTTGCACTAAGTGGCATAAAGATCTGGGGAAAAAAGCTCGAGATCATCTTTGAGGTAATGTGTGTCTACTTGAGCTTATATCCTCTTAGCAAGGCAGTCAAAAACTTTACAGACATTTGAAGGAGGTTTTACCTTTACTTTTAAAGGATTGAGACTCTGAATTCCTATCTGTCTTCTTTTTCACAACACAGCTACAATACAAGAACTCCTGTAGCTGCTACATTTGATTCCAACAGCAACAAAATAAGTGAACGGAACAGCACACACAATTTTTACTCAAAAACTGCTGTGACAATGCTTTTTGGACAAACTTTCCTAAAGAAACACTAACACATGCCCAAAGAATGTGAGAATGTTAAAGACTGCAAAAGTCAAGTAAAATCATGTATGTATCATATTATTCAATCAGGAAAAGGGCTTCATTGTTTTGCTGAAGGTGACCAAAAATATATATTAAAAAACTAACAACTGGTAATGAACAGGTATATGTAAAATTACAGGCAATTACAGCATATCATTATAGAGAAGATTAGATGCTTTTAATTATAGACAGCACTGCTACCTCCACCTATGCCATCATCTCATTAAGGATCCCAAAGAGACCCATATTGGCATTATATTTACTGGAATTACAGTCAATCATTGAAATGCACAGATCTGGCTGCCAGAAGACAATATTCAGATACAATTTCACACAACATTTCCCAGAGTAAGAGAACATTTTATCAACACATCTTCTACAAAGACCTTCATGGCATTAATGGCCATACATGTCATTATGGTCTCACCTGAAAATACAGATTATTGAGCTGCAGCGATCTCTGAATTCATTGAATGTTTAAATTTACTTTAGAAAGTGCTCTAGATTCTGAGAGGTAGCTACAGGCCCAGGAGGAGCAGTCAGTTTCTCCACCAATTTTCTTATAGTGCTTCTAGGTCAACTATGTATGCTATTTTTGAGTGCACACAGGATTTGAGGTAGAAGTGGCCTTTGGCATTGGATTACCTCTGAAAAATGGGATATTGAGACCTTCCATGAAACAAAGGACTGAAGATACTGCCTGCTACAAAAGGATAATGGCACTGATGGTGTTTGTATAATTGACTCCTCTGACACCATCTGAACACATTGATTACAAACACTGATGAAAAGGGATATCAAAAATAAAGGCTAAGTCTCAACAAAGAACAATAATAATAATAATAATAATAATAAAAAGCACAAATTTGTTACAGACCTCCTATGGTGTGTCCAGAGGTAAAAACACTCCACATGCTCATGCTCTAATTCTTGTCAGGCCATGATTCTTGCTTTAGATAAACCCATTTTCAGCACATTACTGTATTAACATCCCCCACAGCCTGACTAGTGAGGATATCAAAAAATTTCAAGCCATTTTTTTTGTCACTATTAAGTGATATGACCGTTTACTTAGAAATGAGAAAAGTATAATAACTAATTCCTCTAAGGTACAAGACTTACTTTTTGGAAACTATAATTGGGACTGCCACACAGCAGAAGTACTACCCTACTCATTGCCAACAACATATCTGTTGTTCGAGAATATTATTCCCTTAAGAGATGACTATTTCCAAGCACATAATGCTCCAAACAAATTTGGTAGGCAATTCTAACTGGGTGCAATATTTAAGGCTGAGAAATATCCACAGCTGTTGAAAGGCAGAATTGATTATGGAAGAATTGGGACACACTATGTCAAAGCCATTCTCAGAGAAATCAGTATTTTCTGTGCTTTGAGCACACAGATGCCAGAAAACAGCTGGTAAAACTGTTTGGATACGGATGAAAATGCTGACCTCTATCATACTCCAAAGGACATTTAATAAGAACTTAGTGGGAAGGGCAAGCACGCCTACTTGCAGAGAAAAGCACGAGACAAACAATTCTCAGGGGCTGACTTTTAATCTTTTTTTTTTTCCTGCATTCTTTTGGATCATATGCATCTTACCATGAATTACATATTAATAGAATGTTATTTAATATTTTTACACACTTGAGGTAATTAGAGTTTTTAGGGTTTTCAGCCCTAGCATACACAGGAGTCTCACAATTTGGCACCCAGCTGCGGTAGCAACTATCACGCTGTGTTTAAGTGAGGAAAATATCAAACGCAGGATCGAGTGAGTCAGACACGGCAAACCTGAAGAACGGGAGCAGGAATATGCGGGAGCGGGGACCAAGCAGAGCAAGCGCGCGGGAACGACCTCTCTTTGGACGGGCACAGGACACCTGGGAGCACCGGCCTCCCCCGGGAACTCGGCTTGGAAGGGCAGGAGGGAGAGGCCTGCTCGCACTGCACACGCGGCTATAGGAACGGGAACCGAACCCGCGGCGGGCGGGGTTTAAAAATCCAACATTTTTAAAGCAATAATTGTTAAAATTTAGGGCTGTTTTCCTCACGAGGGAGGCAGGGAGGGTGCGCTGCGCTCGGGCCCTGCGGACGGAGGGAGCCTCCCCGGCCGCGCTCCGCGCCCCGGTCCGGTCTGGTCCAGTCCGGGGTGGTTCGGGTCGGGTCGGGTCCCGCCGCCGCTCACCTCTCGAGCTCCGTGTCCTCCTCCTCCATGTCCGTCCCGCGGGCGCCGCTCAGGCCGAGGCCGCCGCCATGTCCCGCTGGCGGCCGGGGCGGGGCGCGGCGGCGCCGAGGACCCCGCGGGGCGGAGCGGGCCGGAGGCGGCGCCTTCCCGCCGGGCTCCCGCTTCCCCCTTTCCCCTTCGCAGCCTGCGGGAGGCTCCGCAGCTGCCCCGGGCCGCGGCGTTGCCGGGCGGGCTGCGATCAGGCGAGCGACGGGGCCAGCCCGG
>JAUBNY010000877.1:3395142-3435925 GCA_032275445.1 Crypturellus soui
GCCGGCGGCTCCAGGCGGTCCCGGGCCGGCGCGGAGGGCGCCGCCTCCGGCCTCGCTGCTCTGCGCGCTGCGAGCGGGCCCCGCGGCTCTACCGCTCGCTGCGGGGCGGGAGCGCTCTGCGCCCTCCAGCCGCAGCAGCCTTCGGCCCGTGGCGCTGCAGAGCCGCACCATGCGGCCGGGGGGCTCCAGCTGCAGCCCTGTGCAGCCCCGCGGCGGGGTTCGGCGCTGGGCCCCGGCGGGACCAGGGGCAGAGCAGCCCGCAGGGCGGGCGTGGGGCGCGGGCAGCCCCGGCGCACGAGGCCGCGAGGAGGAACCCGCGCCCCGTCCCGCAGCGCCACCGCGCTGCAAGGCCCGGGCGCGGCGGAGGCGGTCCCCGCGGCTGCTGCGCGTCCCCTTGCAGCTTTGGTGCCGCTTCTGAGGCACGTGGCGGGGGGCAGGAGCCTCCCAAGCCGGCTGGGCCTCGTTAAGACCTAGTGATGTCCTTCCTTCAGGTGCGAGACCTGTAGCGAGGAGGAAGCCAAGTACCGATGCCCACGGTGCATGAAATACTCCTGCAGGTATTTATGATCTGACTTAACCTTTTTCTTCTTTTTTTCTTTTATGCTGCTCGACCTGGCTTTTTTTTTTTTTCTTTTTGTGTCATTTCAGTTTGCTCTGTGTAAAGAAGCATAAGCTTACACTGAACTGTAATGGAATCAGGGATAAAACAGCATTTGTTTCAGTAAATGAATTTACTGACTTGAACCTTCTAAGTGGTAAGATTATTCTTTGTGCTTTTTAAAATTCACCTTTTTATATAACTTAGCACTAATTTATTCCTGTTCTTTTATCTTCAGATTATCGTTTCCTGGAAGATGTAGGAAGGACAGCCGATGCTGCTGCTCGAGATGTTTCTGTGCATAGGCCAACAACAAATAAATTCGTAAGTTTTAGATTAGGCACTTGTTTGGCTGGAAATGAGGTTGAGTTTCTTTGAATTCCCCCTGAGGCAGTCACCATCCAGACATCAGAGTTCATGCTTCTCCTCTGAAGACATGAGTGACTCTGATGTTTAGGGACAGAAATTGAAAGAAAAACAGACTGGAAGGTTTTCCTATATAAGCAGTGGGTGTTTTAGTTGCCTAGAAATGATTGCATGTTTTGACAAATATGAAATGAGGGCAAACAGAGGTTTGTAATGAGTAAATTATCCATTCATAATGGGACAAAGAAATAAAAGCCAACCTGCCATGGATGGGAAGGGATTTGATTGAAACTCTTCAGATTGTTTGAATCATTACTGAGATGGTGTTTCCTGAAAATTATTTGACAAAAGTGGGAAGAACAAGGTGAGGAAGAGGAGAAAAAAATCCCCTCTGACATATTGACCGATTCATTGATAAGTCATAAAAAGTCGTTGATATGTCTGAAAAAGAAAACTGTTTTCCAGCTTTTCAGGGCAAGTAAATGTAACATTAAAGTGTTCAGCTGGAGAGAATTCATGCTAATGTTTCACTGCAAAATAAATTCACAGGGCGTCAACTTTCTGCTTAGGCTGAAGTCACACACTGTGCCAGTGTGTTCTTGGTCGCAGGGATGTTGTGAGAATACGTAGGCTGAAGATGATGAGATGCCACATAGGGTAGCAGTTTTTAGCGTTTGGTAGTAGGCACGTTTATAGACATATCCTTAATGCCACCTTCAAATCCTCCCTTGTCAGAGTGGATGAGATGGTGCTTGTCCATCCCTTCTGCTAGCTGGGTTATAGCCTAAAACAGCTCCAGGGGTGGTGCATCCCCAGGAACTGTGTGTGGCTTTCACGGTATGCCTCAGTACTAAAACGAGCACAGATATGGCGTGTTTTAACCCTGGGAAAACTTCACCTCAAAATATCTGAGGTAGTTTGTTAACATTTTTTCATTAGGATTTAAGAAAGCCCTAAAGGCCACCTTAAGTGTGGCATTTTCTATAGCTTTTTCCAAAGTTCCCTTCGGAATTACTCTTTTTTTGTTTAATTTTAACTTTTGATTATGTTGTTAATGTTCAATAATGTTTTTATTTTTTTTGTTAGATAAATTACTTGAGAAATAGAGCTCGGAGGCATAATATCAACCTGAAAACTCTTCCCATCGGATTTACAAAAAGAAAAGAAAATTCAACTATCTTCAATAAGAAGTGAGTGCCTGGTTAGCTGCGGTCAGCAATATTTTGTTGTCACTGAGCATGTAAAGATGAGGGTCTGAGTTTGGCCCTGGAGGCGGGATCTGAGCGGCCTTGAGGGTCCAGCCGCCAGGTGTCGCTCCATGACAAACTGACAGCGGAGCTGGGAAAGCTGCTGCAGACACTCCTGCACCTTTTCTTTTGAGAAAGCATCATTTTTTGTTTTTGCAGATTCCTTATTCTTGGTAGAACGTAAGGCATAAAAGAGGTTTAGAAATGTGACATTTTAAAGCTCATACTTTACCAGTTCTAGCTGCCAGAGAAAAAAAACATGGAAAAAATCATGGGAGGAAAGGGCATGTTTTCTCCTCCCTTTGCCCCAAATTTATGCACGTGTGAGGCTTTCTCCTTTCCTTGGGAAGGATCGGAGGATAGCCCCAAGCCTTGCTGGTGCTACCAAGGAAGCAGAAGTCGTCTGCCTCTATGGGGACTTTATTTTCTTGGCTTTGTGCCCTACCCTCTATAGATACCTTGTGCTAGGTTTGTGCTGCTAAAGTATCTGAAGCTTTGAGCTGAGCTTAACTTTTCTGGAAGATCTCTGAAATGTCATGGATACCTGGCACAACATAAACATCCCTAGGAATACAGAGTAAAAGAAGAGTCTGAAAGAGTTAGAACAAATGTAAGAGCCAGGCACGCTTGGAATAGAACAGGCAAAGAAAGTTTTTGGTCCTTCTTGGTAGGATTCTGGGCATAATACAATCCTGTGTGACAAAAATTTGCCTTGACATAGCATGTTTTTCAGGTTTTGTTCTCTGGAAAATCTTTTTAGAGTATATAGTGAAACAGAGCTTTTATTTGGAATGAATTAATCTTTGAGCGGATTAGGCATTCACATGTTGTTTTTTCTAACAGAAGCAGATTTAAATCCTAAAAGAATGGGGTAAGGAAGGTGACTTATTGGCAAATAGTCAAGGAAGTATTTTACCGCCTGGGAAAACACCTTACTTTTTTCTCAATAAAAACAGTCCTTTCTCGAAAGTGTTAGCCTGTAAGGGACTTTCAGGTCTCATCATAAAGAACTTGGTCATGTTTTCCATTTGTAAGAGGACAGGAAGGTAACCATCTGCTTCCTTCAAATGTAGCTCAAGGCTATAGAGTTTTTTCGGTGGTTACCACAAAAAGTAGGTGCTTAAAAGTGGAGTAAAATACCACTGTAATATGTACTTTTCTCTAGAAAGGAGAAAGAAAAAAAAAAAAAAGGGAAAAAGCCTGTCCTGAGTTATTGCAGTACTCAGCCTATAGTGAAATAAGTCATATTGGGGCTAAAAAGCTGAAATTTTATATTATACCTCCTTTAAGGCAGCAAAAGAAGCTTAGTCAGTGATAGTGTTAGAACTTCTTCCTGCCAAAAGGTTATTTCTTAAACTTCTAAAATTCCAGTGCTTCCTTAGATTGTGTTGATGTTTGCTAAGTGTCATACAGGTCAAAAGTAGAAGTTATGACACCTTGAAAAATCAGGTTCTTGAGATAGTTTCCCCCAACCAAACACATTCCATTCCTTTCCTTAATGTTGATAGATCCTGCCATTGCTGGGATCAGTCATCTTGTTATGATCCCTCAAAAGGTTTCTGTTGCTAAATTACCGTGCTGTAGGGTGAGCAGTTTTGAGCTGATTCAGGGTAGAGTTTGGCTCTCAGTTAGATGGAGATGGGTCGTTTGAAATGAGATGCCACTTCAGACACTAAGAGTAGCATTTTTAAGTGTTTTGGCTGATAAAGGGTAAACTGTAACCATGGAACTCCCTGCACCTTCCTGTTTTGGGGTTTACACTTTTGCATAAGACAGGTAGAGGAAACAATCCTTGCTATAATATGCCTTTGTTCCTTTTTTAAAAGGGAAATAAACCTGAATATAGCAGGAAGTCCTTTTTCCCCTGGAATTTTTTTTGGGTCTTCCAGTGGCACTTTTCAGCTGGATAAACTCTGAACCAGCTCACTACAAAGCTTAAGCTACCAGACTTAACAGCTTAAACTGGTCCGAGTACAGACTGTTGCAGTCCTGTTTCCTCTTGTGCTAATGCTGTTACTCACGCAGTGTGGACTGAATTCACTGATTTAGATCAAAGCTAAGCACCCTTATTTTTAAGTTGGCACGTTTTTCCTTCTTTTGTTATGTGGATGCCTTAGGAATCAAATTTTAGGTTTGACTGAACCACAACTGCACTATCAACCATTCGGCAGTTATCCCGCCACTTATGACTTCATGATGTCCGTTAGCCCTTTAGCAATAATACTCGCCTGAAAGTTAAGCGTTGGACAAGGGAGCACTTTGCAGTGCCCAGGCTCCAGTGTGCCTGCCCTTCTGCACAGCGGAGCCCCTGCTCCTGCTTTTTGCCACTGGGGATTTGTGGAGAGACTGCTCCGGAGATGGGAAGCTGCTCCACATATGTGCACAGAAAGCTGGGAACAGTCTTTCCTGATGTCCTCTTCACGCTCTCCGTGTGAGCCAAGCTGTTAGGCCGCACAAGGCAGGAATGAGAGTAATCCAAGAGTAGGAAGTACAAGATGTATTGTTGTGTCATCCCCTGCCCTGCCAGTTCTGGAGGACAGATCAGGGGTTGTTTGGATGAATTAACCAGACTCTTCATTTCCTGGTTTCGGTTAGTTTGTTTGCTACATTCAGTGTTGTGAAAGCGTGCATGCCAATGCTAGGTAACACTAGATTTGGACTAATTTGTCATCTGGGAATGCAGCTAATTAATGGTGAGGCAGATAGAAAATTCCCAACTTTTAGAGCATGTTTTCAAACACGTTGCCTGTCGTATCCCATTTCCCAGTGCAGCTGATAGTTCCCCTCCTGGAAGCAGGCTGCCATGGATTTGGGATGCGCTGCCAGCATGGGGAGCCTGTGGGAAGGGGCGGCGGGTTGGGGTGAGGTTGGGGAGCCCCTGGGAGCGGTGCTGGGCATTTGGGAGCATTGGATCACGGTGGCTGGGCAGGAGGAGAGGAACTCATTCCCTTTATCTCTGGCCTTCAATTGAATACTGGGCACAAAATATAGAATGGGGACTTAGGAGCAGCATCATATCAATGATCATTAGCATTATGGAAGTTACCTCAAGGAGCACTTAAAACCCCCCCAAAAAATCTTTATCCTCAACTAGATTAATTTAAATTAATTGACGTGTTGCTGATATTCAGAATCTACCCAGGAGTTATTTGAGCTGTATTTTGTGCTAACATTACACTGCTAGACCTATTAAATCTTTGAGAGTGGGGTTCTTGGGCATTTCGGTAAGTCAGCAGCTGTTCAGAGGATGAGCACTTGTGCGCTGCTCTGTAGCTGGAACCTTTCTTAACAGCTGAAATGTTTAACTCTCATAGTGAAACTGTGGAAACTCTCTGAATATAAACAGGACAGGAGTTTCATTCTTTTAAGATAACTATGATTTGGGTGACTCGGCCTTGACAGTGTCCCTTTGATTTATGCAGGACTCTCAGTTCAACTCCAACACGTTTAATTATTGCAACACATAGGGCTATTAAGCCCTCCTGCTGCTGTGAGGCCCCTTGATAGAAGATCATAAGCGTTACAAGGGAAGTGCACTTCAGTTTCTTCAGGGATTCTCTTGCTGTTTACTGTAACTAGGAAACACTTCAGCTCTCAGTAGAAATAATTTGGTTTTACTGTTTATACATCAAATTTCAGTTAGGAATTAGTTTAGTGAAGCTTCAGCTAAGTGGGGGCATCCTCTTTTGTGTGCTGTTCGTGGAAGCTGCAAAACTAATTATGTGTTATACCGTGGGCTTATTTATGAAACCAAACCACTATGTGTTCTCATATATTAATGGCACCTTTTTTTGTTTCCACGAGAGAATGTTGAATATTCATTGATTAAGAAAGTTAAGAAATACAATATTACTCGAAGGAGTAGATACTGACTATGCTGTATTTCACTTAATTTTAAGTACACCAGATAAGAGTTGTGGGTATTGTCAAAGTTAGAGGATAATGATCCTTCGTTAGACTTCTCTATTTCCTGTTATTTCAAAATAACATAATAAACACTACAGTATTTGTCTACACTTTGATGTAAGGTAATCTCATGCATTCGTTTTTTTTAAAACAAACTCTTTTTCACAGAGTTAGTTGCTAAGTAGAAGCAAAATGCTCAGTGAATAACCATCTCTCGCAGGCTGACCCTAAGTATTTTTGCAAAGCCGGAATTGCAATTGGTATCTTACAATGTGATGAGTTTAGAACATTGAGTCCGATTCTTTATTAAAAAAATACATAGAAATATAAGGGCTTCTGCCCTTCTTTCATAAATGTTCTGAGAAACAGGCAGTCATAAATCCTTCTAAAATTCCTCCGTGGGACTTACCTGCCTCTTCTGGTCCCTGAATCCTTTGTCCATCTCTCCTTTACTTCCTAGCAGCTGTACTGCCCGCACCCTCAGCACCTGGAGCTTCTGCCTGGCTGTTGCATTAACTGTAAAAGACAGAATCTTTACAGTTCTTTAGAAAACTGGCAGAAGTTGACAGCTGTTGTATATGTTTCTGCTACCTTTGCATCATGAAAAATATTTTCAATCGTTACTGTCAAAAAGCTTACTCTGCAAAATAGCTGGTGAAGAAAAGAGAAACAAATACTGAAAGTATTGGGAAGTGGAATTTTAGGAGAAATGAAAGGGAAATATATACTTTGATTTAGAAGAACAGTAAAACAGTCTGTTTGGTTTAGATGATAATTTGTAGCTGCATCTCATGTGGCAAAAGAGGCCCTTGGCTTCTCTTTCTCCTTCTGACTGGCTTCCGTGCTTCTGAAGTAGCCAAAATAGGATGTGAAGGCAGGCAGTGCGGGGATGGGCTGCGATGCTGCTTTTAGTGACATCAGTGATGTGCTGAAGCTCTCCCAGATCTGTGCTCTGTGGTAGCTGTGTAGTCAGTGCCTTGGTATCCAAAAAAACCATGGAGTGGCATTCCATGGCAGCTTAACGGCGTGGAAGGCTTTAAGCTCCAAGCCGTTACTCAGCTTGGGATGACTTACTCAATTAAGCCTTTTCATGTAGAAAATGAACATAGGACATGTCAATTATAGTCAAAGGAAATACTACCCTAGTGAGCCATAATGGAAAATGAAGTCAGTGAAATATGGAGCCAGGATATCTAATTTTAATCTGAACTTCTTATGAAGCTACTTTTAACATCTACCGTTGACATCAAGTTCTCTAATGGTGCAGAAATCACTGATGGTGAGGAATGCTTCCCTGGAATAACAGGCATCCAGCAGAATCTTCTCTACTTAGAGAAACTCATAAAAGTCTTGCTGTTTTTCAAGACTTTATTTTACAGTGGAGCATATGAGGCTATGCCACTTCTAAGTTTCTTTTTTTTTCTTTTTTCCTTGCCTTTTTCTGTACAGTTCTTACTCTATCTTAGCTCTTTCTCTCTACTATTTGCTTTCAGACAAGAACACTTAGAAGAGAAATGAAATAAATAATCCCACTTGTTAATGTGATGAAAAACTAACACTTTGTTTTTTCTAAAGTGTTAACATTTTGGCAAGAAATGACATTTTTATAACATTGCACCTTCAAACTTCTCTGATTTGTAATCTTTTCCAAGCACTAATCCATAGGCTAAGTTGTACCTGGAAGGGGTAGAAAGGGTGAAAGCCTAAGAAGATGCCTCCAAGCAGGTTATACAGCTGCAGTGCTGAATCGGCACTGCCTCAGCGAGCCGACAGGGAACTGGTCTTGCCTGTGAGATCAGACTGTTATGGGGCTGCTGTTTCTACAGATACACAAGGAGTATTTTAATACAGAAAGTTCAGTTGTGGGATATTTGGTAAGGGAATGTTTATCTATTTAGTAAGTGCACTTTGTAAAGTGTTTGCATTAAAAAGTGGTATCACAGTTAAGTGAACTTAGCAACCAATTTGTTGTATACTGTTTTTCAGTATGTGCTGCTGAGTACATGTACTTTTTTCTCTGTAGCTAACTTGTCCCTGCTGGATGATGTTTCATCTGCCTGATAAGCAAATTAAACAGCATGTTGGAACAGTAGCATTTTATTTTTAAATGTAATACAAAGAAATTTGCAAAACTGTTTCTGATTATCATGGATATAATGATTCATAGGTGTTACGTAGTGAAAAATGGTGCCATAATAAATTTCCACACTTCAGACAGGTCTCTAGCCTTTACTTTCTAAATGGTATTAGGGTTTGTCTTTTTTGCCTTCCCCCTAATCTTTATTATCAGTCATGACTGTAAAATTCTGAGCCAGAATAGGTTGCCATGATAGATGGTGATTTTTCTTATGAGAGCTCTTTTAGATTGTTATTTTCACTTAGAGATTGTGGGAAATGGAAGTTCTGAGGAAAAAAATGTAGTTTCTCTGAAGTCAGTCAACAGCAATTCTAGCGGCTCATCTGCAGAAAAGTTTAATAGCCAGGGAGAAGTTTCCTGATCTAGACAAGTATCCTCTAGGCAGTATGACTTTTCATAACATAATATTGCACTGCTAACCACATTTTAGTAGTTTTTATTCAGTTATTAATCACACAAGCTGGAAGGAGAGGATGGTTGACCAACCAATGAACTGGAGACGTTTGTGAGAAGCACATGAGGCTAAGTGTTATGTCTCTACCACAAGCCTTCTGTGTGACGTTTCTGTAAATGTTGAATGCCTCTAACTTCCATTATCCCTGTTACACCAAAATGTAGCTGCCTGCTCACACACCACCCTTTCCTACTGAGATGATCACTGCCTACAAAGAGGCGTCTCTTACTTCACGTAGAGCTGGGCCTCGGCTGGGACCTCTGGCTATTCTCATAGCAAGGTGCTGTGCCAAAGAGTATTTTCCTTTTCTCAAATGAACGGGCAACTATGGCTATAGTAACTCAGCTGGAAGTTGCTTCCTCTTCAAAGTGAAATGTTGTTGATCAGTTGATTTGGTGATATCTAGCCTGCATTTGTAAGGAAGAGGGTTTTTTTTATTTTTTTTTGGTCTTCTGAGGACACCAAACTCATCAGAAACTGGGAGCTGCTGCCTCTTTTAGGGTGCATCTCACAGGTTCTCTGCCTGCCCCTTTTACTCAAAAATACCATTCAAAAACACAGTACTACAGTATTGAAAGTATGCATTTCTCTTTCTTTTCAGGGAGCAGAAGTTCTACTGGCATTTGAAACTGGTATTTCCTCACAGTCATGCTGAATACACGTTAAAAAGGTATAGAGCTTGAAAAAAAAAGACTTTTTTCTTTTTTTTTTTTTAAAGTTTAAATTAGTCTCCTAGAATTAAACTACAAAATATTTTGATATGGACTCATTCATACAAACTAAACTCAAATATTTCTGTCTATTAAAGAGGCATTTACATTTAAATTATTTGAAAATCTGTGGTTCTTTTCTGTTTGGAACCTAGAAGAAATTTTATTCTCAAATTGAGAGTCTTCACAAAGTGTTTGATTGTTAGCCTTATGGGAGTAGATGTTCAACCAGATTTCCCTCCTCGCCATCACAGTGTAGCTGGCCTTCATATAGGATGCAGTGGTTGCATAGGTGTCTTTGTAGGAGAATTAAAAAAAAAAAAAAACACTTCTATTAGCAAATTTTTCTGTCTTTTTCTTTCCTCATCATACTTTTTCCTAGCCTGAAGGAGAGGTGTGCCTTGCCTGTGCTAGGGCTGTAGGAACAGCATGTTTCTGCCGCGGGGTTAGGAACAGAGATATGCATCTGTTCACTCCCTGTGGATGCTAATGAAGTCCCAGTGTTGAAATTGAGGTAGAGCTGTCAATTACGTGTGCTGTATTGATACACGCTTCAAATCCCCCCACAAACTACGTTGTCGTGCAAACTGCAACGGGCAGACGTGTAGTAGCTTCCTCCATATGACTCAGATAAGAGCTTTTTGTGTACATGATGAACCATATCTTATGTGTCTGATTTTTATCTTTGGTGAAAGGGTGCCAGAGGATAGAACGCTCACTGATATTCTAAAGCCCTATATTGATCCAGGGGAAACAGATCCTGTTGTTTGTCAAAGGTATGTATTTGAACAACTCTTTTTTTTTTTTTTTTTTTTTTTCTTCCCTCATTTACCTAATTCTAAAAGAAAAGAATGTTTCTGAAGAGATCAGTTAAACTCACTGTAATTTCAGTGTGTTAAATTGAGTTCTTGGATATTGGTATATTGTTATTTCTGGGATAGAAACCATCCATTCACTAATGAAGCCTTTGAATAGACACCAGATTTAAGCATGAGAAGTTTTAAGAAATTGAATCCTGGCATAAAGGTCAAATAAAGCAACTCAAATTCTAAAAAATTGTAACCAAAACTAACCAGAGTGGTGAACCATTTCTTTAGGAAGAAGTAGAAAAGGTAACAATCACTGCCCTAATTTACAGCAGATCTTTAGCACGTGGCAAAGGATTGTTTTTATGAACAAATACTCTTTTTTGATTCTTGACATGCAAAATGTATCTATCTCTTGCTCATAATAAGGAAAAATCTGAAGTATACTGCTTTCTGAATATCTCACTTTTTTTTTTCAGATTAAAAATCTATACAATGTCTGCTCACTCAGATGTACGAATTTTAATGAAAATAGAAAACAGAAGACAGAACTCCACCAGGTAAGATTAATCTTTAGTTTGTGTGACTGTTAGCTAAATACAAATTTTAAAAGTTGGGATGTTCTTCCTTGTCTTTCTTTGATTTAGAAATTTAGAAGGAAAAGATTACATAATCTCTTGGATTAAGTTTCACTGAGTTATGTGTAACCACATAACAAAAAAAAGTTATTTCTTTGTCTTTTAATATGTAAACATGAGGTTTCTGTGCAATCACTCTGAGCAGTGAATTCAGCAGCTCCGCTCGGAGCTGCGCTGGTGTCACGGTGCACAGCTACCCAGCTGCGCCAGCGCGAGCCCGTGCAGACGGGGCAGTGCAGGAGGGTCCGTGTTAAACACTGCAGGATTGTACTGGCCAGCAGAAACTTGGGTGTCCTTTCCCTTCTTCAGTAGTGCAAGCTCAAGTGACAGCTGGGGACAGTTATCTTTTAAAAATGCTGCAGCAAAATTACTTGCTTACCAACACACAATCACTGCATCTAAAAATGCCTTTTTTTTCAGTGATACTAGTGTATCACTCTGAATGCAGGCTTGCAAGTTCCCAAGATTCTGGCTTCTGAAGAACAGCTTTGTTTCTATAAGAGATAGTAATCTTAAACTTCAAAATTCAACTTAAAAACAAAAAGTTGGTGTTATAAATACCATCTTGAACACTCCACCCTGTTGTCATTGTTACAGAAAAGGATATGTACTAGCCTTAATATCATAGCTTATTGTGGTTGACCAGTGATTCCTAGTTAGTATTCTTAAAGTGCATTCTTTTCTTCACATGTAAAAATTCTGCATCCCTGAAGCATGAGATATTATTTTTAAGGAAAAAATAATAGATATTTTTAAAAAATTCCTGTTGTAAATGGATTTCCTATTTGTGTCGGGTTTCATTTCATAGTAATTGCTTTGCAAAAATATGTGTAATATGCTTCAGAAGAGTTTTGAGTTTTTCTTTTTACAATCATTTGAAATATGAGTATAAAATTTCCCTTCAGAGAATTGTTAGCTCTAAATGTTTTGTTTTTGAGTAAAATGTCTGGGCTGACTTCCATTTATTTATGTCCAAATTCTGCATGCTTAGTAGGGCTGTTGTGCTCCCCACGCACTCATTCAATCCACTAGGTTGTATGTTTGATAACACAGTCTGTATAGTATGACATTTACATGGGTGTGTAATGTTTGGAAGAACTAGTCATTGCCGGTAATTGAAAAATGCAGATATTGTGGGCTACCCTGGGACGTCCAGTGTGGAACTGAGCTTACCAGGGTGTCCGTAATGCACCCAAGTAAAGGAGCCCTTTTAGAGTCCAGGTTAATGAAATGAGAGCAGGAATGATTTCCAATTTGAATATATCTTAAAGATAAACCTTTTTTCTTTTCGCTCGTGTAATAAACTGCATACAAGACTTGGAATAGCGGCCTGCGTGGTGTCTGGGTGGCCGATCTCTTGTGCACATCAGTTTCTTTTGTTATTTAACTGCTTTCTTTTTCTGAAATAGGTGTAATGCTTCTTTAGTTCACAGATTTGTGGAGAGAGGATTATTTTTATTAAGCTTTTTAGAAGAACTTTAGAAGTTGCACTGCATTTAAAGAAAACAAGCATCCTTAAGCTTGAGCCCCGCTCTATATTCACAGATCAGCTGTGTTGATTGAGCTGTCTATGCCCTCCATATCCAAGTGTTGGGAATCAGTATTTGTCTCATCTAAGGTGAAGCATAAAAAGAACAGTAGAAAGTTTAGAGAAAGTTTTCATTGAAAATGTGACTCCTCATGTGGAAATTCTGCTCCCATAAGTTAGTGGAGCACCCCAGCTGCGGCTGGCGGATAGGTCAAGGAAGCGGCACACCCAACAAAAATTCTGCTCCACCAAGGAAAAGCCTGGTTTGTTTGAGACCACTGTGCCCCTGCGTCAGCAGGAAAGCATCTCTGTCACCAGGAGCGGCCTCCGTGCCAGCAGGCCCTGTGGGGTGTTTGTGCTGCTGTGCTGGTTGTGACGAAGACTCTGTGCGGGCAGATAGGTTTTTTACTGTAGTTGCATTGCACTCAGGTAGGAGAAAATGTGTCTCGATTTCTTTGCGTTTTGGCCTCTCCCGGTTGCAGCCCCTGCCCTGGGCCACCTCATTCCACCAGACTTTTAGATTTACTATTCCTGCAATCTGACAAAATCCTCTTTTGCCACTTTGTGGGCAGCTTGGTATTGCCTACCAATATATGTAAGGCTACGGTTCTTTTCTGCTGTCCAGAGCCTTGGCTGGGCCTGCCACAAAAATTACTTCTGCAGCAGTGCTAGACACTAGGAAGAATTTAAAGATGCAAGTAGTTGAATCAGATGTTGTTTTAGGCTTAGCAGGACCTTTTGAGAAAAATACTTTTCATAGTTACAATTACGTATTATTAAGGTTGTGTGGTGCTGTTCCAGCTAACCTCTAAGCAGGATTATTATGGGTTATAAAATGTTAGGCTTCTAGTTTCAAGATAACCATTTTACAGAAGGATTTTAGTATTTCCTGCAAATGTTTATAAACCGGGAGCTTGTGGCTTAGTTTTGGCTGTTTTCTATGTTTCACAGCAAACAACCATTTTAGTCTGAAGGTCTTTTGCAGAATGCCTTTAATTTTATTCTGTTTTTTTTTGTTTGTTTGTTTGTTTGTTTTGTTTTGTTTTCCTTCTCCAGAAATGTAGTTTAACCATCTAATACACATTTCTACTGTTTCATTTGAGTTCTACAAACCCTTAAAAAGCAGCTGGATAAATCTGTTATAACAAATGTGTGGATACACGGGATATTTCGTAGACATAGTGGAGAGCTGCTAAGCAATGTGATGCTTGCTTGCTTCGTGCTAGTTGCCTTTCGGGATTAATTTCGGGATTGCCTTAGGGAAAACTTTCTCCACTATAATAAGCTCTTATTTCTGTTTCCTTGATCCTTATCCTGATCTATCTCCTGTCTCGGCTAAAACTGGCAGGTCAGGGTTGCTTGCAGAATAAGTTGATGGAGCTCCACAGTTATTTGGAGTGACTATGATGGAGGAACCTAAAGCACAATCTCTCCTAATGTCAACTCCACCCTGGCCATCAGCTAATATTTTGTGTCACAACTGTTAAGACTGCTTGACAGCCTTCTCACTTAATTGTCCTTTGCTTTATTAGGAATCTTAGGAAGGAGACTTTAAAAACACAAATGTTGCACAACTTTTTTCTTTCCAAACCAAGGTTTAAAGAAGGAATCTGCATTTGAATAGATTGTTATAATAGTTTTCCGTTTGGTGGTGCTTGCCTTTCTCACCTGTTATGCAATATTCAGTTGGTGTCCATTCTCTCCTCAGCTGAAACTATTCCAAGAAAGGTTTAACTGCTGCCTCTTGGATGATTTTTGCAGTCTACATTCTTTTACAGAGTAGTCTTTTCTTTCTTCAGAATAAATTAATGTCCTTACTGTCTTCAGTCCTTTATTTGGGATGCCTTCAAAGTGACTTCATATGGTAAGAGTATTGCTTTTTTCCACTAAGGAAAGGAAAGATGCAATTGCCAAATTATACAATCTGCTTTGAGAAGTACACCTTCTCCTTTTCCTGAGAATCGCCTTATTAGGCTTTGTTTAAAAAAAAAAAGAAGGATTCTAAGAGAACAGGCTCTAGATATTTGTTGTAGTTAAATTAATGGATAGTTTGTTCATAACTAGAAATACTAATAATAGCACTACTAATACTAATAATAGAAATAATAATAATAGCAACAAAATTGTTTCACGATAAGCTTTTTTTTTTTAAACCTAAAAGACAATTAAGTAAATCATAAAAAAATTAAACCACACAACTGAAAGATGTGTTTTACTACATTTAGTAACACAGTTTATGAAGCCAATTTAGATAGTTTCCCGTCTTTGACCAGACTTCTTTAGTTTAGTGGAATTAAAAAGTGGAGCTATCTTAAATATTGATGTTAGGTCTTTTTTACATGCTTTGTTTTTTTTTCCTTTGGCTGTTAGTGTATTTGCAGTGACATGGGAACAGTGTTTCAGAATAAGTTGCTACAAAGTGCTTTTGGAGTTTTGAAGATACCAGTAGACTCTGACTGAATGTTTAGGTACTGGGAAAATTTGTTCGTCTTAAAGGCCTGGAAAGGGCACTGCAGTCAGTGAGCCCTCTCCCTCAAGGCACCTCCAACACCAGGCTGTATCCTGTAGTTTTGCTGAGGCCAAACTCTTCAGCAATGTTGAACATATAGATTCAGTTGCAGCACTGGCATTTATATTAGTGGTGTTGGTGCTGTTCATGCTTCAGTTACTGAGAAAGCCAAAATATGAAAACAATTGCAACATCAAAGGACTTCTTGCTCTCTGCGGTGACGTTGGCTAATACATGTGAGAACACTAGTTTGTATGCCACAGGAATTAGTTTGTTTGCCACTTAATTCTTGTGGGCCACAGGAAGAAAATCTGCTAAGCAAGTATCAAAGGTCCTTCTCTATTAAATGCCACTGTTTTATGGTGGTGAACACTTACTTTGCTCTAACTGATCCAATGCAGTTGCTTCCCAGAATGCTGGATGATGTTAGTAATTTTGGAGTGCTTCCCTGTCTCCAGATCAGCTGGCACAAATGTGAGTTATTTCCTTGGATGACTGGGTTCTATGCTAAAAGAGAATTTTCTTTTGTAGCCTGTTGTTTTTAAATATCTGAGGGATAGATCACATTAGTAGGTCACAGTAGTCATAGTAATAGATTTGGGAGGATGAAGTAAGTTCTTGATTTGCTTTGGTGTGTGTAAATATGCCAACAGACTTTCATAAAATTTTCTTGGAATTCACAGAGTAACATAATGGGACCAAGTCCTTTTAAATGTAGTGTTACTGGATAATTTATTTTCCTGTCATTTAAAAGTGACCATTAGGTAGCTGACATTTTGTCAGTGGTTTTTCAGATTATCAAATGTTTTTATATTTAAGTACATTGGGAATAACCCCAAATGCTGATAGTGTTAGTGTTTTCCTTAGAGTCTGTCTCAGTTTCTCCTGTCGGCTTCTTAGGGCACTTCCTTCCACATTATCACTTGTGAATGACATCATGCAAGTCGAGGAGAATTTATGGCTTTTGCTTTCTACTTTCACGTAAAATTCAGTTGCTTTAAAAATCATTGCTGTTAGTGTGATGCATGGTTTAATTCATTTTTATCATCATATTAAAACTCATTTCAGAAATACTAATTTTTGTTTTTATTGTGATAAATTCAGACTTTTCCTACTGAATGTTTACGTTACATTTTCTTGTATTTCAGCCTTCCCAGGTTGGTTACATGGGCCATTTCAGTGTCATTTTCACTTGCTCGTTCTTTCTTTAAACATCGGTCCCTGTGGGCAAAAGGATGGAGAACAACACACTCCAAGATATGCGTCTTTTACAGTAAAAGTAGTCAGTTTTCTTTCCCATCTACGTAGATCTTCATTTGAAATCACGTATTACACAACACAGATGGAAAGCAGAAATCTAGTCATTGCTGACTATAAAAAGTATGTATGATCTGAACCTTCAATATGCATAGCTAAATGTTTATGGTGTCTTACTAGAATTACTTGACCTTTGAGATTTTAGGGATAATTTGAAACAAAACAGAATTGGTCCACCCCACTATCTTGAGCAATCATTCATTTTTCCTTTTCCTGAAAAGGATTCCTTTATGAACCAGTATGTGCCTGTTTTTTAAAATAACAATCCAGCATTTTGTAACCCATACTGAATTCTTTTGGATGAAGTAGTTTATAATTAATGGTATTGCATTAGAGTTTGTGGAGTGTCCCAGCTAGAGTGTCTAAGATTTTGAGCCATCTGTTGCACAAAGATTTATTTGAAATTGCAGTCTCCTCTCCAAAATCCTGCAGTCCACATTACAGCAAGTTTGATCCAGACCATTTAGAGAGGAGGAATGTGTGAGTAAGGAAAGAGGTAAAGGATGAGATAACAGTAGAAGTGTTAGTGTTGGCTTCAGTCGGTGGTTTGTCCTCTGCCCGTCTCTTCATCTGGTAGCCTGATGTAAACACCCAGGCAGCTTCAAAACCCTTCAGACCTTTCACATTTACAAAGGAGATGGACAGACCCCGGATTCTAAAAATATGAGGAAAACTCTGCACTGTAACCTCTTTTCTGCCACATAACTGGGCTTATGGTATGAGGGCAGTGTAGCCAGCCTGCGTATAGGTGGTTCCTCTCTGTGCTCCTGAGAAAGTGTGCATCTAGGATGGCTGATTCCAGAGCAGATGTTGGGCTGAAGCAAGCTCAACATCCCTCCTGGCATGCAGGCAGGAACTCGCCCATATAAATGTGTAGCATGTGCACACTATAGAAAAAAGCCTTGATGGAAATCCATGTACTGCATAGCATGCACATATGAGGCATGCTTAAAGACAAAAAGGCAGTCCATGAGGTTCGCAGGAAGATGTTAGATGGAAAGAAAAAAACCTGTTGAATAGTCTGTTAAATATGTTGCCCCTGGGACAGAAGCAGCAGCTAAAAATGGGTTGCAGACCAGAGATTGAAACCCTTTGTCCTGTTCCAGTCCGTCTCTAGTTGAGATGCGTTGAGGAGTTTAACAGGCACCCAGTTGGATGCAGTTTAATTAAATATTTTCCCAAAGGAGAGAGAGGGTTTGCCTTGGAAAGACTGAGGGTTTGCCTTGGAAAGACTGAGACACCGACTTAGACCTAGTTCCTGAGCTAGCAAGGTCAGAATGAGCTTTTCTCATTTTGGGGGGAGAGGGGGAGGCAGGCAGCATGGATGGGCGGCTGGAGTCTAAGGCCTGTAGAAGCAGAGAGGCAACCACATTTGTATTTGAGAGAAGCTGGGGTGGCCTGGCAACTGCAGCACCGTGAAGAATGCCGGCTTAGCCATCATGTTTTATCAAAGGCAGCATAAAGGGGAACCTTCTTATGTTACAGTCAGAAAGGCAAGAACCTGTTATTTCCTTCTGGCGGTGCCAAAGGGGAATCCCTCTGTTCTCTTTCCTGACAGAAATGAGCTAGGACTCGTTATTTTGACCCCATCAAGGAGGGAATTGACCTTCCTGCTTGTTTTGCCAAAAAAAAACTTGTTTTCTTCTTTCCATAACTTTTTTTTCACTGTAAACCATTAGTAACCCCTTAATGGAAAGTTTCCAGCACCGAGATTCCCATGCAGGTAAGTATAAACTTGCACATAAATACAAATTTCCTGACTTGGTAGAGTCTGTCATTATGTCCTTTGGTGTGCTTTGGTTAACTGCCCCCCACACACACACCTTCAAGTTTATTTACAGAAATATCTCCAACTATATCTCATGAAACTGTGTAACAGATGAACTGTAGACCTGTGACATTCTTTTCTCTCACTCTGCCAGTAATTTATTACTGATAAATTTACAGGCGTTGATTTCCCTGCATTTTTGGGGAACCAAGCACCCACAGCTTTTATTGTGCTAATAAGGCCACTAATACTGCTGCAGTTTTTGAAAATTAAAGAATTCATCTTCAGTACTCAACCCAATCTCTTTCTAGTAACTTTTCCTTTGTGAAAGTTCATATTCCCCTTAGGCCTTTTGCCTGTCATTAACTCATTACGATGTTTTGTTTATCATTCGTGGAGTAGTCTCATATGATTTTGGTATAAACTTTTTGGCTACACTGTGCAGCTTTTTTTTTTTTTTTTTTTTTTTTTTAAACCTTAAGTCTGTTTGCATTTTATGGAGCTGCTTGGCAAATTCGTGTTTGTATAAAGCACCACTGCCAGGATGCACTTGGATTATAGTGTTCTTACTTGCTGCTGGATTGTATAATTCCTTCTCGTGTTTTACAGACATGGGGAAAATATATGTTTTCTTAAAATTCAGTGTCCCTTTACCTCTGTGTTCTTTGAATGAAATTTTACTGAATCGAAGCAAATAGTATTTGCTAATTTCACATTTTTCTTCTAGTCTTGTTTTGTCCTGCTTTGTTGGATAAGGAAAAGCTCAGAGTGGCTTGTCCTTTGGTTAGTCTTTAGATCATTATAATAAATCCTGAATCCTTTTACCACTTTACTCCTAAAGCTCTGTCTAATGAATTGTTGCAACAGATCCCTTAACTGCTTTGTATTTTTTGCCGTCAACTGGTTTATTTTTCCGTGGTTGCCTTAAACAACTGTTATGGTGTTTTTTCTCTTTGAGTAATTTCCTCATTCTCAAGAGGTTTCAACAAGGACAACCTTTGTGCTTCTAGGGTGCCATACTTATATTTTTATTTTCCATATCTTTTTCCATTAACTGTTTCGTGTATTTCCATTCGTGTATTTCCATTTTGTGTATTTTCTGTGATAGAAGTGAACAACCTGCTGAATGGTTCCTGTCAAATATTATTGTGTCTAGTAATTTAGGTGACAGTTAGTGTCCCTGCTTCTGATTATTAACCTGATTATTATTTTGTTCTTCGCACAATGTTTTAACTCAAGAAGTTTAGTTTTCCTAATGTTATTTTGTAATTGATTCTCAGCAGGACTTGTGGACCAAATAAGATAGTAAGATAAGGGAATATTCTGTCTTTTTTTTTTCTCCAATGAACACTTCCTATAATGAAGATGTGAAGACAGGTGATCTGATTGAAAATGAATTTTTCAAGAAGCTGGTCTGTATTGGCGTAGACCAAACCATGCAATTTTTGAGATTATGAAGAAGTCAGTGGATGTTCAGAACATTCCAGTCCAGGAGAGTCACCATTGGGTATAAAGGGAGCTGTCAGGTTGTAAAATGCTTATGAATGGCATTCTAATTCTATTCAGATTTGAATACTAATTTGAACTTGGTTGGTCTCTCTCATTCTTTCTTAAAAAGAATATTCAGCCAAATTAGAGGATTTCTTACTGTTGAACAGTTGTTAAGAATTGCACTGAAAAGGAAATTTTATGGCAAATAATTACAAGCTCCTCCCCCTTTTGTTTTTGCTCGTTTTCTAATTCTCCCATATATGGACTAACAAAATTTACTCTTCCAAATTTTAAAAAGTCAAAAAATGTTAAATAGAAGAATTATGCATCATGATATATGTGCAATACATAGTGTTCACTTTCTGAAATATAACTTTCATGTGTAATTCAAAAGTGCATTTCACTACTTCCATGTTCACCAAATCATAACCACACGAAGAGGTTATTCACCACTTAGGAATGAAAGTCCATCTGTTAGTTGTTATCCTTGCTATGCTACAGCATTTCAGCATGGAAGAGACTTTGCAAATGTCGTATCCAATCTTTTGCTCTCTTTTAGGCAAACTGAGATACCTAGAAAAGGCTACCCTCCTGAGCTGGAGAAAAAAAAACAATCCTTTTTTCTTCCTATAAGTTAGTGAGAGTTTGGTGATGATTTTTTAGCATTAGGCCTGAAATAAAATAGAACACAGGACTTCAGGAATCTGAATTATGCAAAAAAAAACCCTTAATGTTTCCCCCCAGTTCTAGGAAGAAAAAAAAAATCTTTGTTTTAAAATATGAAAAAGAGCTTTTGATATCTATAACTGGAAATTTTTGAACATTATTATACAAACATATGCATTTTAATAATACATGCAGTGACTTAGGTGATTAAAACTTGTTTGCTTTCTTTTCAGTGAGTAAAAGATCAAATTGAAGATATATAACATGTTTGCAATTTATCTTTAATTCCAGATTGCAAGGGTTTTTTTTACTATTAAAATGGTAGTTCCTGTAGATGACATGCAGGAAAACCTGCTCTTAGCAGGGAATTTCCTGCTGTCTGAATTCATGGAGACAAGTTACGCCACCAAGATGATAGCCATAGGCTCCATTTGGGGAGCTTGTTGTCATGCGGTGACCTAATATAGCATTCCTGTCTGTGAGAGACAGATTAGCAGGCTGAAATTTTGAATTCCTGGAAGGTAGTGGAATAACTATAGATACTGAAGCTCTCCTCTGCTCATATGCTTTCAAAAGTGCAGAGATGAATTAAATGCAGCATTTTGTAGAAGGTAAAGAGGTGATCGATAGAGAATATATATTTGTAAAAGATTTTATAGAACTCATGGGGGATTGCTGAATCTTGTTAAAGTTTCTCAATTGTCACAATTTTGGTAGGTTTTTAAACTGCCTGCTGGCCGTCAGAATTTTGCTTAATTTTTGTCCTTTAAAAAGCAGTTATTGTTATTTCACCCCAGCTGAAATCAAAAGCTGTTGCCTGCCAAGATTGTCTCTCTGTGGTCCTTATAAATGGAATCTTCTGACTAAGACAAGATCCAGGCCCATTTTTTCTGAGATGTTGCTTGGGGGGAGAAATTAATCAGGAAAGTATGTTAAAAGCGGTGTAGAAAGGGAGGCTGAGGGAAGGTATGGAAGGGACTGAGAAAATATGTGGGAAGTAGCAGGGCGGGCAGCCCTGCAGGAAGGGGGCAAGGAGAAGTCCCGCTGGCCGTGGCGATTGGGAAGCCATTGGAGGCACGGTGGGAACAAAGTGCTTTAGGTACTAGAATGTGAATGCTTTAGTTACGAGTTATTTTAGAAAAAGGCCGGTGGAGTGCACGTGTTACTCGTTTCTTTCCAGATTCGCAGTCTAGGGATGTGATATAGCCCATCCATCAGGGCTACAGGGTGCCTGTTCTGGCCAACTGGTCAGTGAAGGCAGCCGTGGCAGGGTTGACGGAACGTGAGACCTTGGGCCGTAAGGGAGCAGTTTTGGGACTGCGGTCCATTCATTTCAGCCCAAACCAGTCTGATCTCTGAATCCATTTTATCATAAAGGGCCAGAGAAGTTTGTCTGTTGTAAGTGGGTGCTTGTGACAGGCCCTGGGGTGCAGGTGGGTCACAGAGTGCAAGGACAGGCCCATGTTGGTTGTCGCTCATTCCTAACTGGCCCCTGGAGCAGGACTGTGGCCTGAAGGAAAGGCCTGGGCAGAGTTGCAGCCCCACATGGGTTCTTGCTGAGCAGCCCGGGCAGCGCTGCAGGGCCAGCAGGTGAAACTGGTGGTAGAAGGACCTCTCCTCACCGTGTGGTGCGGCTTCCCCGGCCTGGAGAGCGCCCGCCTGCCGTGAGGCCGCCTCCCTGCCGGCACTCACGCTCAGGAGCGGGACCTGCGGCGTCTCCAGCCCTGCCGTTACCCAGCCCATCGTCCTGCGTGGTCAATTCAGGCAGTCAGGAGGCTCGTAAAAATCCATTCCATGTCATTTTTCAGATTCATTCTCTTCAGCTTTTCTGCAAAATGGCAAGAACCTTCCTTAAGTAAAAAATGAACTTGGATGTGAAATGAGGGTTCTGGGAAAGCCTGCAGGCCAGTCATCTTCTGGCCAGAGGCTGTTAACTCCCCGCTATATGACTTTGATCTACTTCTGGGAGAAAAACTGGGAGGTTTTATCAGGATGAGACCTTTTGGAGAGAGCCTGGAAAACTGAGCCTTCTTCAGGAGCCATCCTGTATTTGTGTTTGGATTTGAGGGACAAGTATCATTTTTCCATTGAGATCTTTTAAGAATGTGTAGTGAAGGAAGAGGGTGGCAGGTGGATTAGCAGAAAACCTTGACTTGCACTTCCATATGACGTGGAGGGTATGATATACTGAGGTCTTTTGCGTAGAGTAGGCAATAACAGGGAAGTTTAAAAGAGAAGGATTAAGCTTCATTGTTATGTTCTCCCTGAAGTTTATAGTCCAGATCATGCACTAAAACTTTGGATGTTTCCTCTGTCACTGTCAACCAATAAAATTTACTTAAAAAACAGAAAAGATAAAGCTGTTACTTGGTGATCTAACACGTTAGTAATTTACTATCATAAAATAGTTTTAGTTCAAATGTTTTATCTTATGCCAAGCTGGACGCTAAAGATGTTTTGTCTAAAACATGAGATAATGGAAACTGTATTGTGGCATGTGAATTACTTTAGCCTCTTGGTGGTAAATGTTTGCTTAACCAGAAAAGAATGTGTCGAGGCCTTTGCCAAAGGAAAGGTATTGCCATACTTTGCATTTAGAGTACGGTAAATAAAGCAGTAAATATGTTTCTGTTCATGTGTGTTAATCTGCAAGTTATGAATGCATTCATTCAATAAGAAATGTAATATACTGTTATTCCTTTTAAAGGGCTTCAGTAAGAACAGGTCATAATTACTTTGGGTTGAGAGAAACATGAAACCAAATATTTTCCTGATGATTAAAGTTTGAATATGAGAGTGAAATAGTTTTTACTCAAACTAAATTTTCCTTAAATCCCAGTAACTCCAGTCAAATTTTACCTTCAGTATTCTTGTTGTCCACTGATTCCTCTCATGTACTGTTCTTAATTACACATTCCTATAAATCATTAAATAATTTCTTTCACCTGTCCAGTGTATTTTTGGCCAAAGAAAGCCCAGCTGCATAACATGTAAATGCCCAGAGAAAGAAGAGCAGCTCTGGGGAATGCTTCAATTGTTATCCAGAGTGTGTTTTATTTTTGAACTTCATGTGCTTATAACTCATGCAGTATCTTAGTAATTTAATAATCCTGATTACAGAAAGAATCACATAACTGAGATGGCAGTATAATAATATCAAGAGCATTTTTTGGATGCTGGAAGTATATCAAGTGAAAGCAACAGGCCCTCTTTTAGAGAGCATGGAAATCTTCCTTCCTTGCCCCAAAAGCTTACCCCCAGGATTTTGGTTAGGGAGTTGGGAGAGAGTACTATGTTATAGGATATAATTGTAGAGAATATGCTTGGTTTAGTTTTTATTGCTGTGGCATAATTTGTTATATAACTGGCTTCACCCTCCAGGGTGGAGAGGAGCCCTTATATGGGAAAGCGCTACTCATCCAAGTCCAGGGCCTCCTCTAGCACACACAAATATGTGGGGTTTTCTACAGAGAATTGTTTGCAGATGATGCTGGGAGTGGAGATTCACTTAGATATAAACAGGAATCTCATACCATCTTTTAGAAATGACTGCCCTAATGGGGATGAGTGTTGTGTCCAAGCCATGACTCCTGTGCAAACAGCGCTCTTGAGTATTTCCAGTACGTTTGTTTTGATAGTCATTTAGCTATGCTTTTTATTTTGACTTTTCAATAAATCATTGATAATTCATAAACAAACATGATAACTAAGATAGCACGTAAAACCTTGTAAACCCATAGTATTAAAGCTCTTAAGTGTGAGAAACTACAAACACGGGTATTAGTATGTACTAAGGGCGACTGGTTAGAAAAAACAAATAGAACTTTGAGTCTTATGTTCATTTAGAATCTGATTTTCATAAATGGAAAAAAGAAAACCCAGCTGCATAATATGTAAATGATCAGAGAAGGAGAAGGCACTATGGAAAATATTTATATAAAAATGTATAGGCATTTTGATATTCATATCTGATTTTGGTTAGAAATATCCATTAAGAACTCTTAAAATGTTTCAGTCCACACGAAATGGAAATTTCATTCTCCTTTCATATTCTTAGGCTCAAAAGTTGAGGGTTTAAAAAAAAATCATTTTGTCCTTGGTAGTATTAAAATCTAAAATATTATTTCCTGTTATTTTTAAGGTACCATGAACTGGATGCCAGTAGAAGCCTGCTAGACAATTTGAAAGACAAAGTAATAATTGAGTACCCAACTCTATTTGTGGTCTTGAAAACACTGAAGAATGACATGGTGGTTCTTGGCCAAGGTAAGCATATATTTATTTCCTGTTATGCTATACTTAGATATTTTAGTTGAATAAACAATAATTAAGGATACACCCATTATTAATGCCGGGAATGTACAGTATGTCTTGTATTTCCCTCTGAATATAAAAGATCACTGTAAAAACTGTTATGAATGCTCTATCTTAAATCAACTGGTTGGTGGCTTTTGAACACAAGCTGTATTGTATGTATTTGTTAAGAGGTGATTGGTCCATTTTTGTATAGTTTCAGCCATCACAGTACAATACTTCTTGGTACTATGCTAAATCCTGATTTGAGTTATATTTGACAGAGTTGGTCATTTCAGAAAAGTCAAGCTGTCTGGGGAAGGTCACTTACAGTAAGCTTCCTGATCATAAAAGGGAATGATTTTCCACGATTTCTAACAGAGTTCTTAACACTGGACAAATGGTATTGAATGCACACTAGCCATGAGAAACCGTAGTGGTAAAGGGGCTTGGCAGTTGGGTTAAAAGCAGTACGTGATCTTTGAAAAGTACTCTATGGTGAGAAAACTTAGCAGTGAGTCTTGTAGGAATTTGATTTATATTTTAGTTTTGAAGTTCATTTCCATCCTTTTCCCCATCATAAAGGCTTCATGTCCCAGCTTAACGTTTCGCAGCTGCTGCTAGAAGCGGCAGTTTAACTAGTCGCTGTAGTTGTTCATCCCATCGTTTTGAGGGATGGGCAAGTCTAATTCTTAAACGTTTCTGAGAAGCTTTGAGCAATTTTTTCAGTGGAAATTTTCCTTACAAAAACTGAATCATGGCTCTCTAGTTAATCTAAAAAATATGATACTGAGAATACTGTACTGGTGCTATATTCACCCTAGGCATGCACATAGATGTACTGGAAAACAAGGACACTAGATACCTTCAGTTTATCAATTATTTGCTCTTAAGTGGTCTGCCTTTCCCATGTGGCTTAGATGCCAGAAGAGAATTGCAATTGATTGACTCAAACTCAGTGCGAGTAGGGTGACTGTCATTAATGTCATCTGAGCTGGCAGGGCCGTTGACCTTTTAAGGGTAGAGATTCAACTAGGTGTTGACTGAACGACTCTATTTGGAAGACCCGCTCCAGCCGTGCCTAGCGGGTCCCAGGAGGAGACAGGGCAGGAGCGGGAGGAGGAGAGGGCCCACGTAGCCCTCTGCCAGCAGCCCCACCAGAGCAGGGGCCGTGCTGGCCGTGAGGGCAGTGCCCTTCCCCCACAGCCCCCTCAGCAGCCATCCCTGAAGCCGCTATGTGGGGAACGCTGGCGGCTACTGCGGGTTCAGGGACCTCTTCATTTTCTGGATCTTTTTTGCAGCTGTTTCTGTAGATCCCATAACAACCAAGAGCATAGTTCCCTGTTGAGGCATGTGGAATATAGTGTAGCAAAAGATTATAATTAGGGAAGAAAAGTAGTTATGATTAAAGTCGTGAAAATCATGTTATTTTTGTGCATCTTCTGAGTTGACATATTAGCATTTACTTCAGTCTTGAGTTTGTTTTGCATTCTTTTTCTTGGAGCCTTTTCTGTTAGCATGGAAGTAAGCCTGCTACAGTAACTGAGGAGAGGAAAGAGAAATACGCTTATTTAGAGAGGGAGGGTGAAACCCACTTAAAATTAGAGTATCTTTTAAAGATCTGTATCCACTCATTAATTGGTTGGGTGCAAAGTGAAGACTCAGAATTACTGAAAGAAAACATTTAAAATAGTTTCACTAGCAATTATGTATATAAATAGCTGGAGACATTGTGTTTATAGCAGTTATTGTGTGTGTTTAAATATTTACAGCACATTTAAATGCAAAATGGGAGTGTTTATGTAGTATAGAAGATTAACAAGGTTAGTCTTGCACAGTAAGTATTGATTGAGCCAGACCTCCTGCTGTCCAAAGTGCTCTTTTGTGCCTGTTCACACTACAACATTCATTTATGTCCTTGTGAAGGGATGAAATACTTTGTTCAATATTCAGCATTAGAATTTGCTGCTTCCTTCCTTTCTTAATGTTTTCTATAAGGTAGTTTTAGCACTCAGAGACAGCAATTTTGGAAGTAAAGTTGGGGAAGGAAAAAGCCAGCTTCTCTTGAGTATCGCCCCTGGAATAAAGGAGAAAGAGCAGTATTTGGTTAGCTGCTTAGTGAGCTGTTTCACTGTCACTTGCTGAGGCTCTCCAAGGAGAAGTATGTTGTAACCAGAGAGGCTGGTGAACGCACCTCCATCCCCTAGGCACTGCCTTTTCTGCCCCAGCATCTTGTGTTTGTTGCCATCCAGGCTCTTCATCAGCTCAACCCATCCCGTGCTCCTTCCTAAGCCATCCTGCTCCAGTTTCCCCGCTCTGTGCCAATATTGCACTTGCTCTCCCTCCTTCCTTCCTTGCCCACTTGCTTCCTTGGTGCACACCAGGAGGGCTTCGGGTGCCCAGGCAAGTGCAGCCTGTGCCGAGGCCAGAGCACGCGTAGCGCAGGCAGAAACTAGTGGGAGTTTGACAGCTAAGATGCTGTTTCCTTATGCGGCACTCTCAGATCTACCCCTTCCTCGGGAAGAAGAGCTGGGTAATGTGAAGCTAGTTTTTGTAGTACGAGCAGCTTGGGAAGGATGACCATTACTCCTGTATTTCAAGTTATTACCCCAAAGGCGAAGGGGTGCTGGAGCTGGGCCTCATCGAAGAGGCCATGCTAGAACTTAGGGAAGACAGGGCCTCATTTTCCTATCCTTGTCCTCGAAATGGCTGAAGTATTTTGGCTGAAACATTCAACAGAAAAAATTCTGATTGAGGAAGATAACTAGCACTGAAGAATTAAACAGTATTTAAATTTTATGCGAGGAAAACTGCAGACATTTCTATGATGTAAAACCCATGAAAAATACTCTTTTTGAGAGGGGATAATCTGTAATTCCTGTTAAATAAAACTTATTATAGTAGACTAAACTAAAGCTAAAATTTGTCTGTTGAGCTTCTCTGTGAATCAGATTACCAGGTTCTTTCATGTGATGTCTCGATGCTTGACTTGCTGAAAGCAGAAACTACAGGTGCTTCACTTTCAGCATACGAGGTCAGTCATGACTGAAGTCAGTAGGGGATTATAGAAGTTTTTATAGGATTTAGGGACCAAAATAATCCTCACTCCATGCATTACTCAGTACATATCTGGCATATATAAATGTTAATTGATTATACACTGGATTTAATGTAGACAAAATGTGACCTCAGATGTTTCTGGGTGAAATGCTTCTATTTTCTTGCACAAATTCCATTGCAACTGTACAGGTGCACACTGTGTCCCATGTACTGCACGCGTTTGCCAGCTGTAGAAGTTATCTGGACAAGACAGTAGCAGTACCTCATGGCTCCCATTGGGCAATGTTTCTTGAGTGAGGCATCTGGCACTAAATGCTCTAAACCTTTAAGTTCAGAGGCACATCAAACTCTTCAAAATAGCAGTGCAAGCAGCGGCTGTGTCACGGGCCTGCTTTGCTGGAGGTTATTTTTGTATCGCTCGTGTGCGATGCCGCCAAGCAGTGGCATGTGGGTGACCTCAGCGCAAGGTGATGGCTCCGTGCGTGTTGGGGCAGGAGTCGCAGGCCGTGAGGCTGAAGGCTGCTTTGAGAAATGAGCACCACACAACGTGATACCAAGGGAACACAACAGGCTGTTCTGAAGCCCGAGTTACTGGGAAGCTTTAACCTCATCAGCTTGAGGTCATGCAGCTTAACACCAGCTTTGGGATGCTGGAACATGTTAAAGGAGCACATGTGTGCCTCATCTTAGCTTTCATTTCCATTTAGTATTTCTCAGTGGTTCCCTGTCTTAAGCAAAATGCTAACAAGGCTGCAAATGATTTATAATTCACTCCAGTTCTAATATATGCATGTGGCAGTGTGGAAAATGACATTTAAGAACAAACAAAGGCACCTGTCTGAAATTCTGAGGGGATGAAGAGAAAGATTTTTGCATGGAATAAATACCCTGCCTGACTGAAAGACCAAGATTTTAAAAATGGACCCCAAATATAGTCTTGCTTTCCTGTACAGCTGCAAGGTCCTACTCAGGGCTGCATTCTGTGTTACGAAACAGTTCGTATCTTATGAAATCGTTATCCTCAAGGAAGCTGAGATTACAGCAAGAAGATAGGGAACGCCGCTTCTCTTTCATGAACAAAGCGGAAAGAAGGAAAACAAGAGTGTTGTAACTAATTGCTTGTTTGTGTTTTGTTTGTCTCCTACACCCTCAGATGGCAATGGATCTGCTGAGGACTCAAGCAGTGAAAGTTCATCCCTTTCATCTGAGGAAGAAGGGGAAATTCGGGAGAGTTCATGACAAATCTTTGAGAGAAGAGGGTGGGATGTGCCTTTCATATTCTTTTGTTTTATTTAATTGCATTTTTTATATAACTCAGTTCTTTGAGGGTCAGTTTGTAATGCTTTACTAAAAAGAGCACTTCCAAACTGCCTGTTTAATTCGGGATTCTGTAACTCATTTAGATGTGTAAATAAAGAGATGGTGATTGTTGGTCCTAGTAAATCTGATATTCTTATTGCATTGCACAGTTCAGTTTTGTCCATATATCTTTTAAGGTAAAACCAGGGTAAGCCAAATTAAACCTTCCAGATGAGCTTCAACAATGTAATTTTTCCTTTCTCCTAAAATTTTTGTGTTTTATTACCAAATATTTAAATTCAGATAAATATTTATATTGACATGTGGATTTGTCATTCATACTGTTAAGTTTCTTTTAAAATCCTCTGTTTTCTTGGACAAATTTTATTTTAGGGTGCTTATACTGAACTGCTGCAGATGGTCTTGCTTCCCTGTGGTGACATTTTGGGTGCTAGGTGCAGTACTGTTTCTTCTTGCTGGGATGCATCCTGCTTGCTGTGTTAAGCTTGGGCCTGCATCTAGTCCTGTTTGCTGGCTGGCATCTGCTGCATGGTTAATTTCTAGTCTCATGTCCCAACTTGCACGAGTTGAAGAACAGACAGAAATGAATGTGTGGAGTTTCACTAATGCTTATTATATTGATCAGAGCTTATGTTGTGCACCTCATATTCTTAGTTTATCTGCTCAAGCCAGATATTGCAAGTATATACTAGAATATCAACTCCATCTTACCTAATTCATGACAAATAAGCCTTTAAAAATCGGGTACCATACCATCCGCTGGCAATAGAAACCTGCTGTTAACCTCTGTGACAGTTTCAAGGTCCCAGGTTACCTGTTGCTTTATCCCAGTCCCGTGTGTCTGCCGGAGGCCGGGAGGAAGTGCCTGAGGGCAGGGAGCGCTGCGTGTCGGGCCCTGAGGCCGTCTGCTCCGCGCTGCCTCGGCATCAGTTTGCAGGGGTTTCTGTGGTTCATCCAAGGTCTAGCCGCAAGTCAGTGTTTGTCAAGTCTAGAGCACACGGTCATTTAGTAAACAGCTTTGTGGGTTTAAGTTGTTGCCATCATCGCTACCGCAGTCTGCCTGTCTCCTGCCTGAGATTATCACCTCTGTGACAAAAACGAGGGGCATGGGATGAACATGAGGCAGCCACCCAAGTGCAAAGCTTGACCTTAAACTGCCCTGCAGGGCACTCGTAAGCGTGTCGCTTCTGCCCACCTTACAGGGAGGAAGGGAGCACAGAGCAGTGAAGATGCAACGTGGGGCAGCGCTTGGGCTTTCAGCCTTACGCTCTAGCATTTGGGTGACAGCTTGTTGCTTCCCTACCAGGCAAACCCCTTGGAGAGGAATTCTGAATTTTGCACCCTAGTCTTCTGCCCTTTTGCAGTCAGATTGCCTGTAAAAAGCTCATACCCGGCTACAAATTGTGAAAAGAGCATCAGGCTGTGGCAGGTCACACATCAGTATTCCTTGTGGTGATGTCCTGTGCGTTTGCATGCTGTGCAGCTTTGGTAAGACAAGGCGTTTTTCTTCTTGCATGGCAGGAGCTGCCTTTTTTCTTTCTTCTTTCTTCTTTCTTTTTTTTTCTTTTTTTAATCATTATTGGTCCTCTGCCCACATCTTGTTTCCTTTTTTTTATATAGAATCCTTTTTAAAGGACTGTGATTCCCAGCTATAGGTACTGCTTTCATAGCTTTTCAGTACACTGAAAGCAAATGAGCTTTTCCTAATGAGTGATTGTGCTGACTGGGTAGCCACAAATTACTTCAAATCACTCTTGCATCCGTTTTGTACCAACAGAAGAGCAGAACAACAAGGCTGCCACAGTTCATTTGCCAGAAAATGTTTCATCTGGAGTAAATGCATGGTAGTCCTGTTTTTGGGATTCCTAGCACACCCTGGAAATCAGCGCTGCAGATACCAACGTAGGAGCTGCATGTGTGTGTGATTAGTCTTTGGCTGAGCAATACAGATTTGTAATAGATGTGATTTGCGTTACTTTCCTACATTCCTGGAGGTTTTCATTAATTATTAAGGGTTTGCATTCATTTTTTTTCTTACGGAAATCCAGTTTAAGCTCTCTTGTCAGAAAAATGCAACCCTGAGTTGTTTTTAAGATGCTGTTAAACCTCTCTTGCAGATTAAAATCTTCCCCTGCTTTAAAGATGGCCTTAAGAGTGATTAAGGACCATTTCTGTAGTGGTCATAAAATTTACCAAAAAAACCTCTACCAAAGAAAATATACCATTTGTCACTCATTCACAGCTTATTACTTAACTATGTTAACTATTTTTATTTGTTTTTGAGAACAGTGACACTTGAGAACAGAGGTTTATTAAGCAAGTATGAACTAAGAGGCAATTCAAGCATTTTTGTTAGAATTAGCAGAATTTGTTCAATTTGTTTGGAAAAATGAATCAACATCACGCTCGCTGGTTGAAAGCACAGCCTGACTGATGACAGTTGAGTAGTGCCAGTCCTGCACCAGTGCCAATTCTTAGTAATAGTAATAAGCATTATTTAAATTGAATCTGTGAATGAAAACAGTGTAAGGTTGTTTTAATCTTCATCATTCCATGCCTGGTTGCAGTGGGATCTTGATTTAAGGCAAATATGCTTACTCATTTGTTTTCCCCTGTAAAGTCCTTATCATAGAAAGAACAAATTATTTGCGTTCAGCCTTCTCCACTTTCAAGGCCTGAGCTTGCAGTCCGAGCATGTGCCTGCATTGAAGGACCATGAGCTTAAACAAGGCGTAAAGGCCCTTGTGCTGAATGAACATGCTACTAAAAAAAGTGAGAGGCTTGCTGAAGTCATCCCCTTTTCAAACCATAAGGGACAAAAATAGAGCAGAGCTAAGAGGCTCGCGGTAGCTAAGAGGTAGGACTGAGTCAGTCGTGTGAGCAAACGGGGTTCTTTTCCTTTTTTGTACAATTTCCTGGGACTGTGAGGTTTAAGTTATTGTAGCGTCATGGCAACTGGTGTACGGCCAGGATAAAAGCCAAGTTTTGAGTGAATGCATCCGAAGTCTAGATTGTTTTTGGTTTCGTCTTCATCTCGTCATTAGGAGTTGCTGATGTGCCGCTCTGAGACTAGGTCTGGGTCGTGCTTGGCTGGAGGGCCACCAATGCAGCACAGTTGTGTCCTGTAGTATGTGTAAAACTCATTTCTGTGCAGGACATCTGCTGTAGCCTGAAAAATGAAATGAAAGGCCTGAACTTGTAGGTTTACCCTGGTGCTGATAGGAGGTCCCACCTGTGTGTGCTGTGGCAGGACAGCTGTGCGTCAGGCCTTGCCCCGCAGATCCGGCTGTTCTCTGTTGACATCTGTAGGAACTGGGAATGCATAACACCTTGCAGCAGCCTTTCTGAGAGTAAGTGTATAGCTGTGATGATGCAACTCCAGGCCATATTTGGTCACAAACATTTAATTCTGCTTCCTAATGTTTTTTTTTCCTAAAAACGTTTACTCTTCCTTCCTCCAAAGAGAAAAATATCTTGAATTTGTTTGTGTTGTTGCTATGACATTCAGCTAAACTGTATGCAGATGCAGGTTCTTTTAACAAGAAGAAAAGAAAAAGTGAACTGTGTACTTCAGTGAATAAAGATTATCCTGTGTTTGTATTAAGATGTTGCTATGACAGTGCATATGGTTTTATTTGGTGGAAATTTGTGGTGAAACGGAAGGAAGTCGCATGCATGCAAGACAAACAAGAAATGGCAGCAAAACCAGTTGAGAATAAATACTGAAACTGAAAGGGGATATGAGGATGACATGTAAAACCAGGAAAATATGAGGATAAAGTAGCCTTTTGCCTGCCTGTTTCCCTGCAGTTTGATAAGAGCAACGCGCTCCCGCTGTGTCTCAGCCTGGCCCCGCTGCCCTGTCGGACGGGGACTTCGTTCCAATGACGCCTCTGTGCTCAGAGCTTCTTTCCCACGTTGGCTGTATGGATTGTAACGTTGTTTTGTTTTGGAAGCAAATTTCCACTGGCTTGGCCTGACTTTACCCCGGTGTTATCCTGCTGAAAAGCATTTCTAGGCTATCTTAACATATTAGGTTTTCCAGCAGTAAAAATCCAGCACAACGATGGACTCGATGGGAAGCCACTAGAGCCTCACTTACTGCTGGCACAAAGGAGGTCTCTGTGGACCTACTGCTGCCTCTTATTTATAATAGAAACACTGGATTTCCTTTTTTTTCCTCCTCTTGTTTTTTTCCTTTTTCCTGCCTAGACGTGTTGTCTTCCTGCTCAGATGTGTCTAGTCCTTGTGCACTGGGCTTCCTTTTGGACAAAGAGGTGATACCAGGCTCCTGTATAGTATGTGCCAATTACTGTGGGTGTCCTTCATCCTTTGCTTGAAGCAGTGACACTGATGCCATCAAAGCAGCTTCTCCGCTATGTTCGTGTTTGGCAGAATCATTTTTGGTCTCTCCCACATCCCAGCTGCCCCGCAGGTTACCTGGTGCCCGGGTATCCCTCCGCAGCAGGAGCAGGGCTCTGCGCAGTGGTTTTGCAGCAGTCTCCCCTCAGTGCGATACCGATGCAGATGAGACCGCAGTGTGACAGCGAGCTGTGAGTGAGTGGAGCTTTTAATTAAAATGGATGTCACCAAGCCGCCCATGAGCAGTCAAATTTATTCCTGTGTCATATTGACATCAGGATGCAAAGCTCCTTCCCCTGTGTTTTCCTCTGTCTCTTGTTTTTTATGCGTGTAGGTAGTGATATTTGCTGAGATTTCTGCTGGCAGTTCCCCTAGTGCCTGAGCAGGTGGAAGCTGCCTGTTGTGTCTCTTCATTATCTTTCCTCGCTGTCTCTGTGTTTGGGCACATCCATGTCAGTTTTAATGGGATTATTCTATTGCAGTACAAGTACCTACTTCTGCAGAGTAAAATTTCCTAATTTAAATTTTCCTCAGTAGAATCCCTGGTTTTACTGCCATGCCATCTCGATGTCTGATTTTGTCAGATTTCGTGAGCTAATTTAGGTCCACCCTGGTCCAAGATGATCAAGAAAATGGGTAGCTTCATAATCAACCTGTCTGCTGCTTGTCTTGTGGTCAGGCGATGAGCCAGTGTTCTCGAAATGTAACTGAACTGCACTTTTGACTGTTCCTCTGATATTTATAATGGTGGAGTCCCTTGATACCTGTTATTAAAATTCTGACTGCGCTCATCATGAGGTCAAACTGTTAATGTCTTTGGCCAAGACAGATTCCCCTGCAGGCAAACCTGTGCACCTTATCTCTAAAGTTCATCTGTCTAGTAAAGGCTAGCTACAAAGTCTAGCTTACAAAAGCTTATATAATGTAGCTTTTCTCCTGGATGGTTGCTGCCTTGAGCTCCTTAAGTGGTTGTATTTCAAGGCAGATGAAGTTGCATATGTGAATGGTGCCTCAGGCTCTTTCAGAATGTTCTCTAATATAACTTGCATATGTAGAAGTCATAGCTCTGCAATTTTTCCAAAAAAAAAAAAAAAAAATCATCAGTGTTTGGTCTTTACGGGGTAACAGGCAGATGTTTATTTCATCATTTTATTGGTTGAAATCTTTTACAGGACTTGCATTTTATAGATACTGAGTAAGTCTCTCTACGGTCCAGTGCAGTTTGGTTGCTCATGAGTTGAAATACATTCCAAACGCAGCCAAAGCCACTTGTGTGTCACTGCTTTCTCCGTGGTCCCTCTACGTATCCACGTGCTGTTTCCTACATGACTATGTAACGTGCAAAAAAGTACACGAAGATGAGAACAGGGCCGTGACAAGGGGCTTGGGGAGGAGCCTCCTGCCCTGCCGAGCTCTGTGTAGGAGCGATGGGGCCCTGGGCGGGCACTGGGACTGCGCGCAGGGCGCACGGGGCAGTGGCTCCCCGGCCCTGGCCGCGCGGCGGGTGGTCACCAGCTCGGCTGTCCCGCGCTCACCGAGACCTTGGCTCTTCCTCCACGTGCACCCCGTCACTGCGCGTGCTCGTCCTCAGAGCGCTCTCGGTGTCCCACGAGAGAGAGCTTACTGTAACCCTCGAATTCTGTTTTCTGCATCCTCTTTGCTTTGCTTCCTGTGATGCAACGCTCAAGGAAAGAAAAAAGTTGTCTTTGTTGCAGTGCCTTCATTAGTAGGGAAGACTTTATGTTTAACCCTGATGTTACAGTGATTAACACCATGAAAACATTCGTAAATAAACGTATTGAATGCAAGAATAAATGCTTCTTCAGTCCCAAAGCTGTAGTTTGACAAATGCTCCTTTTGGCGGCAGCACCAGCTACAGCAAACTCTGCCCCACACTGCTCTTCTCCATCCTTGTGTGACCCCATCAGCTTCACCAGTACAGCTGTTTGTGGGGTTGTGTGACCTATCGGAGCAAGTTTAAAAATAATCTGATAAAGAAACAGGGATAGAAATGGCCAGCGGAAGGTGAGATGGCTGGAGCGGGCACTGCTGCCAAAGGGAGATGCTGCGCTCAGCAGCTGGAGGGCTCCGCGTGGGTGCTCGTCCCTCGGGTGGGCGCCGACCGCTGGGACCAGGGCAGCTGGAGCAGCCCCATGGAGCTGCCCGCCCTTTGCCAGGATTTGCACTGCTGGGTGTCCTGCTGGTCACATGTGCTGAAAACTTACGGCTTCGTTTTGTACCCGCTATTTCTGTTCCTGATACCTAAGTCAAAAGATCCCAGTGTTTGTCTTGAAGAAGGATTTTGATAATTTTGGAGCAAGAAACAAATTTACAGGAGTGTGTGTCAGTTTATGGATCTTTTTTTTTTTTTTTTCTCTCCTACCAGAGCAACAGGGAACATAAAGATTTTGAAGAAAATGCAAAGATGGTGAGTTGTCTTCCTGAACAATTTTGGGAATTGTGGGTTTGATATTTTTGTTATATAATTGTGAAATACGGTAAGTGGAAAAAAAACTACACTGATGACATTTTGTGTGAAACTCCAATGCCAGATTAGCAATTTGTTCTAGTGGCATCTATTTACTCTCTTTTAATAACTAGATAATTCATTCTAGTAAATTTGACTCTGTATGATCTGTTTCTGGATCCTTTATCCTCCAAATCAGGTATATTTTTCTAGTGAGTAAAGATTGCAGAGCCCCTTCCCTGTCTGTAAAACATGAAAAGCCCAAACTACAGGTCATAAAATTTAGGACTTGTCCACAGCCGCACTTGAGACATGAGTTCAAGGTTTTGGGTTTGTATATGGTGTGTGTGGTGTAGACAGTTTTGCATATGTACAGGTTGTAGGGGAATTGCGTTACCTGAACATGTCAATAAAATAAGACTAAAGGAGGAGATGGTCAAGAAGGAACAGGCAGCCGCTCCACGGGGGATATTCCTCTTCCTCTCTCTGCGCAATAAGCCAGCGTGTAGACCCGACGCCTTATCCAGGAGAAGCTGATGTAATGAGTGTTCAGTGCTAGATTTAAGCAGAATCCAAACACAAGCGTTCACTGCATTTTACACTTTTACTGTCAACAAATATTGTACAGATGAGTTTAGGTATAGTAAGACTGGTGGCCAGGTGGTAAATTCCAAAACAGCTGAAATTTTGTATGCCTTCAGGGGGAAAACTTGACTGAGCAGAAAAAGAGATGGCTGTAATTTTTAAGGCAAAGCATTAGCTGCCAGAGAGGAGCTTATGAGCTATTTGCCCATCTATGTTACTGAAATACTCATGTCTAATCTAATGAAAAGCCACTTCAGCCACTGATGCGTCTCACTAACTCTCACTACTGTAGCGCCTCAGTATCAGTCTCTGCTTCTTAAAGGAGCGATCTGCTAAAGACAAGAGGGGAGAGATTTTGCTAGAGAAATAACTGGCTTCGAGGAGGAGGAGGAGAAGCCCTTGCAGTTTTCCTTTCAGTCTTGTCTTTAGAGCAGTTTTCCACTAAGTAGCACAGTCTAAGTGCTCAGTGCAGTTTTCCAGTTCTCCCATAGCATTTTTCAAAATGTCATCTCCCTGCAGGCCAGCTCTCACTCCAACACCTCCCTTGGTTAGCTAAAAGTCATCCATGTCCACACGGTATCCTCTGTATAAAGGGTAGCTGCATATTTAAAAAGTGGGAAGGGGAGATGAGGAAAATAAAAGACTGCCTGCCTTGCCTTTACTCTCTATTGGAAAAGTACTTGAAATTCCTCACATTCTTCTCCTGTTAACAGTATGTTTACTTTTCATCACTGGGTTATTAGGATTAACAAGAGTCATTGCTTGCAGCTCATTTAATTTGAATTTAGTGAAAGCAGCTACCTCCTGCAGACTGTAGGAAACATTCTTCTTCCACAGAAATGTATTTATTTGCAAGAAGCAGCCACCAGAAAATGTGCAAGCTGATGAACACTTCCACGCTGCTGTTCAACATCCCTGTGCACGTACTGCATCCTAATGAAGTACCTTATGGTGCAAATTCCAGCACAGTTGGGATAATCTGACAGTCTAATTAACATTTCAGTCCCTCTATCAAACATTGGCTTTCAAAAGCAAGAAGCATTTTCTGGATATACATTATGGAGGCTTGCAGGCTGCCTGCACCACTTCAGCACGTCATTTACCCAAAGAAACAGCCTCAGCCCTGGCTGTGCCTGGAGTAGAGTGTGGTGCATGTTAGAGTGGGGAGGCCAGGGCAATTTAAGGCTTTTCTGGAAAGCTCTTGCCTTTGCTTTAAAGCTGTTATCTTTCAAGAGGGTCTACTGAGACTAGAGTTAGGTAAATATTTCTTTATTAAATGATTAATTTCATAAATAATTTTTAATTCATTGAATATAAAATTAAAATCATTTACAACTTATTCCAGTATTACAGGGGAGAAGAGTGGTAGAAAAAAAAACTCAGAAAACAGACAAAACAAAAGCTACATTTTGATAAATAAAATACTCAGCTTTAAAACAACTGATTTCTGTTTGCCATTAAACTACAATTGGTACATAATAGCTGCCACTGTGAACACCCCACAAGTGCCCACCTCAGGAAGGAATGTAACCTCCAACGTGGTTGGGAAAGGGTGAGAGAAGAGAGAAGGAAGAGGAAAGCATAGTGTTAAGTTGAACAGTATAGAAAAAAAAAAAACAAGTTTTCATAACCAGAACAAAATGTTTATCACTTACAAACAGAAAACAGTATATAAAGAGAAGGTGCTCCAAAAAGAAGCAATAAGGTCGCTCCAGTAGTATGAAGCCTTAAGTATGCTTAAATCTCTGTTGCAATAGTGTCCAGTTGCACAGTGCACTCTTGGAACATTTCAATGTTGCCCTCAGCTGGGCAAGGCACCATTTCCACCATAAAAGTTCTTTCTCCAGGGCTGGTTACTTCAAAATTTTGTTCAGTGTCCCACCCCTAAGGCAACTTAGTCCCTAAATTTGTGAATGTCATTGACAAGTCTGTAGTAAGGGTAAGCTTCACTTGCGTGTGGACAGTTGTAGTTGCATCTGCAAGACTGGATCATCATGACGTTCTTGGTGAAGGTTTCCCCATCATCACAACGGAACCTGATCTTGACAGTCCTGGTCTGCTGGGGAGTGCAGCATCTTCCATCCACGCACGAGCCGCAGTACTTGGGGCGATACTTCTTCACACTGGAACATCCAGCATATGTGAACTTCACGGGGGCCTGGGACTTCCTTGTCTTGGTGCATTTCTTACCCTTCTGTAAAGAAGAAGTTATAATATTAGTGGGAGATGCTCCCAGGGCAGTGTTCCAGCGCTTACTCTCTACAAAGGAGACTCTGGAGAAGAGGAGTAGTAGGAGAGCCCATGTTTACCTTTAAGGAGGCGTAGCTAGGCTGGCCACATGGCCTCACTTCACATATCCTGGTCTCCTTGATGAGCTTACAGTCTGGGTTATCATTGGTGACCCTCGTGGAGATGCCAGTTCCACAGGTCTTGGAGCACTGGGACCAGGAGGTTGTTTGCACGATGCACTTGGGATTCTCAAAAGCTCGGCTCTGCGGCTCGGCTCCAAAGACTGCAAGAGAAGAGGAGGACTTAGACTGAAGCCTTGCTCTCACTAGGACCCTCTTTCCATTGGGGTCTAAGAGCCCCCATGGCCTCTCTCCCCCTAGCCTAAGCTGTCACTGTCACCCAGCCTTTACTCACCAGGCAGCATTTTCAGGCCTCCTTTCACAACAGCAATGAGCTCGTTGTTCCTGGTTAGTTCTCCTTCGGAGGCGTCCAGACCAAACTCTTTGCTGAAGAAGCCTTCGAGCTCGTCCAGCGCGTCCTTGCTCTCGTCGCAGACCCACTCCTCGCAGCACTGCCCGGGCACTTTGACCAGCCGGGGGCTGGGGCAGCCCAGGTTGGGCAGGGAGAGCTCCTGCGGGCACAGCGGGATGCAGCCCACAGCTCCATCTATGCACGTACACTGGTGCTTGCAGTTTGGCTGGAAGCTCTCGCCGTTCTGGTAGATTTTGGAGTTGTATTCACATGGTCTCCCCTCGGACTGCGCTGCAGGTTAACAAAGAGAGAGAAGGGGGGGGAGTTAGAGGTGGGAATCGCTCCTTTAAGCGCACGTATTTGCTGGTCTGTTAAATTCAATTTATGGTAAAGTTCCCTACAATCCCCCGGAGACGCGGGGCCAGAACAATAAGTTAGTCAGGAATCACTTTTCCTTATGTGCTTTTAGCGGAGCCCAGACATACTGAATTGCATTCCAGACTGCTGAAGTCACACGCCTTTCTGCCAAGCTACCAACAACAAAGCATAACCATACATGGGCTCGAAATTACCAAACCCGGGCGCCGCGGGGACCCCCGCGGGCAGCGCGGCGCCGGCTCCTCACCTCTGCAGATGCCCTTGAGCGCCGTGGCGCTGGCGCCGAAGTTGCACTCGAGCCCCTTGGTGTGGTCGCAGGGCTGCTCGCGGCTGCAGTCCTCGTTGAGCTGCCGCGCGCAGATCTTGCAGCAGCCGCACGCGTCCAGGGCGAGCGCGACGCCGGGCGCGCAGCGCGGCGCCTCCCGCGGGCACTGGCACACGGCGGGGCAGGGCGCGCTCAGGGCCTGCGGGCAGAGAGGCGGTGTGAGGCGGCGCGCGCCGCAGCCTCAGCCTCATTCCCCTCCACCGCCACCACCACCACCACTATCCCCATCCCGCCGCGCCGCGCACACTCACCAGGCGCGCCAGGCAGAGGAGCGCGGCGGCGAGCGCGGCGCCGGCAGCGGTGAGTAACGAGCCGGCTGCGCCGCCGCGTCCCTCCCTCCCTCACCCCTGTGGGGCCTGCGCCGCAACAAGTGCGGGCCCCTCGCGGCGCGGAGCCCCGTCCCGCCCCTCTGCGCCGCCGGGCGCTTCCTTCGGGCTTCCCGGGGCCACCGAGACATCCCCGTGCCCAGCGAGAGCCCCCCGCGCGCGGCCGCTCCAGCGGGAGCCGCTCCCGGCGGGAGGAGGGGGGTCCCGCAGCCTGCGGGTGGCGGCAGCCGCCAACTCGGGAGCCCGCGCGGAAGGCTGTTTGGTCCCGGTGGAGCTTTATTTTTAAAGAAAACTTTGTGAAAATTCGTCTTTTAAAACTTGTGTGTTATTAAAGCTCTAAAATCTCCCTACAAGCACAGAAGCCCCCAAGGCATCCGATGTAAAATCGGAGTTTTTCCATCTGTGTCCCTGCCCTAGTGACCCCTTGGCTCTGCTTGCGTGGCTTCAGCAGCCGATAACCCGGGGCCTTGGCTCAGCTCCGGGGCTTGCACAAAGCAGGGCTTCCCAGCGCACGTCCCCCACTCACTTATGTGAAAAATAATGTTTAGGCATTGAGCTGCAGTTCAGGAATGAGGCTTTGCAAGGGGCGGTCAGGCTGGTGACTGGGTGGAAAAGTTTGGTTCTCTTTGACTGTTATCGTAATTTAAAAAAATAAGGAAGAAAGAAAGTCTGGTAAAGCTTATTGAATGTAATTGGAAAAATGCTGGCTTTGATATGGCAGGTTTTTGTGTTTGTTTGAATTGGGCTCTCGGGTAAGATCACTGACCTCAGCGAAACTTTGTTTTTCATAAGGTTTTGCCTGCCCTGGACAGCCTCTGAATCTCAG